>ML675633.1:215946-366294 GCA_007922155.1 Mesoclemmys tuberculata | reverse complement strand
AATTGTGACCTCTTGATTCCAAAACAACCCACTGTTGTCACCTCATAAGACCCCTTCACTCCTCATTGACCCGAATTGTGACCTCATATGACCCCTTGACTTCTCATTGAACTCAATTGTGACCTTACTTGACCCCTTGACTCCAAATTCACCCACTCTTTTGACCCTGTATGACCACTTGACTCCTCATTGACCCAAACTGTGACCTCATTTGACCCTTGATTCCAAATTCACCCACTGTTCTGACTCATTTGACTCCTCCTTGACTGCAATTGTGACCTCATTTTACCCTTGATTCCAAAATCACCCACTGTTGTGACCTTGTATGACCCATTGACTGCTCATTAACCCCAGTTGTGACCTCATTTTACCCCTTAATTCTAAATTGATCCACTGTTATGACCTTGGTTCACCCCATGATTAAAAATTGACTCCTTCTTCTTACCTCGTATGAACACTTAAGTCCTCATTGACCCCAATTGTGACCTTGTATAACCTCTTGACTTCTTATTCACCCCAATTGTGACCTCAATTAACCCATTGAGAGCATATTCACCCACCATTGTGACCTCATATGACCCCTTAAGTCAAAATTGACTTGTCTTTACCTTGTATGACCACTTTAATCCTCATTGACCCCAATTGTAACCTCATTTGACCCCTTGACTCTTGTTTAACATCCTTTGTGACCTCATATGACCTCTTGACTCCTGATTAACCACAATAGTGACCTTGTATGACCCCTGGACTCCTCTTTGCCCAAATTGTGACCCCCACATGACCTCTTGACTCCTCATTGACATCCCATGTGAGCTCCTATGAACCCTTGATTCCTCAGTTACCCCGATAGTGACATGTACTGAGGGTTTAATCGTACTCCCATTGTAGTTCATGGCAAAATTCCCATTGACTTAAGTGGGGGGTCAGGAGGGTGGCCTATGCTACTGTTTTACATTTGATTTTTATAGTCTCTGGAATATTTTCCCCATGCTCTTACAAAAGTCATAGGAATGTAACCTTTGCCAGACTGAATCAGACCAGTGGGTCATCTAATTCAGTTTCCAGTCACCAACAGCAAGTATCATATCCTTCAGAAGATTGCAGCAGGTAGTCAGGGAATAATTTAACAGCAGAGGAAGTTTCCTTCTCCACCCTCTCCTATGCCCCATCAGTTAGAGGCTGCATTATGCCCTGGAGAATGGGGATGTATGTCCCTTCCAAAGTTATTTTTAATCCATTCTAATTTAACTCTGGATGTTATCATTATCCATATAAAGATCCAAACCATTTTTTTTAAATCTTGCTAAGCTCCTGGCCAAAATACTGTCTTGAGGTAATGAGTCTCACAGGTTAATTGTGTGTTGTGTAGAAGGAAAAGTATTTAATGCAATATTACACAAATTACAGCCTGCTGCAATGATTATAATCATTGGATTTATTTGCTCAGAGAGGCATCTCCATCAAGTCTTGAGCTTGCCAAAGGCACATTTAATCAGTGTTCTGCACCACCTGAGTTGGTGGTGGGAGCAACTTTTGTCCCCAGTGGTGTAAGCGAAAGGAATAGCAGGTGAGAAGGGCGTCTCAGAACCACATGTAGCCATGTTTATGACTTCAACAGGCCGGAATTCTAATAAAGGTTCATATCTTCATGTATTTTGGTCAACTTGCCTATGTAAACATCAGGAACCAGCTGTAGTGATACGCCTGGGATTGCATCAATGGAGCAGTAACTCTTTTGATTCCTGGTCTCCATTGCTTCCTTGTGTAGACACAGAATGGGTAGACATCCTTCAGCTGTAGCATTTCCAGAGTTTGGGAAACTCCTCTGGTGCTCAAACGCTTCCATTTTGTTTGGGATATTTTTGTATTTTGATCACATGCCTCTACAAGACTTTTTTTTATTGACAGACACATCTCTATCCTATAACCACATACTGTCTCGGGTTGCCAACTTTGTACTATTTAAAAACTGAACATTCCAGAATGAGTGCAGAAACCTCCCCTGCCCTGCCTCTGCCTCTGCCCCATCCCCTAATTACTGTATTTTACAAATAGTACAGACATGTGTTTTTCCTGCCTCTGGACACTTGGCTATATAACAGCAGGACTTTGAAGGAATGAAAGAATCTATCTTTATTTCACCAGGGAGCTATGGACATTAAAATTCATACCTGAGAGACATATAGGTACAAAAGGAGCACTACAAAACATAGCTCGCATCAAAGACTTCCTTTCAGTTACAAGAGTAGGTCTTTCGGGACCTACTTTGAAAGCATGACTTGGACCCGACTATAGCACACGTGACCCAAACTTGACCAGAGCCTGAGGGTGTTGAGTCATTTTCAGACCTGACTTGGCCTGAATACACCACTTCCTCCTGAATGTGTGTCAATGCCACCACCACCTCACCCTGGGGCCTCAGCCTGGTGTGGACTTCCCACTCCTGCTGCCCGATGTCCACAATCAGTTGGCTGCTTCCTGCCCATGGGGTCAGCTTGGCAGCAGTTACATGCCCTGGTCCTGCCGTTCACCACTTCCTTGCAGCACTATGTGTACTGTAGAGACGTGTCCTAGGAGTCTTTAGCACACTTACCCTGCAGTGCACAGGGCACCATGAAGCAATATTGCTGGCAGGATGAGGACACGCTGCTGCTGTGTGACCCCACGGGCAGGAGGAGAGGATCACAGTTCTGAGCCTGAGAGCGTTGGGTTGTTTTCAGACCCCACCTGACCTGAACCTAACACTTGTAGTCGGGTAGTTTGGGTCAGGTTTCAAAGCTCTATACAAGAGTCTATTGACTTAGTGGATCTACCAGGAGGGAATTGCCAGTTAGCATGTGTCAGTGGAAAGCATGCTGTGGATATTGGATCTTGTAGATGGATGCAACAAAATGTGTTGCACCAGTGTCCCTACTTAAGGCAACATGTGTGGATCCTGCGGTCTCACCAGTCACGGGCCAGAAAGACCCTTACCCAATATCTGGCTGATTTACTACCTCTCAGAAACACTGACTTGTGGGCAATCTAGGGACAATTTGCAGTTAGGAGAGGACTTCCCGAGACCTCTTCTCCCAATTGTAGTAAATCAGGAATAATGCATTCACCCTGCAAGTGGTGAACATACACTTTACCAAGGTAGCTGGCATGGTGAATTAAATTGGGTTCAGCTGTCTTGTTCCAGTCCAGATGTGCCCTAGTTTGGTGTGATGAAGAAGTGGCTGCCCCAGGGAGTTTAAATAAGAGTTTGGAATCCTGAGAGGAGTTCAGAACCCAAAATCTGGAGAGCTTAGAGGGAGAATTTAGAGCCCAGAGTTTAGAAAAGGAGAGAATCCAGAGTCCCGAGTGTAGAGAGAGCTCGAAGGAAGAGCAGAGTTGGGCTGAGAGCTTCAGGGAGGAAATGCCCCTGAAGGAAGGAGTAGTGAGACTTCCCTCGTTCAGCAGTGGAGCCAAATCAGGCTGGTTAAAGCAGAAGGCAGTCAGGAGTTCACCTACAAACTTCCCCAAGCCCAGAGAGCTACAGTCAGAAAGGGCTGAAGGCTGGGGAATGATGGATCCTGCTCTAGGCAAGGTCTGGAACCCTACCTGGGAAAGAATCAGGGTGATGAAACACAGGGGTGAGATGTGGTGTGGTTAAAGACATGGGAGAGACCTGGGCTTGGTGAAAGATGCTGGAGCCATATTTGGTGTTAGGCTTTTGGGACAAATGTGCTGTTTGGACTCTTCTGGGAGGGATCCTGGTTTATGGTAGTAAGACTGGTAGGCCCAGTAAATTAACCCCACAAAGAGGGCTATTAGTGTACTTCAAAGGCTGTACTGAGTGTGAGGAGTCAAGAGGGAAATTGAGGCAAGGGGCCACTTGTAGGACTGCCCTGAAGTTATGAGTGGGCACTTGGGAGGAAGCCATGCATTTTACACACATCTAGGCCTTCTCTACACTAACCATAGTTCTCTAAAATCTTCCAGCGTTTCCAAACCAGTTCAGCTCCATAGCTGGTAGCAAGTGCTGGAGATTCAGCTGTTAACAAGGTGCTGGCAGCTTGCCACCATTTTAAGTGCCATGTCATCCAGACTTACTCTAGGCAGGGTTAGACAAGACAACACGGTGCTTAACATAGCAGCAGCTGCCATCTGTTTCATTTCTTCTAGTGTGACACACATGGAAATTCTTTGGCCATTTGAAGAAATTATTCTCTCTCACACTGGTATTTTCAAGATTGCAGAAAAAAGTGTGTGTCTGTTTGTTTCTCCTGTGTCAGTGATTGAAAACTTGTTTCTCTCTGGAAAGAGGATGGGACTTAGAAACTGACATTTATGTATTGTCTGAGGCACAAGAAGGCTGCAAAGTAGAACGTATGGGTCCTCTGAGTTCCATGGCCTGAGTTTTTACAGTGGAGAGGATAAAGATGGATTTCAACTCTGATTAATTAAGTTAGGTACAGTGTGATTTTCACCCTATATAGAGAGAGTACAAACAGCAGACTGGGTTTGCTAGTCCCTGGTATTTTGTGGAATGGGGGGAAGTATAGTTCCTAGAACCTTTGTGAAGATTATGATGAGAGATGCTCCATCTGATCTATTGCAGTGACCTGGACTGGAAGAGGACTGAACCTTTTGTTTGTATGTAGCACGTGTGACCTCCTTTCCCTTCCCAGGTTACTCAGAAGCAGGCAACACTCACCTTTATCCTCTCCTCACCTGCAGTCCTTTTACTTATAAATAAATTTAAACTTGACGGTTTGTCCATCTGGCTGGGCCCTGTACACAGACACTGATGTGCCTTGGGAGCCTCCAGGAATAAACCTGAGCTCATCTATGCAATGGGTCTAATTCAAAAGGGCCAATCAAAAACTCTAATCTAAGTGTATTGTTTCTATAGAGTTAACACACCTTTACTTAATTTAGAATAACATGATATCACTGACTGAGATTAATTAAAATGTCACAACCACTTTAAATCAGCACGTGGCGCTTTCAATAAATCAATTAATAAATGCAATTTACAGTAGGAAACAAAACGACTTATATCACCACCAGCTACCTCACCCCCGAGTGTGCATTCCTCTTAATTTCAGAGTTCTAAGATGCTTGCACGGATGTGCGTGAAGATCTTACAGCTGGGGACAGCACTCTGCTGGTTCAGTAAAGAGGTCCAGCCAAGGCAACACGGGACAGCGATTCTACCTTGGGATCATTCCAAGCTGCGCACACCCCCTCTGAAGATGGGAGTTGTTATAAGTACAGGTCAGTAATCCCGGATCCTGGTTAGACTATAAGCCCAGTTCTTCCCTTCCCAGACTCAAGAAACCCCTTAAAGTGTCTTCACTATCCCCCTTCCCCTGAAAGCAAATGAAAAAGGTTGCGGCTACTCGTGCTGTCTTCCTGGCATGCCAACCTCAGGCAGTTCTGCTCATAGCAATATTCTGTGCCAGGGCTCCGCTGAAGCCCAGCAATAGCCTCCCTCCCTTCCCTGCATGGTCAAAGCTCCAGGAGTTTCTTAGCAGCAACTCCTGGCTTGGATAAAGCTCCAAAAAGCAATCTTCAATTCCCTGACCAGAGGCCCGATAATACCAGTAACACTGCATGCTGCCACTGCCTCCAAAATGAGGCTCTCTTCACCCTTGGGAGTCTTTTTCTTCTCCAAGGCATCATAGGAATTGTAGTCTCTAAAGTTGGAATGCAGCAGTCAGGATCTTCCTGACTGGAACATCCTCAATAAATAGGGTGATCGTATGTCCTATTCTGGGTGGGACAGTGCCCTTTTAAAGCCCTAGACGTCCTGAAACTGGGCAAAATACCCAGTTTTGTCAAAAAAGAGGCAGACACCCCCAAGTGGGGCACATAAAGGAACGCTGACGGGTGGGGAGCTGAGCAGTGACACCGGATGGCTCTAGCCAGCCATGTCATGGGTGGGATGTGGTGGCTCGGACCAGCTCCGCACAGGAGGGTACAGCCTTGGGTGAGTGCCTCACGCTAGTGATGGTGTGGGGGGGAGGGGGTGCCCTCAGGCCAGCTCCACGCGGTGTCCTGTTATCCTTTTCCTTTCCTACCAATAAAGTCCAGAGGCCTCTCAAATAATGGGGTGCCTACACATGTGGCTGAGAATAGGGGTGGCCTGTAGCCCATACTGGGAATGTAGTTAGGGAAGTTAGGGCAGGATAAAGAGGTCTCTGACCTATAGGTGGACAGCAGGCAGGAATATGGGAGCAGAGTTAAAAGGTGGAGTCCAATTGCAAGTTTCTTGTGTCTCTACCAGATGTGAGTTTGTTGTTGCTTTTTCAAAACAAAGAAAAGTCTAGGGACACTAAAGAATTGAAATTGTGTTAAATTTGCGAGAACACCACACATATGCCTTTAAGTGACACCACAGCAATCACAGAATGGCCACTAGTAACAGAATATCATGTAATAACCAGACAGGTGACGCATTCTATCTAATGGCCAATAACTGCCATACTAAGTATGACAAACATGCAAAGTCTGTGATAGGGACTAAGCCCTCTTAGCTTTTTTTGCCATCCCCTCTGGTACACGTGCAATGGCAGATCACATTTTGGTGGTAAAATATTCTGATATTCTCTTGCATTTAAGATGTGTACTATGTTGGGGAATAGGATGTCCACCCAAGGCTGGAGCCCCATTGTGCAAGGCACTGCACAAATATGGACTAAGAGACAGTAATTAGTAATTAGACAAAATTACTAGCGCCAGTGTTTGCTAGGTGGCTTTTCTAACTTGTTTTTATATGAAACAATATGTCAAGTTTATTTTATTGTTCATTATGTGTGCCTTATTTGCTTTGTATTCATTTTTCACTAATATATCCAACATATTGGAGTCACTTAGTTTGCATCTGCTCAGCTGACTAGGTAGCCAGTCTGCTCTGTGTGATATTTTTAACATGAATGAACCTTAATGTTGCTTCTCAGTGATTTTTTTTTCCTGTAAAATGTAGGAGTTTTTTCCACTTTTTTTTTCAGATTGCACAATCAAACTCTTCGTTTAACTGCTGCACTGATTCAGCTGGCTATGCTAAAGGCTCACCAGAGAATCAATCTCCCGGGGAGTTGGGAAGGAAGAGGAAGACCCAGACTTAACGATAGCAGTAGTTTTCACTCCTCCTTGTATCTCTCCTCCTCCCCCACCTACAATAAAGTCCTCACATTAAGGATCTGTAGTAACCAGTAAAGGATTCTCACACAGCTCACTCCTGTTTATCTTCATTATGGTTCAACAGACCAGTTAATGAAGAAGACACCAAAGCTGGAGCTCAATAAAGACAGAGACACCTGCAGAGGCCTCCTCTGTTTGGGCCTGATCCTGAGAGGTACTGAGACCCCTTAACTGTCACTGTGTTGTGAGTACTCAGCCCTTTGCAGGAGGCACTCCCCCTACAGGCCTGGACACTCAGAGAGGTAGCCTGACATCAAAACATTTGCTGGTGGACATAGAGAGAGGTTTGAATCCTCCCTGCCCTACGACTGTGCAGAGATCTTGGCTGAGCTGATGATTGTATTTGAGAAAAATATTCAAGAGTAGAGCTGGTCAAACTTTCTGACCAATGGCATTTTTCCCCCAGTAAATGACTTTTTTTTTAAATGAAAAAATGAATGAAAAGCTTTTGCTGTTTTTGAAATTTCTCACTACTTATAATACAAATAGTATTTTGAAAGCATAATACAAAATACTGATGTTGCCAAACAAACGAGTTTTCACTAAACAAAAGGCTCTGGTCAAATATTGGAGATTCTCCTCCTTCTCCACAGACCGCTAAGGTACCAGGGCTACCAGAGAGCAAAAAAACCCTGACTTGCTTCAAAGGACCCCCATGGCCTCGTTATGTGCCAGTTCCTGTCTCCAGATTTGTCATATCTGCGTAGTCAGTGAAATACTGAGGGGACAAAGCTGAGGCCAAAACGAATTAATACTTCTTAAACATTTGGTGGAGGGGTGTGTGGAAACATGCATCCTCAAAAGCTATTATGCAGCTGTTGTGCAAATGCAAAATTACACTGATACTGATGTTTTGTTCACTTAGTCATCTGTAAATACGCATACGTTTCTTGTTTTTAATTAATAAAAGACAATCGTGTGAAGTTTCTTCTGTAAAACCCCACTATTTATATACGCGTATTACTGTTTGCTCTAATACAGAGGGTATATTTTTACTTTGGTTGTAAAACACTATATTTACAGTATATTGACAGAAAGCTGGTTGCTATAAAATATCAACCTGAATACTGTGCCAGAATGGAGTTTCCACACAAAATGCTTGTATTCTGTGACATAACGATGCTTCTGTTAAGACGGTTCATGTGATGAAATAATGTCTGTGATGAAATTCATATTCTTTGCCACATGGCCCAAATACCTGGGCTTTATAAACAATTCCTTTGGCAGCCACACAAAAGAATCAGTGGCTACCTAATGTTAGTCCAAACCTCAATTTGCTTTCCCAGAAATTGCATTCCTGATGCCTTTCCCAAGTTTGGAGAAGTAAGATGGCTTGTCCAAAAACAGCATTCCCACTAGCTTTCCAGAATGTGTTTATGAAGGTATATTCATATATCCTCGTCGACAAGGGAATTCTACCATTATGTAAATTAAGTGCATGATATTTTTTTAAATCCAGTTCTTGATATATGGAAAAATACTATGCACAAGTCAACTAATTTATATAATTCATATAAAATGTGGAGGGTCTTGCATTTTCCTTTTCTTCTAACAGTTTTGATATAAGGGGTTAGGAACACTGATGTATTCATATATGTGGGCGGAGGCCTGGGGTGAGAGAAAACGAAGTGGTAATACCTGATGGTCAGAAGAGAGTTGTGGAGAAGGGGGGAAAATGTTTACAAAAATGGGTGATTATTCATAAAATATCTATGGTTTTGGTTTGACTTGGCTGTGTGTTTTTGTGGGTGGTTCTCAGACCACTTGCAATTATTTGTTTCTAGCATCACCTTTAATGTGCTAGATGCTTTCCAAATGTAAACCACTTCAACTGTATCCAACACATTCTTAGATATATTAGAACTGTCATCATTTTCCTGTTAGTCCAGGAAGGCCACCTCAGTAGCATGTGATATGGTTTGGGACAAAAATGCCTTTTCTTTTCAGCCCCATGGCAATAGTGGGCTTTGTCCCCATCCCAGCTATGGTTTTGTGGGTAAGGCTAAAAATGTCAGGCTGTGTTTGATGGTAATCCTTTTATTATTTGTTTCTTCATTTTTTATTATAATCATGTTACATAGTATGTCAAGTTTCGTCTCATTTTTTTCCTGCCTAAAAAACAACTGTGTCATTCCTAGGGGCAGGCCACATGATGACTGCCTTGTGTGCCACGTGCAAAGGAACAGCTTCAGTTCCTGTACTTGGAAGAGCATAGGAACTCCGGTCCCTCTGTGGTGCACATGTTGCCTCAAAGGGGTATGGAGGGGATTGTGCCCCACCCCACTCCGCACCTCCACGGTGCAGGGAACAGGCAGTGCGAAGTGCAGAAACGACAGTGCAGTTTGTACAGGTCCTCTGCGTATTAGGTTGGTAGGAGAAGGATTGTACCATTTGATTTCCAGGTACAGCATTAAATGAGCTTCATTGTGAGTTTCTTTTGTCTATTGGACACCAATAGTCCAGAAAGAATTGTAGTAGGGGAAAGCAGTGTCTCTGCTACTTTCTTATACTCAACCTTCTAGACTTACTGCTGCTCTCACCTGCCAGCATACCTACTGGAACCAAAGGACTAAAGACTTTAATGGCAACAACTGCTGTTTGCTAATCATTAACTTTACAGTAATGTTTTTGGGAGTTCTCTGACTCAATGCAGGTAACATTCTGGTAACGTTAATAAAGCAAGAACAAATACTTTAGTGGTGACCACTCTGTAGGGGACCTTGCTCCTTTCTTGCCTCTCTTTCGCTCTCTCTCTTTTTCTTGCTTTATACTCTCTGAATATAAGATTAAATACTGATTGTTGCCACACACCTGCACATCCTAGTGACCTGAATGGGAATTGTAGGTGCTCATTGTCTCAGAGTTTGGACAGGAAGTTATGGGATTTGATTCCTCACTGCCTTGCATGTTGTGTAGGCATTTACCCTGGTCTAAAGTGCATGTGAAACACTACACAAAGAGAATTCTTGCACTCTCTTGCATGGTGTAGATGACAACACAAAGAATGGAGAACCAGGCCTAGGAACTTATTTCTTCACTTCATCTTTGCTGGTTTGTTATCATTACATAGTGTAAACTATCTTATGTGGCATTGTAGTGTGGTTGGCCATTCCTCCCTGTCAGTTTCGGAGGGAGGCCACACCCACTCCTTACCCTGCTCCAGCAGGGGTTGGTCCAGCCCAGGTCACGGGAACAGTCTCCAGGCTCGGGTGGGGCAGCCTTAAGGCAATAGCCCAAGCCTCAACGGGTAGCAAACAGTTCAGAGGCCCTGGCAGGGCAGCACACAGTCTAAAGGCCCCTGGTGGGACAGCACACAGTCTAGCACCCCCAACGGGGCAGAACACAGTCTAGCGGCCCCAGCAGAGCAGCAAACAGTCTAAAGGCCCCAGGCGGGGCAGTAAACAATTCAGAGGCCCCAGGCAGGATCAGAGAAGGGAGAGAGGGATGCAGGCCCACCTGACTCCATTGCATCCCAGCCCAGGTCCCTAGGTGTAGCAGAGGAGTGTGCCACGGAGTCAGCGGGGTTCCAACCACAACACACTGACTCACTGTCTGGTCCCCCAGTCTCCCCTGGACTACTTCCGGCCCCCTTTCCCTTGGGTACCTGGTGTGCCACCATCCAGTCGTCCTCGTTGGGGCAGTCGCCCAGGGGCAGGTTGCAGAACCCTCGATATTGTCAAAGGGCGGTAGGGCTGGCAGCTCATCAGGGATGTTGGTGAGGGACAGTTCCTCCAGGTCCGGTCCTGTCAGGGCCCACACCTTGCCATCGTCCTCTGGCAACTCCTCCAAGTCTGGCCCTGCTAGGGCCACCTCCTCCCCATCCGCGTTTGGGGCAGCTTCTCCAGGTTCTGGCCCCCTGGATCACCGGGTCCAGCGGGGCATTTGGCTCCAGGGGTACCTCTGGCCCCCAGGCCTCCCGCTGCTCATTTTCTGGCACCCAGATCCAGGCCCTGATCCACTTGCCCAGGTACAAGGCTGCAGGCAGCTCGGGGGCAGGGGGCGGGGGTGCAAAGAGGGATGTCCTTCCTCCCTGAGAGCTGGCCTCCAATTAAGTTCCTGGGCCTTTCTTTTATACTTCCTGTCCCGCCCCCTGGCTTCTGGGCAGGCAAACAGGCAGTCTCTGGCTCCGCCCCCACAGGCCTGGCCTGTTTCTCCTTGTCAGTTTTGGAGGGAGGCCACACCCACTCACTACAGGCATGAACACATGACGATAAAAGTCTATGTTGTTTTAAATTGTATTTGCAACACGGAGCTCAGCACAAGAAAAAGAAGAGTGACAGAATAAACCAATGTGTGATTTTTTGAATCTTACAAACTTCCTGTACTGATCAAAATCAACTACTGTACACAAAGTTTCATATATGGCAGGAGTTGTGAATGTATCGGAGAAGGCACTGGTGGTAAATGAATGATATTTATTTGGGGTAAAAAGGACCAGACCTGCAGCTGATGCAAAATGCCAAAGTCCCATGGGAGTCAATGAATGACAGTGAAGTAAATGATTAATACCAGCTGAGTATCTGCCTGAGATTAGCTGAATCTTTTACTACAACAAATAATGTTAGCACTTCCACTGCTGGTGCTAAAACCAGAACAATTTTGGCAATCAATATCAAAATTATAGATGAAACATGTCTTCATTTTTAGTGATTCTAATGTATCGCACACTATTTGAACAGATCCACTTTTATGGGTTTCATAATTATTGAGCACAGAGGGATCAGCAACCTGCATGAATTTGTTTACAAGAATTCAGAACTTTTACAAAACTGTGGTTGTATTTAACATTTGAAAAAATCCCCATTTGTACTCTGCCATGTGGTAATTTATTTTACTTTGGCTATCAATTATTTTTGAGATAAAAGAACTGTTTGCTCTTTTGAGCTTTAGCAACTGGAACCGTTGGCCAAATGCCATGAAAATGGTAGACAATACAAGAACTGCATACACACACACATGCATATATATATATGCAGCTCTGGTACTGTCTACGGTGTGTGTGTGTGTGTGTGTGTGTGTGTGTGTCTCAACAGCCTAAATCATTGGAAGAATTGACAGCTCCCTTGAAAAACAATTGGAGAATGAAAGCAATTCATGGTAAAATATGGTAAATGGGTGGCTGCAGTGCAGTAAAATTCACTATTATATAGCACACATAATTTGTTTACAAGTAATATGGTCTCTCTCTCTGTGCAAAGATGCATTGGCAAAGTGAATTCTCTTAACAGGAAGAGTCCATTATTTAAAAAAAATGCTTTGGAATTTTTTACTATTAAATGTTACACATAAAACAAAGTTCCACTTGTAAAATGAACAAAGTCTATTTTGTGATGCATTCTTCTTATTTTTTTAGTTTGCTTTTCATTTATTCCCTAACTCACAACATTTGCAGTTTCAGTCATTAGAGAGGATTTGTGTGAGGTTACTGTAATTCAATTCCTGGTAACCTAGGGAATATCACTTTTCAGTTTATACTGTTTTTGGCTCTCTGTATAATGGTAATTTCCTCATGTGACTTGAGCTGAAAGCTCATTTGGGCACTTTTCTGTCACAGTGTATTTCAGCCTTAGGTAAGTAGGGAAGGGACTTTCCTTGCTGGGCCGATATGTGAGGAATTTATTTCACTTTACAGAAAAGTTTTTGCCAAGAGTAATTTCAAGAGTTTACAATAGAGACATATAGATAACAAAAGATGCTATTTAGTAACAGTAGGGGAAACATCCTGGATGTCATATTTGTGATAAAGAACTTGTATCTTGATTCTGCTGGCATGCAGCATCATTTTCTTCACTTTCTACTAACCTTTCTATTTATATTTACTCTTTCTTTCTACAACTTACACTATTTGCAATGCCAGTAGACTCTATACAACATGGCTGTGTGCAACTGTATGTCAATGCAAGCAGTATATCAGAAGCATATAAGGTATTGCAAGCCCATGTTTGGAGAACTAATACTCCAGTAGATGTGCTTATTTAGACGGTAAACTCTTCGGAGCTGTCTCTTACTATGTATTTGTACAGTGTTGGCACAGTGGGGCCCAAATCTCAGTTGGAGCCTTTACACATTGCTGTAATAAATTATAAAGAATACATGTTGTTGTTTGAATTTGATGCTTATGGACCTGATCCTGCAAATCTTTTGTGAGCGGAACTCCAGTTGGAGTCACTGAGAATTCCATGCAGAGAGGATGAGTGACAGCTTTCTTATCATATTAAACAGCTTGAATTTTCATTACTTTTTTCACTTACTGAACAATCTTTGCTATTTCCAGATGGAATTTACTTTAGTTTGCTTGAAAGCGCATGGTCATAAAATTGTGCTAAAGAGAGGGACCTACGTCGTGGACTTAGGCTATACTTGTATTGTCAGTGTTCTGGCCAAGACTATAGGAACACCCAAAAAGTCTTCTGGATGAAACTTATCACCAGTATGAGGACAAAGGAGAACTATCAGGCACAAAGTCCTATAGCAGAACATGTGACATTTTGAAATAAATAACTTTCATGTATTCAGAACCGTTCTTAGTGCCATACAAACACTTCAGCTGCACATGGCATTCCTTTGCCTGTGGCAATAGGGGAAGATTTTTTTTAAAAAATTAGGAAGAAAATAGAAGGATTGAGAGCATCTTTAGCTAACGGGGAGTGAGGGAGAGATGACAGTCTTTATGTGAGGGAAAGGGAGAAATGGATTGAAGAAACAGTGCCACTCCTAAGTGTTTCCTGCATTTCCTTTACAGGTAGGTATGACAGACACTGTTTGAGTCTCTGATGGAATGATTTTTGCCAGTTGTAAATAGAATGAGTGAATGGGGCAAGCGAGAGACATGCCTATTTATTTCATTGGAGATTGGATTGAACCCTTAAAGATGTTCACAAGCAAGGTGAGAAACCAGTTTACAGGAATCACAGAACATGGTCATCAGTGGCCTAGAGACAAATTTTGCTATTCAAGAAAGAATAGGAAAATGGTATGCCCCAAGAGGTTCCTTGATGAAGTGTGCAATCAACAAGATTGTCCTTGTGGAACTGTTGAAGTTACTAACCAAGATGGTATACCTGGAAACAAGGAATTTAGAGATGTAAAATACAGTATGAATGCTCTTTGAAATTCTGCAACTAACCATACTGAAAACAATAATACTGATTTTTTCAGTAGTTTGCCATTAAAACCTTAACATTTGTCAGCACAGGAACCTGCAATAATCACAGTATCATCCTATAATTAACAAAGGAGACATCACTGTGCCACATTCAGTGTGTATAGTGAAAAAGAAATGTGTTCCTGTGGCTAGGGCATGTGACTGGGACTCAACACCTGAATTCTATTCCCAGCTTTGCCATTTACCCGCTGTGTGATCTTAGGCAAGTCACCTCACCTCTTGGTGCCTCAGTTTCCTCTCCCACACTTTGTGTATCTTAGCCTTTGTCTCTTTACATCGTAAATACTTCAGAACAGGGACTGTCTGTGACCCCACGTTTATGTATTGGCCCTGATTTCAATTGTGTCCTCTTGGTGCTACTATAATACAAATAATAATAGTTACATTTTTAACTTGGCCACTATATTCCATTTGAGTAGATTCAGCTCAGTGCCCAGATCTGTGTTTATAGTTTCCGTGGAAATTAAATGGTGCATAGGGCCTTGGTCAGGCACTCAGCACTGGGGTGAATTTTCCCTTTGACTTATCATTTTCTGATTAGGTATCCTTCAGTATAGATGCAGCATATACCTGAAGCTGCAAAAGCTCCTGTGTCAGTACACAATGCCAATCTACAAGCAAGATCCCATAAGAAATGATTTGTATTCATCTTATTATGGCTATATTGTGTCAATCCACAAAGACAAACCTTACTTCCTTCAGTAATTTACCAGCAGGCCTGTTGATGGGGGGGAGGAGTTTCAAAGGGGGCAATTACCCAGAGGCCCAGCAATTTAAAAGGGCCGGGTCTCTTCCATCTGCAGCCATGCCCACACTCCACCCCAGGCCCTGCCCTGCCCAGACCCGCTGCTTGTGGTGTCGCTCCTCCCCACCACCCAGCCTCCCCGCCATCACTCGCTGCTTGCCTTTACTCCTCTGCTTGCCCCCCGGCCACTGCTCATCACATCTCTACCCTGCTTACTCAGTCCCCTTGGCTGTTGCTCACCACCTGGAGGAAGGAGTATGGAAGAGAAGAGGGGGACCGAGCGGGGGAGACGTGAGAGGGGGCACAGGGCCTGGGGCAGAGTGGGGGTGGACTGTGGACAGGGCCGTGGGCAGGAAAGGCGGAATGGAACTGTTCTGCCTTGGGGTCCAGATTTGCTGTTGGTTGACCTGTTTACCAGATTTACCTAACTTCAGGAGAACATTTGATTTCAAGGCTAAAGAGAACAAAGAGTAAATTAAGAAGTAGAATGAGTCAAAAGAGGTTAAACTCAGTTTAAATCATGGCAGCTGAAGCAGATGTTACAATAATTGATTTTAATGATGTTAAGCATTCATTTTCTTAGATAAAACTGAGAAGAAAACTGACATGAGAGCTGAAATAAGAGTTGGCACTATGGATATAATGTGCATTGGATTCATGATGTGATGACATAGTTGGGGCATAGTGTAGCATTAAATTCATACATTTCCTTGAGTTGTCAATTTTATTCAGGTTGTTTTCATTATATTGTACAAGAGACAAACACTGGATGTGATTTTAGTCTCATGGCAGTGTAGATCAGCAGTAACTCCATTAAAAGTAATGGAATCACAACAATGAAAGAAATAGCAGAATCAGGCCCATATTTCTTTTGAGTAATTAATTATGATCTAAAAAACGTAGAAGAGGTGGAGACAAATAATTTTACTTCATGTTCTTAGTTGAGTAGGTAAAACACTGGTCCGACTCTTCTGAAGCAGTGCAACCACATGGTGTTCTGTCACTGATGGACTATGGCCGTACGACCATAATAGCCGGCTGATGTAGGATCCCACCCAGTGAAGGAAGGCATTCCAACTGCAAATAAGCTAGCATAGTAGCTCCTTTTGCCATGCTCTGTGCAACATGGGCATGATCCAAAGCATATTGGAGTTAAGGGGAATCTTTTCACTGAATTCATTAGGCTTTTGGTCAGACCCTATCTGGGCGATTTTGACAAGTGGTATTCTGGGGAATAGTGACCAAACCAAGGGCTTGACATTGGAAGCCCTCTATATCCAGAATTCCTCCTGATTTCAAATGTGACCACTCATTTCTGGTACCTCCATTTTTGGGGCCCAATGCAAATCATTCTGGGGCCTTATTTTCAGAGATGTTGAGTCCCAGCTGCTTCAACTGAAGTCAACAGTGCTGTTTGTGGGTCAACTCATCCATGATCACAGCCTAAACTGCTTGCCATTTTCAAAGTGAAAATGTCAATGAAAAGATTACACAACCCTTCCAAAACATTAGCAACATCAAAAAAACAGCCAGGATTGGGCAAAAAAGGATATTCTATTTTAAAATATCCATTAAAGATGTAAATAATTTTCCAATACATTGTTAGTGTGTATTCAGTGAATTTGCTTTTAACCCCCTCCACACCCACCCTCAGACATATATATTAAAAATTCCACACAATTTCTGTGACAAATCAGTGCTTAAGAATATACCTGCTTCTACTTGACTTTAACCTTTTGGTTTTGCATAATATCTTTTCCTCCAACTCCTTTGATTCAACTGAAAAGTACCATTTGTATATAATCTTGTCAGACCCTAGCAACTTTTCTTGGCAAATTGCTTCCCCTGGCAATTTCCTAACTTTTCAGTGTACCTCAGGGAAATTAAATGCTTGTTTGACACACACACAACACCATAAACCACCTGTCCTGCATAAATTACAGTTTTTATGATTCTTCATTATGATGTACTGAACTGATGTACTGTAGTCAACTAATGTGAGATGATCTCTGAGGCCGATAAATACCACATTGGTATTTGGCTTGTTGTGATGGGATACATCATCAGTAAAATAGTTTAAGGAGTTGGATAGTGTTTAAAAATGTCTTGCACGTTTTTAGCATCTCACATAGAAGCTACCTGTTGGCTTACATCCTTTGTAAATCAGTTTTGCATGCCATCTCAGAGATCTTTGGCTGATTTACAGTGTCCATAAAAAAGTGCTCTGGTAGCCTGTCATAAATCTGGGGTTTTTTATCATTCACTTCAATCAGCTGCCTTGGTAGTAATAAGTGCTAATTAACCCTTAAATGCTGGCATTTGCCAGATTGTCAGGCAAATTAATTACTTACAAGCATATGTACCCTATATACAGAATTTGACAGCCATCTTGTTAGTCTCTAAAATTCTCTAAATTAAGCACTTAATGGTCCAAATCCTGCTTTTACTTACAGCTGTGTAAATCCAGACTTACTCCAGTGAAGCCATTGAAGTTACTCCAGATTTACACTGGTGTAACTGACAACAGCCATTCGTTGCAATGTGCCTTTGAAGCCTATTGTGTGTGGACTAGAAAGTCAGGTTCTGCCACCCTTAGACTGAAGGCAGGAAGATGCAACTTATACACCACGAACGGAGGCTAAGAGGAGGGTGATTTACCCTTCATATGCCCTCCACCTCCTTGGAAGATTAAGGTATAGCCTGATCAACACCAGGTGAGTTGGACTCCCTTTCATGAATATGAAGGGGTTAAATGCTTGTGGCAGGAGATTAACTGCTTGCAGTTGGTATCGATTCTGTTTCTTACTACCCTGTTGTCTAAAAGTCATTGGCCATTGTAGGGGTCTAAAGCATTGCTGAAAACACAGAAAAATGATTCAATAAAATGCAGAAAAATTCTTGTAAGATCCCTTAGACTGAAGTCATCTCCCTCAGGATCAAAAGGGTGCATCCTGTCAGGTGCTCTAACAAGACCCCAAGGAACTTCAGCACCCCACACTCAATTACTATTAAACTGTTAGAGTATCACATCACACTGAAGATATTAACCATGCCATGGAAACTTCGGAGTTGTCATAGTAATAATCGGATCCAAACTTTCCAGCAGAAATTCAGCAGCATTATGGCCTAAAGCACCCACAACTGAAATAAAAAAGGAATAAAATACACATCTTCCCAGACTCAGTCCTAAAAACGTTTGCAAACAGAGATTATGCTTTCTTCATTCCAAAAAATTATCACTGAATATAGAATTGCCAACATGTAACTGATATATCCTGGAAGAGCTTCCGCCTACCACATGGATCAATGCGTGCGCAAACAAGAGAACCATGCTTGGCATTTGGACATTCAGTGAGAGATATTTCTTAGTGGATCTAAAGAAATATTTCTTTAGAGAATAATAAATAGAAATGAGATCTACTTAAATTCTGTGCCTTAGAAATTATCTTACAGTTAAGGCGTTCAACTGTATCAACACAGATCCTGTCAACATAGACAGTAAAATCCAGGAAATCAGCAGTTAAACCATCTACATCCATATCAGTCTCAACTCATATGCCTTCCCACCCAAACATCATCATATGCAAATACATGCAGATTCCAGCACTTCACAGGGCTGTTTTATATTTCTTCTTTTTAAAATTGTCTCTCTGCCTGTACCCCCCTGGTCTAATCTCTCCTGGGCACTTTGTAAGATTAGCAAAGCCACATGATGACAATTTTGGTGTGGTTGGTAAATCTGATCACCATTGGAGCATTCAGACTCAAAACAAGGTAACTGCACTGGAAACTTGCACCTTTAAGAGAATAAAAGTTTGGAACTCATGATATATGAAACGTGAGAGGTTGTTGAAGAGTATGCCCTTTGCAGTAATTACCACCACAGGGCGTATGGAGGAAGCTGTGAAGAAGAGCAAACTACAATCCCTCCCTGTAAAACATGAGGACTTGGAAAAGACAGTAATAGTGATGCTAGACCAGGAAAAGCTCTACTATACTGTCTACTCAGAGAAGAGGCTCTCTTTCTTTATTATATACAAGTACTGACAAAGGATTGTATAGTTCAGATGCAAATCAATCCTGAGGCTATAGCATAAATCATCTTACATCATTTAAATCAGCTTCTGTACCAGATGACTGGAGGATAGCGAATGTGACACCAATTTTTCAAAAAGGCTCCAGCAGGAATATTGGCAATTACAGGCTAGTAAGTCTAATTTCAGTACCAGGCAAATTTGTTGCAACTATAGTAAAAAACCAGAATTATCAGACACATAAATGAACATGATTTGTTGGGGAAGAGTCAACATGGCTTTTGTAAAGGGAAAGATGTGTTCCAGTGGATACGAGGGTCGTTCAAAAAGTTCTAAGCCTCACCCAGAAAGAAGAGCCATAGCTGAACATTTTTGTTGTTGTAACACACTACCACTTCTTATAAAACTAGAAAAACTAATACAGATTTCTGTTTTAATTTGTGTGCAGTGAGGCCCATACAAAGGTGAAGGGTAGTGTGACAAATCTAAAAATGGACAAAACAGAGGCCCGAGCAGTCATAAAGTATCTGCAAAAGAAAGGTATGATACCCAAGGAAATCCATGAGGACATGGTACAGACACTTGCTGAGGACTCCCCTTCCTATGCAACTGTGAAGAAGTGGGCTGCTGAATTCACGCGGGGCAGGGTGAGCACAGAAGATGACCCTCGGTCAGGTCGTCCAAAAACCTCAACCACTGATGATCAAGTTGATGCCATTCACCATATGGTTTTGGATGACAGACGTCTTACTGTCCAGCAGATAGCTAAGTCCATAGGCATTAGTTCTGGTTCAGTTCACACTGTTTTAACTGAGATCTTGGGGATGAGCAAGCTGTCTGCAA
Organism: Mesoclemmys tuberculata; assembly: GCA_007922155.1. NCBI lineage: Eukaryota > Metazoa > Chordata > Testudines > Chelidae > Mesoclemmys > Mesoclemmys tuberculata. The sequence goes on along the minus strand of ML675633.1, from coordinate 346,337 downwards.
GATGGGTCCCAAGAATGCTGATGCCAGAGCAGAAGCTGAAAAGGGTTGACATTTCCAGGACACTTCTGACTCGCTTCCACGCTGACCCTGAGAATTTCCACCGCAGATTAATAACTCAAGATGAAACCTGGGTTCATCACTTCGAACCAGAATCAAAGATTCAAAGCAAACAGTGGAAACACCCTGGTTCTCCACCCCCGAAGAAGTTCAAGCGGGCAGCGTCTGTTGACAAGGTGATGGCTTCTATTTTTTGGGATTCTGAAGGCATAATCATGATAGACTACCTGGAAAAGGGAAAACTATTAATGGACAGTACTATGCATCAGAATTAACACAACTGAAGGAAGCAATCAAGTTGAAACGCAGAGGGAAGCTGAGGGCAGGTGTGCTCTTGCTCCAGGATAACGTGCCCGTTCACTCTGCTCAGGTTGCAGTAGCTGAAGCAGCCAACTGTGGCTTTGAATTGCTACCCCATCCCCCTTACTCACCAGACTTAGTTCCATCTGACTTCTACCTGTTTCCTAAACTCAAATCCCACCTACATGGTCGCCATTTTGGAAACAATAATGAGGTCATATGTGCTGTGGAGGAGTTTTTGGAGGACCAGGATGCCACCTTCTTCCGTGATGGGATTGCAATGCTTGAGCATCGTTGGACCAAGTGCATTGATGTCAAGGAGGACTATATAGAAAAATTGTGAAAAACTGTCTTGTTTCTGCAACTCCTTCTGGGTGAGGCTAAGAACTTTTTGAACGACCCTCGTATGGTATACTTGGGTTTCCAAAAAGCCTTTGACAAGGTTCCCTCACCAAAAGCTCTTAAGCAAACTAAGAACTAATGGGATAAGAGGGAAGGTCTGTTTATGGATCAGTGACTGATTAAAAGACAGGAAACAAAGAGTAGGAACAAATGGTCAGTTTTCACAATGGAGAGCGCTAAATAGCAGTGTCCCCAGGGCTCTGTACGGGACAAGTGATGTTCAACATCTTCATAAATGATTTGAGAAAAGGAGTAAACAGTGAGCTGCAGATGGTACAAAATTACTCAAGATAGTTAAGGTCAAGGCAGATTGTGAAGAGTTCAAAGGGATCTCACATGACTGGGTAACAAAACGGCAGAAGAAATTCAATGTTGATAAATGCAAAGTAATACAGATTGGAAAACATGATTCCACCTATACATACAAAATGATGGGTTCTAAATTAGCTGTTATCACTCAAGAAAGATCTTGGAGTCACTGTGGATAGTTCTCTGAACACTTCTGCTCAGTGTACAGTAGCAGTCAAAAAAGTTAACAACACATTAGGAACCACTAGGAAAGGGATAGATAGTAAGACACAAAATATCATAATGTCACTATATAAATCCATGGGTACGCTCACACTTTGAATACTGATGCAGTTCTGGCCACCCCATATTAGAAATGGAAAAGGTACAGAGAGAGGCAACAAAAGTGGTTACAGGCATGGAATAGCTTTTCATATGAGGAGAGAATAAAAAGACTGGGACTGTTCATCTTGGAAAAGAGATGACTAAACGGGAAAATGATAGAGGTCTATAAAATCCTAAAAGGTGTGGACAAACTGAATAAGGAAGTGTTATTTACCCCGTCACCTAACATAAGAACCCAAGGTCACCAATGAATTAATAAGCAACAGGTTTCAAACAAACAAAAGGAAGAACTTCTTCACACAACACACAATCAACCTGTGGAACTCATTGCCAAGGGATGTGAAGAAGGCCAAAAAATATAACTGGATTAAAACAAATTAGATAAATTCGTGGATGCTAGATCCATCAGTGGCTAATAGCTAACATGGTCAGGGATCCAACTCCATGCTGTGGATGCCCCTTAGCCTCTGGTTGTCAGATGCTGGGATTGGATTACAAGGGATTGCTCACTTGATAATTGCCCTGTTCTATCCATTCCTTCAAAGCAGCTGGCACTGGACACTGTCAGAAGACAGGATACTGGGCTAGATGGACCATTGGTCTGACCCACTATGGCCATTCTTATGTTCTTAACATCTCTGATTCCAGAGAGCTTTATAGAAAGTTTCACTGAGGTATTATTAGAGCAAACCGTGAGTATTTGATTCCAAAGGGAGTTTGGCAGTGTTGGGAAAAGTCAAGGTTAAGGTAGAGTAAAGACAAATAATATAATTTGTTCCTTATTGTAACAAGTGAGAGTTTGGCCATAACTGCTTAAAGCCCTTACGCCTAAAATGATCCTAGGTAAATAAAATATCCAGTGTCTTGGAACAATTTATGGTGAAAAATGTTCTCAGATGTTTGCCCCTGTACTGCGTTTGGTAAAAGATGTGAACTTTGGGTGGCTACTGAGCAAACCAAAATCTACAAAGTCAGACCTGTACCAAGTAACACCAAAGAAGATGATAAAAAACCAGATAAATTGGTTAGCCAGGGTGGTGCCAGCTGTGGGAATTTCTTTAGAATGGGCAGCACCCATTGTGTGTATTGTGAAACAGGTTGGCACCATCTGCATTTGTGATGCCTGTGAAGCCCTGGTTATATGGAGACCAATATTCAATTCCAAAAACCCAAGATGCCAGTTTTCGCAGCAAGTGTCCATTTTGTACAGTTAGATTTGACTCAGACTTACTAGCAGCTGGAGCTCAAGCAAGAATGTTGAGTATGCCTGGCCAACAATACCCATGAGGAATAGTTCTGGTATAATGTACTTTCAAACAGCATGACTGGTGTTCTGGCTGCATTTTAACACATAATTGATTTGCTACTATTGGGTATAAGTGGATTGTTCTGTTATCTGAATGAACTACTCATTTCAGGTGCAAATGAGCAATATCTTTGCAATTAGCTTTAGAACAGCGGCAGCAATGTAGACCTGTTTTCATTAAGCTCCTATATCCCTCAAAGGAGGCTTTAGCAAAACAGTCAGGATTTCAGGCAATCCCTCACAGTACAATACATTTTCAATTATCAGGTTGCTTTCGGACTTTGAGAGTTAGCACAGAGACCTCTGTAGTGTACCTATGGATACAGATTTCTTAAAGGCATAAATAAAATGTACCTAGTTTATAAATGTACCTAGTTTATATCTAGAGTAATAGGTGGCAGTGAACAGACCATGTCTACACTAACACTTATGTTGGCAAAACTGTTGTTGCTCAGGGGTCTGAAAAAAAACCACATGCCTGAGCGACATACGTTTCCCCAGCATAAGCACTTGTGTGCACAGCACTGTCACCGGGAGACACGCTCCCGCCTGCATAGCCACCACCACTCTTCAAGCTGGTTTTATTATGTTGATGGGAGTGCTCTTGCCCATCGGCATAATGTAGCTACACGAGCTCTCTGACAGGGGCACAGCTAGATTGGTACAGCTGTGCCGCTGTAAGCTTGTAAGTGTAGACATGGCCTAACTAATTTTTACTTGATGTCTACCAAAGCCAGATGCTGCAGAGGCGCACGGGAGGGCTGAGGGCAAAAGAAACCTTTCCCCCATACTTTGGGACTGAGCATAATTATCTTGTCCTCGGGTAAGCGCAAAGGCTGTGGAAGACAAGCAACCACTAGTATCACTACTTAGCTCAAGGCTGGTGGAGAGAGGATGAAGGAAGTCAGGGCTACCTCACCAGTCTCACTGGCTGCTCTGGAGGGGATAACATATAATTAGTATTTAAGCAGTGGGGAGGTGACCATGCTCATCCAGAACTTTGGCTCTTAGAGTGTATTGTAGAGGTTTGAATACGCCTTTACCAGCTTTAACAATTCTTTGATATGTAGCTCTGCAGCAGTCTCACTGAGTCCGTATAATTCACGTCCCAATTCATCTTGCTGCAGTGCTCCACAGCGGCGTGTGACTTGAGGCAAGGTCTCCATGTGCTAACTGGAGTTGGAAAGTGCTCTCCACAGCTCCCGCTAAAGTCAATGGGAGCTGGTACGTGTCCGGCTCTTGTGAAAATCAGGCCACTTATTTAGATGCCTAAATGGACTTATGCGCCTATCTTTGAAAATCTTGGCCCAGGAGGTTAAGAGATATGGAGAAAGTGAGAGTCACACCTTCTGATACAGCAATTGGCTTTGGTTAAGCGTATTCGAGTGTCTCTAAAGCAGGATGAATTGAGTGTATTTGGGTGGTCTCTCTCCCCTGCCTCTTAGCAGATAGGGGCAGAGGGTTGCCTAAATGCTGACAAAAGTGGATGTGTCTTCCTTTTCCTGTTCTAAGATGCTGCAACATCTTCTTTTATTATCCTCATTTTCTTTTTCCTCTCAGGATGATAGATCTAATGACAAATGAAGGAAAAGCCAGAAGGAAGGTATTAGACTGCGGCAGCAGAGATAAAAACAAATATTTGATTAAGAGGGATTTGCAAGTAAATGTCTGTCTTCCTTTCACCACGTACAGCTGCCTGAGGCTGGTCTGCTGCTTGAGACGACTAAGGCATGTAGGAACAGGCTTTCTTCCTCTGGGGAATGGCACAAATAGGGTAGGTTAGTTGATTGGAGGCCCGGAGAAGGAAAAACCATGGTTTCTTCATTATGATTTGGGTTTTGGCTTTTTCAGTATTCTCATTATTAAAAGAGGGATTAGGGTGTGTATGTAATGCTGTAACGTGATGGTGGACGTCTATAAAGGGTATGCCTTTATGTATTTATATGTCATAGTACGTTAATAGGCCGGGGAAGAAAAGCCTGTTAGCCCTCTAAGAAGCAAAGCAGGCTGGGGTTACCTGCTAGTAAGTGCTGAGGAGGATTCTTTTCATCCGTGTAGGACTAGGGTCATTAGGAGAAGGGCCCCGAAAGCTTTTGCACCAAAGGAGGCAGGACAAACACTCAAGGAGCCAAGGACACGCTTGATCTTGTCTTTTGTTTTTTTATATTAACTTGGTTTGTGATAGGCATTGGGCTGGCTGTACCGTCCCAGTAAACGGCCCCTGTACTGAAACAGGCCTGTCTTCTCTCTCGTACTCATCACCCCCAGAACTCCCAGTGCAAACGCTTCTTTTCAGTAAGGATGAAGTTTAACTTTTGAAAGCTGAAGCCCAATGAAGCAGAAGCTCTGCTTTTGTCCATGTAATAGGGTAGTTTTCATTAACTGTATAAGACTTAAATAATCATTACATCAGAGTCTCCTGTACTGGTAAAAGCCCCTAGTGCAGACATGCTACAACAACAAAAACTGGGACTTGCACAACTGTGGTTCAACCCAGTTTGAAACCGGTGGGAACTGCACAGTGCACATCACAGTTTACACCAGTGTGACGCATCTACACCAGGGATGTGTACAGATGTAGCTATGTGGGTTTGCTATACAAAAAAGAAACCAAGGTGAGATTCACAAAGGTACTGAGATCCCTAACTCCCACTCCTAGTATATATAAGACACCAGTCACATCCACGGGGTATTATTATAAGTAGTTACCTCACAGCAGGCACTGGGTAGAGCTAAATGTGCCGGCAGATTCTGATCTCTGTTGCACTGATGAAAATCTCAAGTAATTCCATTGGTTCCAAGGAGTTAATTCAAAATTAAACCAGTGTAACTGAGATCAGAATCTGGCCAATAATTGGGGCATGGTATCCAAAAGAACTATTATCATTAGAAACTATATCTGCAGTGAAGACTAAATAAAACAAACAGTGATCCCATTAAATCACATACAGTGGTTGCCTTCAGAATAAGAGGATCCGATTTTTCTGCAGTGCAGCGTGTCTCTAATTCTGCTTGGAGTTGGTGGGACCAGCACTCTGAAAACCAGACCTACAGTATTTCGTTTTGGCTACCAAACAGAAAGAAAATTATGTTTTTTTCTGATTAATAGTAGCTCTGCCTGTGAAACAATTATATTAGGATTGCAGCAAACTGATTTTCTCTGCTGTATTAGGATAAAGCTGATGGTGAGGTTATTACAGGCTGGGCGTAATGTGGCTCACAACAAATCTACCAAAACAGTAACATCTGGAAGTCGTTCAGAGAGTATAAGTGGGATACACAGACATACTTGTGAGAGTCAGAACTTTCTTGCCTAGCTCTGGTTATCTGACCTGGTGCCCAACATCACATGATAGGGGTCATTATGCACTTATGAGAGTGCTGCTGTTTCAGAGAGCATTCTGCTAAGAATCAACATGCGCATCCACCTTGAAACCGCATCATCTGCCCAGATTCAAAATGTTTGTTCCGAAGCTTTAGCTTAAAATTTCACAAATGGACCGGATGTGCAGCACAATCTTATTTAGTGACACTTTTCAAAGGACTCCTAGGTAGGTCACAGAAGGTAGTAAAACACACCTACAAAATAGATTTCTCCTCAGAAAACTGGCTGGACTGTCTTCGTTTGAAGTCAATGGTAAAACTCACTACCATCAGTGAGGGCAGCAGCAGGTTCATTATGGTGTTTTTACAGTAACATATACACTCATGCATGCGTGTATGTATCTCATTTGGGTAATATTATTATATATATTATTATTGACATATAATTGCATGTTAAAGAAAGATCACTTTGCCTAATATACTCTCTCCAATCACTAAGGGCTTTTGCATTTAAGCAGCACCAGGGATATAAGGAAATTTGCTGCCTTGGTCTAGTCACAGATTCATGAGCTGTATTAATAGAAAGGATTAGTAAATAAGAACAGGTCAGAGGGCTGCAAAGCTCTTTCTTGTCTTTGAGATTTCCCTCTTTAGTTTCAGTCTCAGTGCACAGCTTCCTAGAATGCAGGGAGCAGAAGTTTAAGAAAGGCACAGACCATTTTCTTTTACTGGGCATTTGGGACTAACCAGAGGGAAAATAGGCCAAGTTCTGGGTCACAGGCTTTGCTTGAAAATGTCTCTCCAGTTTTCTCCACAGGCACCATGGAGGAACAACAACATCACCTTTCTGAACAAAGAGGCTCCTGTCTCGGAACAAGGAGAGACTATTATAGGCTTCTACCTACTGGCTTTAGGTATGTACTATATCTCTGAATGGCTTATGAAATGAAACTCCTTTTTTAGGTTTGGCCTAGAGTTCAAAGGGATTCCTATGGTGTTCATCCATAGAGGAACAAAATGTCATAAACTGCAACTTTTTTCTTCAGAAAGTTCCTTCAAGAAAACAAACAAACAAACAAACAAACAAACAAACAAACAAACAAACAAACAAAAAACCCAGAAAGCTAGTGTTTTTTAAAAAATAAAATAAAATAAATGTTTAATGCAAACGTTTGTATTAGGGGCAAAAGAATATGATATTATAGTCAAAGCTGTTCCTTTAACTAAGGTTCATTTAAGACATAGGTGAGAACAAAATATCTTGTGATATTACCTTGTCTTCTCAAAATGTCTCACTGGCTTTCAATTAGTGTTCTACGTTTCTAGCTTCTGCTAACTGAAGTCTGTATTCAGATCATGCTCAACAAATAGTTCACCTTCTAAAACTAATACATTTAGTTAAATGAAATACAATTCTACAACTGCATTTAAAATTTGTTTGTAAAATTATTCCATTCAATATTTTATGCACTTTTAAAGGAAGCTTTCGTGATCAGAGTCTATTAAAGATTCCTGTAAGCACTAAATTATCATTCGCTATCAGCAGTGATATGCATGTAAGTCAAAAAAACCTTTTATTCAGGTTACATTGCAATGCACTTATTATAACCTATTATTAAAATAGATTGAAAATGGAAGTTCATACTAACTCATTTTGTTTCGAGGAAATGTTTTTGTTTAAGCACTGTATTGTAATTTACAGTAGACTCAGTGCAGGATGATGGGGAATTACAGTATCTGTTGTTCTATAAGCCTACTTTATGAAATTTCAGAGAATGCAGATGTACCAGTTCACCAAAAAAAAAAAATCCATTTATAATTCTGATCTCATATGAAAAAGTATCAAAAGGTGACTTCCAGAGAATCATTCACAATCACTTCCTAGCTTATCTATCTAATTGTGTTTGTAAATGATAAATAAATGAAACTGCTTATTAAAGAAGTTGTGCATAATGAGAATTCCATAACAATCTAAATAGATTTAGTTTCTGAGTACAACCATTGAGAAACAGGCTTGTAAATTAAACAATCCAGCTAAATAAACTTTTCTTTTTCCAAGCTTATCGTGTACCACCGGTAGGTGCAAACCACAAACTGATACTTGCCTTTCCTTATGTCTATACGGGACTAACATCTCTATCAACAAAACTAACAGACATAATGTAGATGGAGTAAAGATTTATCTGTTTTTTTCTGATTTATCCCAGACCTGTGTGCACACGTGCATACATAGGCATGCAGCAGCAGCAGCAGCCTAGAGAAACAGCACACACAGAGCAAAGCCCAGACAGCATTAGCACACTCAACCATTGAACGAACCACACTAGAACACATTCTCACTAAGGGCTTGATCCTGTGTGTGTTGAAGTCAAGGACAAAACACACACTGACTTCAGTGGTTCAAGATCCGATCTTAATTGATTAGCCCTACTATGAATGGGATACTGTGATTACTTGGTTCTTACCAGACTCCGCGCCAGCACTTTGACGCTGCAGGTTTCACTAAAGAAATAAAAATGATTTAGTGAAGAATAATAAAAAGAGCTTTTTCTTTTCTTTACAAATATTGTCTTTTCGGAAATTTCTAGAGCTGGTTGACACAATGGGACAAATTCATCCTTGATGTAACTTTACTGGGAACCTGAAGGCTCTAGTATACTCTTAGTGTTAACTTCAGTAGCGAATACATTTTGATTTGTGTTATTGCTAGAAAAGCTAGCAATTTCCCAACCAGACATTGATCCTGCTGAGCCTGTGGACCACCTCAAAGTCTTCCCAATGACTAGTTAATAGAGCTGATTGAAAATTTTAATTCAAAATATTTTTGAATGAAAAATGCCTTTTGTGTTAAAACAGATATTTCTGAAGTATATGTCAATTTCTGACTATTTCTGGGGGAGGGGAGTAAAAGGCTGGTTTTCAGGTTTTGGGCTTTACAGTGAAAACCCAGAAACACGTGAAGAAAAAATTTGATGTGTTTTTTAAAAAATTGTCTGTTACTTTTTATTCTAATGAAAAATTTATTTCCTGACCAGTTCTACTAGCTAGCACTTTATCCATATGTATATTTAAACATTTTCACATTTCCAGTGTACTTCTACTACATATATTACAGGACCAATGAGTTTCTTTATGTTCATTTGAAATTAACCAGAGGCAGAAATTAACACATTAGAGCCAAACATTCACAAGCTTTGGATTCAGATCTCTACTGCATCTAACTTCATGCCTTAAGGCCTAAACTCTACTTGTAACCACGTTTCTATATTGCTTTTGGCCCTATTCTCTTTTAAAATGTGGTCCTGCCGTGATAACTGACTCCTTAAATATGGCAGCAAAAGGTTCCATGGTTGTTGGCTCTCAGTTTCTCCACAACAGATATGCCGTGTTTATAAGTACAGAATTTTCATAACTGCCAGCACTACAGCTTAACCGGGAGGCCTAAAAGTCAAATTGTTTTCATTCTAGTTCATGTATAATCACCAGTAAAACTTGTCCAGCTAATGTGTATTATAGATGGTATTCAAATGCAACCAACATGTTCAATTTTGCATTTGGAACTTATTATACATTCTGTTGATGTATCAACCAGCAGGCACTCTAGCTCATTTTCCCATAGCTGTATTGACTTTGTTCTGCAATACTAACAGTGGTAATAACTTATTTATGTCAGTAAACTCCAAAAATATAACTAATATATTCAGTCGTGCTGTCTATATATATATAGTATAAGAAGGTACTATTTTTTTACATTGTCACTTTTTTGCTCATAAGGACTTTTCAAAGATCAAATCTTTCTCTGGACGGAAGAATATTCAGGGTATATGTATTGTACTCAGGTGTGTGGATTTCTCTAGGCAGCCATAAAAGATCTTCTGCATTAGCAAGAATCCAGAGATGTTTATACAGAATATCCTGCTAATATGGTGCCTGTGAAAGACAATTGTTGCAGTTTGGCACTAGCTAAAGAAGTATTTTAGTTTCTTGGATCCTGTGATTTCTATTAAGTTTATGGTTAGTTATCATATTTTTAATCACATACATATTTAAGGGACTTCAGCACTCCAGATTCCGTATGTAGGGATTCTTTCTTACTTCCCAGGAGATATCAAAATTAGAGTTGGATGAGTTTTTTTTCTATACAGATTTTTTTTTAAAATGCATTTTTGCTGCTCTGAAATTATTTGCAAATTCACGTAGATTATGGCAAATACTTTTGGCTAAGAAAAAACTGATTTTTTTTCAAACAAGTCTAAACTTTTGACTTTTGTTTAAAAATGGCATTTCAAATTCAAATGTGGCCATTTTTTAAAAAGGAAAAAAAACAACAACAAAAGGCTGAAAAACTCCCCCAAAAAGACTGAATCAAAATGAAAAATTTGAAAAAAATTGCAGTCAACCAAAATCAGAAAAAAAATTGAATAGCCCCAAAATATTGTTTCAAATGGACCTAAAACTTTTCAGCCAACTTGATATGATTTTTTTCTAGTTTTCCTATTTGATGAAAACTTGTTTAAAAATTGGATTAGATTCTAAATTAAGTGGATTTTTTTTTTTAAATTCGGTCCTTGGACTGAAAAAAATCTATTATTGACTCAGCTGTAACCAGCATGTCCATGAATCTCTACACATTCAAAACAAAATGCAAGACCTCTTTCTTTGATGTGGCCTTCCCAGAGAAACACCCCTCAGAACAAAACTACACAAAAGTCAAACTCCAGAGAAAACTAGCAAACAAACCAATTTCTGAGCATTAGAATCAGGATATTGTGATCTTAAACATGGAAATGTAGGATGAGGAACAAGTTAGGAGCTTTTCAGATATGGAATCCTTTTTAATGGCAGCTCTGCCATTTCCATCCTGGATAATTTTTAAACACTGTTTTTTAATTTTACTTTTTGTGCGAACCTCTTCCAATATGTTTGTTTGTAAACTGCCACGTGTAAACCACCTCCTTCCCCAGCAACAACGATGACAAAATCCAAATAAAAAGAAATCTACAGAACAGGGAATGAGGACAGCATAATCAAAAAAAATGTTCTGATTTCCAGAAAGAGCTACATCCAAACACAAAAACAATGCCCTTCAATATGTAATTGAAAACATCAGGGCTGTAGCACAGTTCCCTTAAATTGGCTTGGGCATAAATAAATAAATACGGTTGGCGCATAACCTCATTCCCCAGCATTCTTATAAATGTAGTACAAACAGAACCACTGTGAACATGGGAGATTTTCCCTTCCTGTTCTAGTTCCTTGAGTCAATGATTCTTAAAGTCTCTCAATGCATAAGTCTATAGTCAACCTTAGTAGAAATTTTAGCATAGCTTCTCCTGTAACCTACAGTTTTGCCTCTTTCTTGTCATGAAAAGGCATATTTAATACACAATTCCTGTAGTGCATCAGTGATTGACTTAATTCATGGCCCCCCAAATGGCATGTCATTTGCCTCTGATAACTGTAGTGTCATTTCTGCCAGTTGATCCTGACACTTCCCTTGCACTGTCTTTTCCCCACTAGTTCCAGTTGGTGTGCTGTATATGTTTTCAGTGTCACATTGATGGGTTGTAATTTGAATGTTCTAACTCTACTCCTACACGGTTCTTGACAAATAAAGGGATTGCAACAGTGCCAATCTGGGTATTGAGAAGACAAAGGACAGAGCAGGAGGTGTTCTGTTCCTGTCAGCATGAGTACTGCCACTGAAGGTGTGATAGCCAGGTGTAAAATCTGCTCCCAAGATCTTGCAATCTAAGAAGAGTGAATATTTTGTTATTTTTCTGATGTCTTTCTTTACAGAGACTTACAATGTTCTCCTTTCTTTTCATAAATGCAGTCTCATGTCTTTTCTAAAAAAACCACCATAAGTCCCAGTTTTGTTTCCAAATTCATTGTGTCTAGAGTAAAAAGGTTGAGGGTGAATTTTTAAAAATATGTATTTTTTAGTATTTTTTTTTATTACGCAGCTTGCTCCAGCAATGAGCAATCTGAATTGGGACGTGTGACCAACGTGACAGGATGTTCCAGTTTATTTCAGTAACAATACCAACAAAACTCTCTTGCTGCAGATTGTGAGTTCGTTCAGTGAATGAAAGATTGCAGAAACATGACATCAGAACACGTTGTCACTGCCAGAATAGTAATGCTGACATCAAGTTCTGAGGAACTTCTGAGAGACGACTAATACTTACATGGCAACAAAATAAATTATTTTTTAAATGCTACCATGTTGATCTAGGCTATTGTAAAATGTTGGCCTTTTTGAAGATTCATAGATTCCAAGGCCAGAAGAGACCATTGTGATCATCTAGTCTGAAATCCTAGCAGGCCCTAGAACTTCCTCCAGAAAAATTCCTAAAGCATATCTCTAACGCATCCAATCTCAATTTAATAATTGTCAGTGATGGAGAATCTACCATGACCCTTGGTAAATTGTCCCATTGATTAATTACTCTCACCGTTAAAATTTACTCCTAAAAATAAATTTAAAATTTACTAGTCTGAATTTTTCTAGCCTCAACTTCCATCCATTGGATTGTGTTATACCTTTCACTGCTAGACTGAAGAGCCCATTATTAAATATTTGTTCCCCAGGTAGATGGTAATCAAGTCACTCCTTAACCTTCTCTTTGTTTAGCAAAATAGATTGAGCTGCTTGAATCTGTCACTATAAGACATGTTTTCTAATTCTTTAATCATTTTCCTGGCTCTTCTCTGAACTCTCTCCAATTTATCAACATCCTTCTTAAATTGTGGACACCAGAAATGGACACAGTATTCCAGCAGTGGTTGCACCAATGCCAAATATAGAGCTAAAATAAGCTCTACTCCTACTTGAAAGTCCCCCGTTTATGTATCTCATGATAGCATTAGCTCTTTTGGCCAGAGTGTCACACTGGGCGCTTATGGTCAGCTGATTATCTACCATGCCTCCCAAATCTTTTTCAGAGTCACTGCTTCCCAGGGTAGAGACCTCCATCCTATAAGTATGGCCTACACTGTTTGTTCCTAGATGTGTACATTTACATTTAGCCATATTAAAACACATGTTGTTTGCTTTCACCTAGTTTTCCAAAAAATCCAGATGGCTTTGAATCAGTGACCTGTCTTCTTCATTATTTACCTTTTCCCCAATTTTTTTGTCATCTGAAAACTTTATCAGTGATGATTTTATGTTTTCTTCTAAATCATTGATAAAAAATGTTAAATACCATAGGTCCAAGAACTGAGCCCACTGGAAACACTCTTGTTCAAAGGTGATTCCCTGTTTACAATTACATTTTGAGATCTATCAGTTAGCCAGTTTTTAATTCATTTAATGTGTGCCTTGTTAATTTGATATTATTCCAGTTTTTTAATCAAAATGTTATATAATATCAAGCCAAACTCTTTATAGAAGTCTATTACAGCAACACTACCTTTAACAACCATATCTGAAATCTCATTAAAAAAGGATATCGTTTAGTTTGACAGGATCTATTTCCCTATGCCCATGTTGATTTGCATGAATTATATTACCCTCCTTCAACTCTTTATTAATCAAGTCCCATATCAGCCACTCCTTTATCTTGCCTGGGATCAATATCAGACTGACAGGTTTATAATCTCCCAGCTCATCTTGTTTATCCTTTTCAAAAATTTGCACAACATCAGCTTTCTTCCAGTCTTCTGGAATTTTCCTTGTACTCCAAAACTTATTGACAATCAATATTTATGGTCCAGTGAGCTCCTCAGAGACCTCCTCAGCCAGATCTCTTAAAACTCTTGGATGCAAGTGATCTTAAACTGCTGATTGAAAAACTGTCTAACTTTAGTAGCTTCTGTTGAACATTTTCCTGAGATACTAGTGGAATGGAAAGAGTGTTATCATCACTATATGATGAGACTATATCATCTGTGTTTTCCTCAAATATGAAACAAATATTTATTGAACATGTCTGCCTTTTCTGCATTATTATTGATAATTTTCCCATTTCCAGTTGGTAATAGACCAATATCATTGTCAGGATTCTATTTGTTCCAAATATGTTTTTAAAACTCCATCTTATTTTCCCTACCTCCACTGGTCATAGATTTCTCTTTGTGTCCCTTTGTTTCCCTTATCAATATTCAACAATTCCTAACTTCTGATTTATATTGATTACTATCAAATTCCTCTTTACTTTCTCTCTCTCAGCTGGTTTTTGATCTTTTGCAGAACTTTGCTCCTCACTCCAGGACTGCTCTGTTTTTTTAAGTAGCCTCTTGTGAAGGAGTTTGTCAATGGTCTTTTGAAAGTTGAAATAAATTATGTCAACTGGTTCTCCTTTATCCACTATTTTATTGACATGCCATATAGGAATAGCAGTTCAAGGGCCAGATGTTTCTTTCCAGGCTCTTTCCTCAAATGTGATCTAACCTGATGCATGTGCCATCTGCAAAGCAGTTAGGGGGAATTCTTTCCACTGCCACTGATGGCGAAGTTCTTGCTCTTCTTTTTCACTATATTGCATTTTATCCTTTATTGTGCCATTTTCTAAATTGTTTTGTAAGCTCAACTATTTGTATTGGTTTATGTTCCATTATAGTCTGTGACTTTAAAAAGGCACATTGGTGATGATACAGGGTTCAGTGTTGCATGTTTAGTGGTCTGGTAATGTACAGAATTTTAACAGATCCTTTTTAGAGGGAATTTTTTGCTGTTATATGAAAAAACACCAGATGACGCTTGTTCTGGAGTGTTTTTATGACGGTGCCACTGCATGTATTAGAATTTGATGTAATTAGAATAACTTTCCTTCAGTTTGTTGATCAGGACATTAACACATTCAAATTGCAAGCCACTTCACACATCAAGAGCTGGACACAGCAGAGAAAGCTTGTCTGCTTGCTTCTGTAAAATCAACTCACCCCACCTGTGAATGTACCATACACAAGGTAGCTCTGTAATTTCACCCACCAAATAGTGTCTGCATTTATTATAAAGTACCCCCTTTACACTCCCACACACTCTCAACCTCCAGGTCTAAGATTGTTCTATAGTTTCAAATCTGAGAAAAGTCTGTATTTCTTCATGGGAAGAGAGCTCTTCCTCTCTCTCATTTGATTTATCTTTTAAGTGAAAACTTTTCTCATATTCTGTGCTACAGAGGTTGTTCTGTATGTTCTCTGCAAATCCTCTCCAGTGCTTTGGCAGCCTTTTAGCATAGACTTTTATATTTTATGAACCACTGTTTAGGAACATCTGTTCTGTAATATTTAAACATTCTCTATCTATTTGTATGCATACTGAGGTATTTAGTTACAAATTGGGGGCCAAATTCTACTGTTAAACTTGTGTAAGTCCAAAGTAATTACACTGACCCACTCGGGTCTTCAGCGGCCCAATACTCTGGTGAATTCCATGCTATCTTAAAACATATTTGTTAATTTTACCCTTTATGGGTTGATGGCCCAAGCTGGTTAGCATTTGTTTCACTCCATCCATTATCTTTTGGATCAGAGTAAGAGGAAATCTTTTTTCCTCATGAGCACCATTCCAGTGAACTTGCCCTGACTATAAATTGTTCATGCTATTAGTGAGATTTCATAATTAACACTGCAGAGCTAGACAGCTATCTACAAGCCTTTAGGAAGATAGTCTGTTCCCTCATGTCCTTAATGTATTGATTCCCCACTTCAGGGGTGATTAGTGGGACTATTCAGGGATATTCTATAGCACCCTCTGCCCAAAAATTTCTTCAGAGCTCCAGTTAGCATTAAGCCTCCTCATACACAGATGGTTCCCATCTGCAGGCTGACTCTAATGTTGCAGGGTTTGATAAATCCTCCTTTGGAGGCTGTTTAGGCAGTCTCTCAAGTTGTTAACCCTTAAGACTTCGTTTCAAATAGCAAGTGTCTTTGCTAGCCAGGTTTCTGAGATGGCAGCCCAGGTTTGCAGAACCTATTTTTAATTTTCCATAAGGTCAACGACATTCCATGTACTTTGCCTGTGTGCTTGGAACTTGATCCCAAGCTTATTGAAATCTATGGAAAGAATCTTGCTGACTTCATATAGGCTTTGGATCAGGCCTTTTGGCCCAGATTTTTAAAACCGCTGTGCTGCTTAGTGTTGCACAGTCTAAGCCCCAGTGCTCAGAGATATTTAGGCACCTATCTTCCATTGATTCCAATGAGAACTAGGTGTCTAAATACATTTGAGGATCTGGGTCTAAGTGATTTAGGGCTTATCTACAGTGGGACAGTTAGGGAAATTAATCTGAATTAACTAAAGGTATGACTTTGAATTGGATTAGTTAAACTGCATTAAAACTCTATGTAAAGACTTTCATTCAGAATTAAAGTGGTGTTGATTTGGTTTAGTTTAAGTCACTTCCAAAGTGAATTAAACTAAACCAAATCAACACCACTTTAATTCTCATTAACAGCACCCATACAAGGATTTAATGCAATTTAACTAATCCACTTCAAATTCACATGTTTAGTTAATTAGAATTAACTTTTCTCCATGTTCCCATATAGATCAGTCCTTACATAGTGAGGTCCCATGTTCAAAAATGACTTGGCATTCAGGAGCCTAAGTCGCATTGAAAGTCAGTGGGACATAGGCTCCTCAGAATTTCTAAGTGAAAATAAGTCTAAATCACTTAGGGCCAGATTTTTAAAGATACTTGGGCACCTGACTCACAGAAGATAGGAACCTAAATACCTTGAAAACTATGGATTTAGGCCTTGCAACACTGCTAGACAACAATGCTAGACATCGCCATACCATCAATATCAGATAGGGCACATAATTCTATCAAAACAGAAGATGGGTCTTTCCAGTTTCTGAGGGTTTGTTCATTTATTTGAGCTTGAAAGAAAGAACACAAGGTCTTTAAAATATTATATTCAAATGGATTAAAATGTGCATGCCTGAATAGTATTTCCATCAGCATTCCTTGTCACAAGGAGATCACACACTGTTCCATGAAAAGCAACTCAGTCTCCCCAGCTGAAAAGGGCAGTGTTTCTCTAGAACAGACTGGCAAAGCTGCTGTATGGGCATCTTTATGCAGTTTTACTAGCCATTATCAGGGAGATCTATGTGCTACGCCTCTACAGCTGTAGTTTTTGGCAGAATGGTTCTAGTCTCTGTACTAGGATTGCTTTATGAACCCCCATGTATTTAGAGACTTAATTTTTTCTTTACCTGGGTATGGTTTTTCTTCAGTTGCCATTCAGTTTTAAAACCAGTGTTATTCAGAAGGAAATTAACAGGTGAAATGTACCTGGCTACTCAAGGAGGACAACACAATGAAGTGTTTGGGTTTATTTGTTTTTAATGAAATAAACTTTAATGAATGAATTGTAATGAAATAACCTGCCATTGTACTCTCCATCAATGTATGGGCATCATGTATTTGCATACCACACTGTTTCCTGATTTGTTGATTTTAATTTGACTTTCATGGAATTTAATTTATTTTTCAGGATGGATGTCTTGGTTTGGAAACAGTATTGTGATTTTTGTACTCTATAAACAGAAAGCTACCCTTCAACCCACGGATTATCTTACATTTAACCTGGCTGTATCAGATGCTAGTGTGTCTGTGTTTGGTTATTCCCGAGGGATCATTGAAATCTTCAATGTCTTTAGAGATGATGGATTCCTCATCACATCAATATGGACATGCCAGGTAGGAATGCATTATGTGGCACATTATTTAATTAGACAAAAATAAGTATTGTTATTTCCGCATGTATACTATTAATAAATAACCAGTCAGGGTTATGAGAGTGAAAATTAGTGATGAATGAGTCTCCAAAGGATCATAGTTCTGGTTTGTTTCAGATAAGCATCCAAAGATGTTCATAGTGATCTTCCGTCCCAGAAATCCCTTCACCCAATAGGGTTCTGATATTGCACTTAATGTTGTATTGCTCCTTAGAGGAGCACTCCATAGGTCCCTTGTTAATTGTTATTGTTTGTATTGCAGTAGTAGTGCTTAGAGGCCTCAGTGAGAATCTGGGCCCTATCATAGTAGGCACTGTTTACCCGTATAATGAAAAAGTGGTCCCTGCTCCACAGAGTTAACAATCTAAGCATAGCCTTCTCCAACATCTTCAAGGGATAATCAAGTAGGCTTGCACTGCATCAGTCCAGTCCAAAAATTATCAGCAGAGTAGCCTTTCTAGCCATTGAGTCCAAGAGCCCTAAAATTTCACCTTCAAAAAAGATTTCAGATCCGTTTCATAGATGGGAGGTGACCTTATTTTGTCTAAATGTGTTTTCTCATCCCTCTAAACATAAACATTTATTTCATCATCTTATTTTAAAGTGCATTAATGGAATATTTCAGTGCAGTCTTGTACTTGCCATATTTTGCAAGATAGTTTAGATATTTAAAGTAAACACAGAAGACTATATCTTGGTGGGGGTGTGTTCAAGATTTGTGTTTCCAGAAGCAGACTTTACATATTCCTACCCAGTGTCTTTTGTTGTTGGGAATATTTCTGAAATCCCATGTTTATATTTTTAATCTATTATCTTTTAACGTCTTACCATGCCATGATCATTGAGTAGGTTGGGTAGGAGCTGCTGCTTCAGTTGCAACTAAATTTCCCAGATGTCCTTGTTCCCCTCCAGACTGATATTTTGCATGTGAGTTTGGTATAGAAAGAATCTTTATGGTTGATGGTCTCTTTCTAGTGATAGCCATTGGTAAGGTATCCTCGCTGATTTTGTTAGAACTATGAGCAGCCTGAGACACCATTGACCATATGGTTTTATTTATGAGACTTTACTGGAGTGTCTGGAATAGCCCATTTAAGAGGTGCCAAATAATATCTTCTTCCCATAGGGTTCTCAAATACAAGTTTTCATTTGCTCAGGAAATAGTGAAGCATTTTGTATGATGGCTGCCATTTTTGCAGATGCAAGGGACCCCCAATGCTAAAAGCATGAGTCTCTACAGCTTGAGATAAAGAGCCGAGCTTTGCAGCTGAGGTCAGTAACAGACTCTCATCCTCTGGAACAGAGGGAGGGATATACTGACAAAGGGTTACACATATAATGGCTTACAATACATGAAAGACACTCACATCTTCATCTGCTTTTCATTGTACCTGGATACTGAAACCTCTTTGCTTTCATGATGTCTAATAGAAGTACAAATATAACCCAGAACCTCTTGTTTTAGGCTCAGTCCATATAAAATGGCTGCAGTTGTGAAAGTATACTGTCTGCAAGGCATTATGGATCCATTGCTACTCTTGCATCTCCAAGTGACAGTCAGGGCATTTAGTGATTTTTTTTTCATTCAGGCCTGGCCCAGGGGTTTTATGGCTCTTGCTTTATCATGCAGACCTTGCCAAGTATTCTAGACCTTGTATTCTAGACCAAGTATTCTAGACCTTTGTAACCTCTAACTACCAGAAGCCGGGAGTGGGGAAGATGGCACTGATTACTCCATAACTGCTCTGTTCTGTACACTCCCTCAGAAGAGTTGGTGTGGACCTCTTCCAGAATCAGGATACTGGTTAGGATACATGATACTGGAGACAGAATATAGGGACTGTAGTCTGACATAGTATGACAGCTCTTAAATTCTTAAGGCTGTATTACTGCAATGTACTTGACTTTGGTCTACCCTTGCACTGAAAACCAACTGGACGCTTTAGCTTACTAAGTGGAGCAAGATGTATTATTCTAGGAAAGTCACTAGGTGTCCTCCATCCAGGAGACCAAGGATTCTAATGTTGTCTGCTCAGATTTAATTTGTAATAGTTCAATAGTTATTTAGCATCAATTCACTGCTATCAGTAATGTTAGAAAGTTTAGTCTGCAGGCTCTGCTTTTCTCCCGCTCTTTGGAGCCACTGCCAAGCTTACTCATTAACACTTTAAAATTTGACTCAATGCAATGCAGGGTGTCACTTGGTCAAAAGGAGTCAAGAGCAAAAATTACTCCTCTTGTGCCCTCATTTTGTCGCTTGATATTCACTTAGGTGCTGGCCCAGCAAAGCATTAAACCAGATGCTTAACTTAAGCATATGAATAGTTCTGTCAAAGTCAATTCGTACCTAGCGGGAAGGCCTAATTGATTAACAGATTTTAAAGCCAAGACTGTTATGACCTTCTAGTTTAACCTCCTGCATAACACAGGCTATAGAATTTCAGCAAGTAATTCCTGCACCAAGTCCATAACTTCTGGTTGAGCTACAGTATATCTTTTAGAAAGACATCCAGTCTTGATTTAAAAATTACAGGTGATGACAAATCTGCCACATTCCTAGGTAAATTATTCCAGCGGCTAATTACCCTCTCTGGAAACAATTTGTGACTTTTTTCTAGCCTGAAATTGTATAACTTTAGCTTTCAGTGGATCTTGCTATGCCTTGTTATGGTCTTGTCTCCTAGAATAATGAGTACAATCAGAAATACTTGTCCCACGTAGGTACTAATAAGTCTGTGATCAAGTCACCATTGAACCTTTTCTTGGATAAGCTAAATAGATTGAGGAAAAATCATGGTATTTGTTAATTCTGTATTCTGTTATCTGGTACCAGAGGGAGTGATGAAGGAAAGTGCTACAAGGCCAGCCAGACAAGCCATTAATTGTTAGATTCTACCATGCTTGCTCATGGTATGCATGACTTTATTCTAATATAGTCCATTTTACAGATAAGGAAACCAAGGCACAGACAGAGATAAAGTGACTTGCCCAGGATCACACAGGGAGTCTGGGGCAAGGATCAAAGACAGAATCCTGACCTTCTGACTCCTGGTCCTAAGCCTTACTCACATCACCATTCTTCCTCTCATTTAATTTTAAAGGCAGGAAGGTGTAAATTCACATAATGTCTGTGTGGGTTTTTTAGATGTAGGCTTTCTAGTTTTACATCAGAATCTTTCAGAGATGAGTGTCAGTGTAAATTCTTTACAGATTTTTCTCCTAATCTTTAATCTAATACATTCTGCTTAATATTACTGGGCCAGATTGTACCCCTATGTGCAAACAACTCTGTAGGGGCCACAAAATCCCATGAGAGTCTGCTTCCTTGTGGGGTTTCTCCTGCGTTCTCCCATTGGGAGAAGGGCTTGCCTCCACCACTTCATCCCATGGACAAAAGCAGGTGTCTAAAACTGCATGGATTCTGGGTATCCTCCAGCGGCATAGTGCCACCCCCCTGCACCTCCACATCGGTCTTCAAACGCCTGCATCTCTTCCCTAACACTGTGAAAGCACAGTTTCATTGGAATCATGCTGTCATGATTCCAACTGAAATGTGATTTCCCAACCAGCAGCTGCCTCTAGGACCCAGTCCCACCTCCCCTTGGTTCATCTGTGCAGACAAGGGCTCCTCAGGAAAGATAGAGTTAATACTTTGTCTGTTAACCTTCTTCCTGCAGTGATTGTGTTTGTCTTACCAGGCACACACCTACCCCACTCTCTTGTCCTTAACTAAGTGGCAAATCCTAGAACTCATGGACAGTAGCCAGTTTTATCCATTGCAAAATGCCAATTCGTCAAAACTGAAAGTGCTCGTGTACAAGGGTTAGGTTTGACAAATTTCCTGACTCAAAAAATGTTGAGGAAAAGTTTATGAAATTGTCCAAATGTTTCATTACAGCATTTTCAAAATGAAAAATTCCAGTTTGATTTAGAAATTTAAGCTAATAAGATGGAGAGGGGAGGTTGAAATGAAACGGAAACTAAAGGTTTTGGAATTATGGAAAGGAAATGTTTCAATTGACCTGAAGCAAAAACAAGACAAAACACTTTTTTTTTTCAGGTCACTAATATTTTTGAAATTTCATCTTTTAATCCTGACTGGAGACAGGAAACATTTTCCAACTCTCAAAAATACTTGCAGGATGGGAAAACTGTTTCCTGCCCAGCTCTAATGGACAGTCATTTGCAGGGTTTGGGGGAACTGGGAAAAAGCTGACACAGCAGACGCCAACTCCTCCACCTCTCTTCCCTATGGGAGGAGGGAGATATGCCAATGTAGGGGCCCCTCCATGAGGAGGTGCTTAGAGTACAATCTGGCTTATGGGTATTTTCATTTACATTTGTGAGAAGGATTATACTTAATGTAAGTGTGTACTGTGTGATGGAATCAAAAGCCCCTTTTAAGTCACCTACTACAGGACAGATCCAACAAAGAAAACAACAGAACACCACTGGCCATCACCTACAGCCCGCAGCTAAAATCTCTCCAACACATCATTAAGGATCTACAAACTATCCTAGCAGATGATCCCTCACTCGCTCAAGCCATGGGAGGCAGGCCTATCCTTGCTTACAGACAGCCCCCCAACCTGAAGCAAATACTCACCAGCAACCGTACACCACACAACAAGAACACTAACCCAGGAACCTATTCCTGCAACAAACCCCGTTGACAGCTCTGCCCTCACATCGACTTTAGTGACACCATCACAGGTCCTAACCACATCAGCCACACCATCAGGAGCTCATTCACCTGCACATCTGCTAATGTAATGTATGCCATCATGTGCCAGCAATGCCCTTCTGCCATGTACATTGGCCAAACCGGACTGTCACTACGCAAAAGAATAAATGGACACAAATCAGACATAAAAAATGGTAACATCCATAAGCTAGTAGGAGAGCACTTCAATCTCCCAGGACACTCTGTAGCTGACTTGAAGTTGCCATACTTCTACAAAGAAACTTCAAAAACAGATTTCAGCAAGAAACTTCAGAACTGAAACTCATATGCAAACTTGACACAATCAAACTGGGTCTGAAAAGGGACTTAGAATAGTTATCTCATTACAAGAAGTAATTGTCACTGTTCACAACATTCTCACCTTCGAATCAATGATTGTGAATAGGCTTCATCTACTCTAAATGAACAGACTTTGTTAAAACCTACCCTCCCCATTGCTGTTCCTTACCCTTGGATGTATATATATATATATATATATACACACTTCCTATTTGATTTCTATTTCATGCCTCTGACGAAGTGGGTTGCAGCCCACGAAAGCTTATGCCTACAGAAATTTGTTAGCCTTTAAAGTGCTACAGGACTCTTGTTGGTTTTGCTTTATACAGACTAACACAGCTACCTCTCTGGAACTTTTCTTTGTCTTGTCAGCTTTGCTGCAGAGGAGAAGAGGGAGTGGCGACAGCAGTTGAGAGAAGTCAATTTTTACAGCTGGTGCCTTCTCCACAGGAGAGTTCATTTACCATAAAACTACTGTTCTGATCTCAGCCAAATATTCTTGTTCTCCTTGAAAATATGTGCCCATACATGTTGGTAGAAAGAGATTTTATCTAAAGAGAGCTTGTTGTTTTAGCAAAATTCCTCTGTTTTTCTTCCATGCTTATTCACAGCTGTCATTCTAGGGTCTGTTTAAAGAGAAACGATAGGCAAACTCTTTCATTTACTTTATTTAATGCATGGCTAAGAAGTCATCAATGAAACATAAAGTTACACTGAAGCTGAAAAATTCAGATCTGGAGCCAGAATTAAAAGCATTCCCTATGTTGTGTGTGTTCAGAGGAAGGATGGTGGTATTATTAGGACACTAAAGGTGGACGCAAGGAGATCTGAGTTCAATTCCCAGCTTTGTCACAGACTTCCTGTGTGAGCTTGGGCAAGTCACTAAGAGTGAAATCCTGGCCCCATTGAAGCCAGTGACTCTCCCAGCCCAGTTGGAGGGAGGAATGAAGGTGGATTTAAACCACCTTTACACCCTGCTGATCTGGACAAATTGAGGGGCTAGGAAAGACACTGGCATTGTTTAACCAGCCCTCATGACTTGTCCGTTACATAGGGTGACCATACATCCCGTATTTAAGCCCTGTCCTGGCCATCCTGAATTTTTTGGCAAAAATTATTTGTCCCGTGTGTTCTTGCCAACTTGATCGGTGCAATTAATATATTCTCATGTTCACTAGGTGTGATATCAGTAAGTGTTACAAGGAATTCTTTATTTGAAAAAAAAAGGCAAAGGAATTTAATTGTAGGCTATGCTCTAGCAATTGAAACATAATTTCCCTTCTTTGTAGATGGCTAAAATCTTAATAAATGAGTCAAACATTTAAGCATAATTAAAATTAAATGGAAAAATACATTTAGGGCATAATTTCTATTTCTCTTTTACAAAATGGCAGTGCTAACACAGGAGCAATTCAGCTCATAGTTCTTGTAAAGAGCAGGATATTTACAAGTTATTGGACCAAATTCTGATCTGTTTTACATCATGTAAATCTAGAGCAATTCCACTGCCTGCACTGGAGTTACAGCAGACTTAAACCCTGGTGTAACAAAAATCAGAGTTTGACCTATTTTCTTGGCAAGATGAGTAAACAAATGGCTCTGTATCAAGGTTTTACACAAATATGTGCTAGGAGAGAGATTGTGTAAATATTTCCTTGTAATTCGAGTATGTAAATAACTGAGCTAAACAGAATGTATCTCACACAAAAAGTTCTTTTTTCCTGTTTATCGAAGAGCTCAGTCAACTTTTAATTAAAAATGGAAAACCAGAGAGGTCTCTGAATAAAGTTACTTATTATTCAGGGGGAACAGTTCGAGCGAGCTGTCACTTGTTAAGAGATAAGCAAGATGTATCAGATGACAGAAAGTATGCATTTTTCTGTGGAGGTTTATCTCTGTGTCAGTTTTAATGGGACTCAGGCTTCTATAGACAAGCTCATACCCATGCTCATATTCCTTTTCTTAAATTTGACAAAACTGAATGCTGTGAAAACACATTTAATAATTTATGGCCAAAGCATGACATTGGTTTTTATGCACAATCTACTGTTGAAATCAGTCGTAGTAGTGTAAAAAGACCAGTGGCATAATGCGTGTGTGTGACTTAAAAACTCATTTAAAAATATTCAGTACTTCATTATAATAATGTTTCTTACTATTTAATGCCCAAACTTCATATGCATCTTATAATTCAAACAATATTGGAACAAGCTCTCATCCACACCTGCTAGCCTCAGGACTGAAAACTTCATCTTATTTGTACCCACCAGGGGCTGGATCCAACTGCCATTGAAATCACTGGAAAGACTTCAGGACTCTGGGTCTTTACTATACATTTGGGAAAGGCAGGAAGCAACCTACGGACAGTAACTCCACATAAGTACATGTGCTTACGTGACTTTATGATACACTAATTGGGAAGTAACATTAGAGAGAGACAAAGAAATGGTTCCTAAATAATTATTTGTGGAGTGGAGGGAAGTGCCATCAAGCATACACAAGTAAATGCAATGTTACTAAATAATGAGTATAGGGGAAATTTCATCATCATTACATACTCCAAAGAACTCTTCCGATTGCAAGGGAGTACAGCAAGCACTGTGAAAGCTGAACATCTAATGTATGAATTATCTAGATAGATACTAAATACTAAGACAAACAAACAACCCAAGGCCTGGGAAGAGGACAGCTGCTAAGTTTTCAGTCCCATTGTTCCAGGTAACTATTATTGTTCATAAACGGAGCCTAGGATGCAGTGAAAGATTATTGTTTGCAGGTCCCTGGTGCCATCAGTCAAGGTCTGTCTGACGCTCTTAGTCTTGATGCCACTAATTTTGGTTAGTTGTGCTTTTTGGCATAGTGCCATCAAGTCACTGTCTGGCAGGTTAATCTGCGCTGGTCCTAGTCTCACTGGCCGCCAGTCTTGATTATCAGCTGAAACTGGCTGGGTTTGGGCTGTGTTGCACATATGCATACAGGTATCTCATCAGGCATGGCCAATTTCTATTTTCACTTGCTTCGTCAATTTCACTGAGCCAGCCTTCTGTCTTACTTTGCCCTTCCACCATTGTTGGCTTGACTACATTTTTGGTCCTACTTCTGAGTTGCCAGCTTTCTCTGTTAGACATGGTTAAGGAAACTTTCCTTTGCTAAGTCAGGTTGCCCCTTCCCTTTACTTCACGCTCATCTCACTTGATCTAACTATTTTTCTTTCCTCTGACCATGTCCTTCTTTGATCTCCACAGTAAGATGAAGATTTAGACTTCGCCAGATTTAGTTAGTCCTGCTCCTGGGGGAGAGGGAGACAGAGAGACGATATCTCTTCTCTTATTGTTCCAAAACACTCTAGCCTTTGAAGCCTTTCCACACAAAAAGACTTGTCTCCAGGTGCAAAGAATATCTCTATCCTTTGCATCTCCATTTGAAAGGAGACAGGTTTCTTCATCAATTCTTGCTCCCCTTGGAATGAAGAGCCACCGTCACTGTCCTCTAATAGAGCTTTCTTTTCTTTCTGTGGGTTCACAGAGGCTCTCTTCTGAGGAATCTGGTGACTCTGATACCACTGTGTCCATTGACCTTGCCTCCTGTTCTGCCTGCTTCAGCAGGAGAGGCTGACTTCTGCTAGTTGTGCCTAATCCATGGCATAGCATTTAGCTGCTCCCATTCAGTTGCAATTGCTAAGGTATCCTCAACCATCAAACTGAACCAAGAACAGAAATCAAAGTTGTGGTCTGGACGCAGGCCAGAGCCCCTCTGGGATTCTCCCACCCAGTTCAGAAAAATCTGGAGAAAACTGAAGACTGTACATTGCCCTTTTGTAGTTCAGTTCTCTATCCTCTCATTGCCCTGCCAGTGTGTGTCAATCCTGCCCTGGAGAGATTGAGGCAACAGTTCACCTGGGCAAATGTAGTCTTTGGCCTTTGCTGGGGCTGCCAACAAGTGGATCAGACAACTATTTCATCAAGCATTTTTGTCCTTTCCATAAAGATTCTATTAATATGTTCTACTGCAATAAGTGTTAGTATGAAAGAGGCAGTGAAACATGTTAGTAACGTGATGTTGCAAATTATTTTCCTCAACAAGGGGAGGGAGCGAAACATTACCGCTCTCTAGGTGAGCACTTCAAATTCTACTAAAGTTTACATTCCAACATACATACAAAGCCTCCCCTGTCTGATAATTGTAATACCAGTACAGAGCTGCTGGCTTCAGAAGGCCCCTGCCACCAGTGGGAAACCGGGGAGGTTTGTAGAGTGTTCAAATAATTAAAATGTAATATTGACCAATGGTCTAGAAAACACTTGCTCATGGTCTGGGGAAAGCCCATTGGTCATATGGTCCCAATGGCCTTTTTTATAGTTGCTAAACTGCATTAAACACAGTGACAAATATTCTAAGGCCAACATTTTCAGACCATGGTGCCTAATGTTAGGCTCCTAAGCCTACATTTAGGCACCTAAATAAAAGTGGCCTGGTCTTTCAAAGATGTCAAATAGTTGTAGTTCTCATTAAATTCAATGGAATTTGTTGATGTTCAGCACTCTGGAAAATCAGGCCATGTATATTTAAGTGTCTAGCTATAGCATTAGAAACCTAAGTTTAAGCAGCCAGGTTTGAAACTTTTGGCCTTGACATTTTACTGGTATTACTTTTTCTTGTGAGCAAATGCTAGAGTTGCTACAGAGATGTTACCTTTTCACAAACAGGAGGGCACATCCATGAAACATTCTGCCTATTATGAAGTGCTCCACATGAAAACAAATTGAGAATACCCCCATATTAATGTATTGTTTTTATTTTTGTGGCATGCAACCTTTCTGATTGTCTTGCAAAGACTATAGCTGATAGAAAACAGGGAAAATAACAGAAAAAAAGCCAAAGTGGCCTAATACATGCCACAGTTAGTTAAGATTTTCAGGGCCTGGAACAAATTTTTAAAGCCTGGCCTCTTGTCTTTAACAAGCTCCCCAATCTTCTCTCCCTCCCACATTTTGCCCATTGTGTCCTGTCTCCCACATCCCTAGGGGTTTTTGTTTTGCAGACTTTTTTAATTAGTTTGATTTTAAATTATTTTATGTATTTATAATAGCTCAGTAACCAAGAGAATGTTTTTGTACTCCAATTTTTCTGTATGGTCCCAGCTGAGGTGACTGAAGTAGTGAAAGCACCACAGACATGTGACTGGATAATTAAAGCAAGAACAATGGGCAGAAGAGGCCAACGCCAGGTTTCAGGGGTTTCCTTTTTACTGTGTAGTTGAAGAAATGGTACACAGCATCTCTGTGTACCTTAGTCTCAATCCCCACTAACTTTCTGTTAAGTTCACTCCACCTCCATTTCATTCTGCCAATTACCACCCATTCACTTTTTCATTTGCTCAATCACCCATTGCCCCAGAACAAACCACTCACTC
This sequence comes from Mesoclemmys tuberculata, assembly GCA_007922155.1. Taxonomy (NCBI): domain Eukaryota; kingdom Metazoa; phylum Chordata; order Testudines; family Chelidae; genus Mesoclemmys; species Mesoclemmys tuberculata. The sequence continues at coordinate 318,181 of ML675633.1, read as the reverse complement.
TCCTGGGCACCTTGTCTATACAGCTACCCAGACCACTCACTGCAGAGTTCTCTCCCTCTTGAGATCCAGAGGGATCTGTGAGCCGGTCATCTTCTCCTCTTGCAGCCATGCCACATGATGTAGGGTCAGGGATTGTTCTCACTCTCTCCCTGGGGCTTTCTCCTACCAGCATTAAACTGAACCCTTATGTTCCTGCACAGACATTTAGCAACTTCATTGGGGCTCATAAACATTGCAGTAAGAGTCTATGCATGTAGCTCTGCTTGCAGGAAGAGGTTCTTAATCACCAGTACTGTTTTCTGCAGCAGATGATACCGGTGAAGATTTCTTATCCAAAAACTGAGCAGGCTCAACCCCGTGTAGCTGGCATGATCACAGCACAGCCTGATTTTTAGGATTCTTGCAGAAGAACTGACAATGCCTCATTAAAATATGCAGAAAACAGATTTTTCACAGCATTGTGTCAGCCCTGAGGTGTATGCAGAAATACATTTGGATGTCTGTGCAGTTCAAAAGGCTGAGTTATATATCAGAATCCCACAAGGAATTAAACTGAATGTAAAAAGGGATTGAGAACTAGCTGCTGCAGGCCTTCACGCAGCATTAGCCAAAGTATGATATTGCTGGGATTTTGTTTATATATAGCTTATCATTTCTGACATTTGTGTAAGATGAAAATAACCCAAAGCCAAATCAAGGAACTGGCACTAAGAGCATTAACAGATAAAGCAGGTGTTAAAGGTGCTGAATACAGGCTGTGTAACTTTAGATCTGTATTCATCTCACCTTTACATCCTGCTCAGCTAAAAATGGAGTATGTTAAAGATGAACTACAAAGTAAAACACCAAGAGACTGGTTTTGCCCTTTACTGCTCCTATATGATGTACAAAGATGGCCTTTTGCGCCCACCACTCCCCCTGCATCTCCACAAAAATATTTTTTGTGGGGATTTTATATATGAAATATTAAGACTATAGGAAGAGTCCTCCCTTCCATCTCTTGGCTGCAGGATCTTAGCAATATTTATAAAACTTGAACAGAGTAGTCACATAAGGCTGTAACCTGAGCTGCAGCTCTCTTCCCCCACTGAAGAGGGAGGTGATTTAGACTGAAAAAAAACCAAAGTGGGAGAAGATTCTTCCCCTTCCTCCTGTTTTGCTTTATAGTTCACCTTTAAGTAACATAGAAGGAAAAGACAACAGCTTTGATTTGGGGGAAGAGGAGATAGAGTCACAACCAGCATAAACTTTAGCATCACAGATGAGGATATTGGGTCAGATCCTCAGCTGGTGTAACTTCATTGGAACTATGGCAATTTTGCACTATCTAAGAATCTGATCCATTGTCTCTCATTCTTTTAAAAAATAGCTTCTAGAGTCATTATTGACCTTCTGACAGTCAGTGACGTTATAGAGGGGTAGCCATGTTAGTCTGCATACAGCAAAAACAATGAGAGTCCTGTAGCACCTTAAAGACTAACAAATTTCTGCGGGCATAAGCTTTTGTGGGCTGCAATCCATTTAGTGAGATGCAGTGAAGTTATGTACTTATAGAATCATAGAATATTAGAGTTGGAAGGGACCTCAGGAGGTCATCTAGTCCAACCCCCTGCTCAAAGCAGGACTAACCTCAGCTAAATAATCCCAGCGAGGTTTTGTCAAGCCTCAATTTAAAAACCTCTAAAGATGGAGACGCCACCACCTTCCTAGATAACCCATTCCAGTGCTTCATCACCCTCCTAGTGAAAAACTTTTTCCTAATGTCCAACCTAGACCTCCCCCACTGCAACTTGAGACCATTGCTCCTTGTTCTGTCATCTGCCACCAGTGAGAACTGCCTAGCTCCATCCTCCCTGGAACCCTCTTTCAGGTAGTTAAAGGCTGCTATCAAATCCCCCCTCATTCTTCTCTTCTGCAGACTAAACAAGCCTAGTTCCCTCAACGTGATGATACCACCATTTGTTTTAGGTCCTTCTCTAGTTCCTCACAATTCTCTCAGCCTTGATTATCCTAAATAACGTTGTATCATTTAGTATCATTCCTGTTTATTCTTCCAATTCATTAACAAATATATCCAATGACACCAGTCTTTGTTTCTCTCTTAACCCAGGCCTCGTATTCTGTAGGATGTTTGTCCCAAAGTTAAATGCCATTGTTATTTTCAGAGTGAATGCCAGTGTTATATAAAAGGGCAGTTCACATCTTTCCAAGCTATAGTTTCAGACTGTAGCTCAGCTACTTTGTGTATCGTCAATATTTGGAAATATTTTTAAGGGTCAGTTCTCCAAAGTAAGGCACAAATTGCCACACAGGAGACTGGAAATTCTGAGCCTGATCTAGTGCTGACTGAAGACACTGGAAAGATCCCCAGGGCCTGCAACTGACGTTGGATCAGGGTGTCTATAATATTTGCCTCACAGAATTTTCACAGGACTGCTCCCACAGAAAAAGAGGTTTGTTTACTGACATAATGAACGGGTATATCCCATAAATCTCTAGGTGTCTGCCATAGGCAAAGGGCAATCTGTGACAAAACCCTGTACTTTTACAGTCTGTCCTTGATCCATTACTCTCTGGTAACGTGGTTTCATGGTTGGAAATTACCAGGCTGTTGTTGCTTCTGAAGACAGATTGTAATCTGAGCCCACTAGGGCCCCATCCACTGTAGTATTTTATGTTTTCTGGTGAGTTTTAGGTTATTGTTAATCTTTCTCCAGTTATTTCAATGTAGAATCTATACTAGCCAGCAGGATCAATGTACGAAGGAGCTCCCAACAGCCATCCCATCCCGTCAGACTTACAAAGACACAGCACATCCTTGCTTCAGCTGCTTGCAGCTGAGCTGGAATCTTTGCTTATGCTGCACTCTCTTGTGGCTGGAAGCAACATTAGCAGCTTAGCAGAAGCACCACCTCAACTGCAGGCATTTAGCCAGCCGCCAAAAATGCCTCTGTCAACCCTGGCAGCGGCTGCACAGGTGGCTTCTCTACAGCCAAGAATCAGTCCAGAGAGCTGGTTGCCATGAGCTTTGCAGGCCCCAGATTGGCTGTGGCAAGCCCTATGACTGTCTGTGACTAACCAATGGTCTCTAGAAAAACAGCCTGACAAGTTTATAACCCTAGAGATCAATAGAAAGTAAAATTTTGAGGACTAAAAGCTAAAATATATTATTTTACTTTCACAAGAAAGCTGTAATTTGTGTTGACCTTTAAAGGATCCCAATTACTGGGCTCATGTAGGCACCAAAGGCAACCCCTTATTGTCATAGATTCGGAAAGATACAGAAGGTTTTTAATCGTCTGGATGTGTTCTTTTTTAACCTCATATAGTAACAACAAACATTATGGACCTGGTCTAATACCCACTGAAAAGTATTATACAAGTTCCCAGGGGGAGACTCCACAATTCACTATTTAGTACTTCCTTAGTTTCTCTCTACAGTAATTCTTAGAGGCTGAATATTGTAACACTATTCCATTCTGGGTCAGAAATATTTCCACTGTATCTGGTTCAGGAGTGACAAGCTCCCCTCCCCCTCCATTTTTTCCTCATTCTTGGACTCCATATAGGCTTAATCAGATTTTATTCAAGATATTTTATACTTTGTAAAAGCCAGGGTGTGACATGCTGTACCCCATGTACACCCTTATGGTGTGATTGTGAATCATTCATGTTCACCCTTATAGTACATCTATGTGTTGTTTAATGCAAAGTATGTGATGTAAGGTGTTTTTAGAATGCTCATGACATACTGAACATCACTGTTATGGTCGTATATTTCCTGCAATGTCCCGTATGTATAGATATGAAACTCTGCTGTGTAATATTCCAAACGTGTGTCTCACATGGCTTGAATAGATCCAGGCAAACACAAAGGAAAGTGAGGGTTTACGCCTTGCAGAGGCATGCATACAGGAACAATGGACTGACCTAAGCACCTGATAAAGCGACCCTCATTTGACTCAAGTGGAGGAACCCATGCCCTCTGCTGGACATGGCCAATCACCTGACCCCAGGGGGTAACAAGGAAACATGTTAAAGGCAGAAGCATTTTTGTCTCTGGAGCTCTCTCTCGGAAGCCATCTACAAAGCAACAAAAAGCAACTGACAGACTGCCCATGGAGGGCGGGGCCTGGTTGAAGGAGTCAGCCAGCATGTGTGGTAAGATAACATCAAATACGGAAAGACTGCGGAAGTGTTAAGTTTAGTTTAGAATGCGATTTACCCTTTTATTTCTTCCTGATCAATCTGACTCTCATTATTCTGATTTATAATCACTTAAAATCTTTCTGTTTTTAATCAACTGATTTGTTTGTTTTATCTAAAGCAGCGCATGTGGTTTGGCTGTGTGTAGGTATTTCATTTAGAGTGACAGAGCTGGTGCATATCAATTTCTTTGATAAACTGACTAACCTAACGAGCTTGCAGAGTGCAATGGGAGGTACTGAACTCTGTAAAATGGCCGTTTCTAGGATTGCATTTGGGACTGGAGATAGTGGCTGGGGGAGTTATTCCATTGCAGAATCCCACGAGTGGCTGGCCAAAAGTATCACTCACTGAAGTAGGAGCTGTTTATCTGCAAGAGGCTATGAGTGAACCGTCCCAGAAGAGGGTGGTTTACACAACAGGGCAAGAGCCAAACGGACTCCAGGAGTGAGGGATTAGGGTGACACAGTGATATACCAGTCCAGATTGCAGAGAAGAACATCACACGGGGTTACTTTTGGGGGGGATTGTGAGTTATTAATTATGTCAGGTAGTGGAACAGCTGACCTAGCATTTACTTATATCAAGGAGGGAGACATGTCCCAAACATGTAATAAGTGGCCATAGTTCCTTCTGTTTAAGTGAATGCGGTTTCACCAGCATTTTCCATTGTTGAGGCAACTCACTGGAAATACCTGTCAGGGTAAAACAGGAGTAATACAGTAAGTTGGCTTGAGTTTCTAGTAGAGCTCTAGTAGATGATTTCCCACAGACAATTTTGACAAGAATGAATTTGTTTTATTTTATTTTATTTTTTTCCAAAAAATTTCTGCAAACTATTTCAGGGTTTCAGTGAAAATCCAAAAAAACCAAAATGTTTTTGGCAGTAAAAGGTTTAAAAAAGAACGTTTTTTGATTGCCAAAATGGGGAAGGAAAGGAATCCAACCTTTTCAGTTTTTGACTGAAAACCTGAATATTTTGTTTAAACAACTTTTTTCCATGAAAATTTTGGTTTTCTCTACAATCACACTTTTTGAGGAAAGTTTTATTTGAAAAATTTCAAGTGGCAGTAGTTACTAGGTGTCTTGTGGAGGTGGATAGCGCTTTGAAGGCCAGCTAGTCAATTTTTTGCTGAAAAATTCTGTTAATTTTTGCCAAAGAATTTCTTAGGATTTCACACCACTAAAATATCAATTCCAGTGATGTTTTGTAAGATTTGAAAAATAATATATTTTTCATTATCAGTATTTCATCCAGCAGTGTTTCTTATTTTATGAATATATAGATACGATATTAAGCCTTGGGGATAGTAAATACTTCCTCTCGCTTTCAGGGCTCCCACTATGAAAGATTTATTGTCTACACTGTATTGTTGGGAAAATATTGAAAGTAAGGACTTTCTGCTCCTTATTTCATTGATATCAAAGTATTTCCAGTCATTAGATATGGCAGTTTGCTTATTCTGTAAAACTTTTATTGTGTGAAAGTGATATTATTCATGGCTGTGTGAATCCCAAATTGTTCATACGTCCATTTGGGAGTCGAGAATAGCATTCTGATTTTATGTAATTTTGTGTATATGTATTCTAATGTTATTGAAAATCACTGGATGGCACTATCACAGATAAATTTACAAATTTTCTTTATTTGATTATATCAGAGTTTCATATTTTTTTAAAAATTGCTTATTGTTGGCTGTGGTGCAGCTTTTTTTAGCTGCTGAACAGATCACCAGTAAAGTGTGTTCTGCCTTAATCTCTAAAGATATTGTTTCTTTAGGTGTAACTGTTGCCTACAGTTATACTTATGTGAGCAAACAAATCAATAATGATGTGAAACATTATGTGTATGCATGAACGAGAGAGAGAGAGATGTCAGAAATGTGTAATGGTCTACTAATGTAAGCACAGATCTGGGAACCAGGAAGTTCTGGGCACATCAGTTGTGCTCACTGTGATGAGATAATCAGGCCTGTAAATTCTAACACCAGTTCTGATCCCGTCATCCTCTGTATTTGTTAAATGTATAGATGTGAATTTAGACACTGCATGGTGCACAGCAATGTGTGTGAGGTTGTTGCCCTCCTGTGTAAATCTAAGTAAAGGCTAATCGTTAACCCAGATGAAGTTAAGTACTACATTTCCTCTGCACTGAATGGTTGTCCGTCTCAAATCCACGTTTGCCTGTACCCTTTCTTGCAACGAACTTGAGTGGCCGAATATTCCTTTCTGAAGAAAGCTGCATTTTAGCACAGTCCTTATCCTGCTAATGTACTCTAGCTATACACTCCCCTTAGTCTTATCCCAGCTGCTGGGCAGAAGTAACTTGGTGGCTATTATAATGGTAGCATTAGAGGCAATAGTTACTAACCACTGTCATGTAAAAGGGTAATTAACCCATGTCGGATGACTGGTGCCAGGCAATAAAAATGATTCTGTGAGCAGGACTCTGCTGTAGCACACCCTTATCGCAGCCACAGAGCAGTATCTCATTAATGATCTCATTAATACAGGATAAAGTTCCCTTATGCTGCCTGTTCTGCACATGATGTTTAACCTTGGTTTTCTACGTGCAGTTTTCCACACCTGTACCATGCAGGATCAAGCCGATAGAATGCTTTAGTCTAACATACTTTTCAGAGGCTGATGACTTGAAATATTCATAACTTTAAAATTACCAAGCACATTTTCTTCAAGTGTGGTTTGTTTTGGTTTTGAGATTTTGTTTTTGTTTTTTTCAACTCTTATTGAGATCAAGGGAAACTCGAAGAAAATTGGGTCAGTAATTTTAATATTATGAAGATTTAAAAAATGATAATATTCTGGGATCAACTTGACCCAGGCATTTACATGGCTACATACCAGTATATGCACAAGTAATTAAATGAATGTGCTGCAATACCAATAGCCATGAGTCAACCTTTGGCTGATAGGACCTGCTTCTGATTTCAGCAATGCTAGTGTAAATCTAGAATAACTCTACTTAAGTCAGCAGGGTCCTAATTAATTTTAAAAAAAAAGATCAGAATCTGCTCTATATCTGTTATTAATTATATTTATAGACACCAGATGGCCTTTGATGTCTGGCAACTAGTAGTATACAATGGGAAACTTTTCTGTTTTCCTTTTCTTTTTCCTCTAGAAAAGACTAATTAAGTGGGGGAAAAATTTAATGCCTGATTAAGGCTGAACATTTAAGAACTCAGATATCAATGAATATTGTGGACAAATGCACAGCTTTAATTCTAACCTATTGCATGTATACATTACAATAATTTTTTGATCACACCATTAATCTTAGATATGCGTGTGTACCTAAGGTTGTAGAAAACATTGTACAATATCATATTGTATTATTTTGGAAACATGGTATGGTCACAGAATTTGTATTGCAATACATACAGTGGGAGAGTTATGGTTCTTTGTCCAACCTGGAATTTTGCATTTCTCTACTTTAGAGTGTTTAATTTAACTGTGCATCCTCCTTACTGCTTTTTTTATTTTTTCTTTCTTGTGTTTATGAAAACTGAATGGGATTTTACATTCTAGGGGTGGAATGATCCCTTAATTTGATGAATACGAAATGCTGAGTATAACTTGCTCTCACTTAATGATTTAAACTTGGTTTACTATTAAACTACATCAGGGGCATGCACAGGAATTTAAACTTGAACTTTTTTGGAGGGACATGTTAAATACACACAAAAGAAAGGTTTGTGCGACATCTCCAGATTTCTCGGGATGCCTCTGGCGGGGACTCCCAGCAGTGAGGAGGCAGTGGCTCCCCCAGCAGCGGCACTCTCCATGTCCCTGCAACCCAGCAAGCAGCAAGGTGGCTGACTGAGCTCTCCCCCCCACTCCTCCCAGCTGCTGCTTCTGCTTCCCTGCTGCTCTAGTCCCAGTACTGCTGCTGTGATGCAAACCGCCCACTGAGGTGAGTCAGGGGCTGAAGGCAGAGGCAATGTGTGGGACTCCAGCAGCAGGCTGCAACAATAGGGGTGAAGATAAAGGAGTTCAGCTGGCAGCAAGTCCCTGGGCTACAGGGACTCACTGAGATTTGGGGGATGAGGGTGCCTTTGCTTGCCCTCCCCTTGTGCATGCCCCTGAACTAAATGATTTTTGGTTTAGAGACTCCTTAATGCATTGGATTATTGTATGAATTCAAATGGGGCTGCCCTTGATGACCACTCAGACATTTCAGCTAGGACAGAATGCAACCACACAGATTATCAGTGCTCCAGGCATGAAGTCATAGAGACTGCAATGGTTTCTAATTCATTTCCAAAAGCAGTTCAAGTAGTTGGTTTGGATCATGTTCCTCAGGATCTCTTCTCTTTCACCTGAGAGTTGAAATAAGCTAGGCTGCTCAAACTGATAACTTGAGGTGAATTGGTAGGCGGGCAAAAAGGGTGCGACTGGATATGAATGGAATTTATTTCCACACTTGGTGCAAAAAAAAGAATTTGCTGACGTGTAGGGAATACTCCGAGGACTCTCTGGGTTGAATAAGGAGTGTTCAGTTTTCTCCTTTTGTTTCTGGGTTGGGGATTCTGTTCATTTTTATTTACATTATGTGAATTTGGAGTAATTTTTTGTTTACATTTTTAAATGTTATTTCTGATGGGTAGATTGTGACAGTCTTAATATATACAGTGGGAAAATAATCTCTATCACTTGGTTAGTTATTCTTGATAGATTCATCATATTAACTAGAGGACAACAACAGGACAGCTTCTGAAGAAGCACATGAAGTTTAGAAGTAACCATAGATTCACAGAATCACATTTGTAACCTCTGTCTTGAGCAATGAGGAAACTAGTGTTTCAGCCCAAATTGACACACAATAGTTACTTTAGCAATCTATTTTCATACCATTCTAACTCTGTTAATCTAAGAGTAGAAACACGAAGCCATATTCTTCTCTCACACTAATGTAAATAAAGAATCGCTCCACTGAAGCCAATAGGGTTACATCAATGTAACTGAGAGGAGAATCAGGCCCATTGCTAAAACTTGGTGCACAGGAAATTCCTGACACTTCCTACCTTCGAGCAAAGCTTAAGAAAATAATTTGAGTGCATTATAAACTTTACACATTGTGAGTTTTAAATAGTGCACTGTGAACATAATGAGATTTAAAATAAGGCATGAGAAGTAGAACAAGGATGACATTTTCTTTTGTTCATGACTTAACTTGTGGGCAATCAATAAAGATAACCAGCATCTGTCAATACCTACATGGTAGAAGGAACAGCTTTAGGGTAGCCCTGAAAGGAAAGCTTTTAAACCGGCTCATCTGCTAGTATTTCTTAGTAAGCAAGGAGAGAAGTTGGTTGAGTCTAAATTAAAATTAGACAATCTTCCTGATGTTGTCTCTCAATTTATTAGGCGAGGGGTCTGCAGTTATTTGATTTCCCTCTCAACACTAGGAATCACTAATTAGATAGTGTTAGGGTTCAGATCACCAGTGGTCCATAGGCCATATTATGAGGACCACTGCACTACACTGAAATAATAAAATGTCATGATCATAGAAGGAAAGAACGGGCTGGAGGTAAAATAAGAGAAAAAGGGAATAAAGAAACAGATGAAGGGGGAAAGCATGAAAAGATTAATATGGTTTTTAGGTTAGAGAAATTGTATTTCTTCTCCTGTATAGTTTAATATTTCCTTAGCTGATGATGGGCCAAATTATCTTTAAGTTTGAAAAGGAAATGGATTGCTTTATTCTGAGCACTCATATTAGCATTTCTGGCTGTGAACTCAAGACACTGTGGATGAATAATTAGTATTTTCTGGGTTGCTAGTTATTTGGATTCTGTAGATCTGTCAGTCACTACTTATGATCTATGCTGTTTTTTTAGGAGTAGAGATGGGTGGCAAAGGTCTTTCTCTTTCTGTTGGCCATTGTGGCAAGCCTCTGGAGTGCACAGGTTATAACTAATGTAGGATCACACCTCTCCTTGTGTTTGAGGGGATATCTAAGGCTAGCTTTTGATCTCAGTAATAAAATTGTAAATCTGAAATAACTCTAGCAGAATCCATATACTTGTTCCAGATAGATATAGGTGAGACTGAGACCAGGATCTAACTTCTAGCTCATACAATTATAGAAGCTAGAGATTGGTAAGAGCTATTGGGTATCTTCCCCTATTGCAGAAGTATCCTCAATTGTACACTTATTTGTATTTTCCCTAGCTTAATTTCATCCCACTAACTCCTAATAATATTCTGCTGCACCAGCTTAAGTGTTTTGTCTCCCTTCTTAGTGTGTAATAACCCTCTCCACTGTTTGTAAATCTGAAGGATAGTCTACAGGTTAGGGCAGTGGCCTATGACTTGAGACCTGGGTTTGCGTCCCTACTGTACCACAGACTTCCCGTGTGACCTTGGGCAAGTCACGTCATTTCCATTCCCCATCTATAAAAGTGCTTTCCTACTTCACAGGGGTGTTGTGGGGATGTGTGTTAAAGACTGTGAGGTGCTCAGCTATGATAATGGGGCTATATAAGTACCTAAAATGGAAAGAACTATGCAGAACACATTGCAACTCAGCTCTGTCTATGGAGCTCTAAGCCCCTTGCATGTTCAGCAGTGCAGATGTTGACAGCAAATTCCTGCGAGAGGAGTGAGGCTGAGGAGATAGTGACTGAGGTAAATTCACAGGAGAGAGGAACTGAGGGGCCAATAGGAAATTCACAGAAATGAAGGGGGGGAGAGAAACCCGATTGACCTTGACCTTATAAAGAAGGGAAGGACCAATACCCTTAGAATTAAACAGCATCACCTGCAGCTGGGAGTGAGCCAGATGGGAGCAGAAAAGGTCTAAAGCTGGTTAAGCTAGTGGGCCTGACAGCTCCTTAGTGCTAAGCATAGTGCTTTAATTAATCCTCTTTTCCTGTTAACCCCTAGCCAAAGGGCAAGTATTGTATTTTCATTGATAAAGTACATAGGTAGAAATACAGTGCATTTACTGCAATATGCAAATTGCAAAATGTCTGTTGTTGTCAGTGGTATAACCACCCAATTTTGACTGTCTGCTGCACATTTTGGAAGTCACATTTGGGGCTTCACTTTGCTTCTTGTGAGGCTGAGTTATGCTAAGAATGGGTCTGGGTACAGCAGGTGAGCCACCCCAGTGCAACGTGCTGAGGACATTATGATTCAGATGATTTTAACCCTGGTGTTTAGGTACTTGAGACATACGTTGGTATTTTTCCAAGATAATATCCTAAAATGTATTTATTGCCCATGCTTCCACTCATTAAGCCTTTTTTGCTGCCTTTCTTTGTCCTGTTTATGGTTTCAGCTCTTCCGAATTTGATATCCTCTTGGGATTTCATTAATGTGCTGTTTTACCACTCTAAGCCATTAACAAAGGCATTAAGATCAGCCCAAACCAATTTCTGCACTACCCCACTGAACACCTCCCTGGATTTGCAATTTGTCATTACCTATTGTTTATGAGCCTGCAGCCTGTTTTCTGTCCACGTTGTCCAGACTGAGCTGAATTAATTTTGAGATGAAGGCTTCATGAGAAACTGTCAAAGACTGTCCCCCATCCAAATGTAATAAACCACACATGGGGCTTATAAAGAAAAATCACTGAGGATGCAACAGATTAAAAAATGAACAGGAAGGTGTTAGATAAGGTGCCAAAGTCAAAGGGCAAAATGAATAAATAAGAGTCTTTTATGCTAATACAGGGCCCAAGCCAAAGCTGATGGAAATCAATGTGGGAGTCTTTCCATTGACTGCAGTGCGCCAGGCTCATAGATTCCCTTATTATCCAGTGCACTTTTTGTACCCATCTATACCTCTGCAAGTCAGAATGGTAGCATTTTACACCCACTCTGCACGTTTAAATGTCTACACAAGGTATAAATCAATGGAGAACCAGGTCTCCCTAAATTGTTAAAGCCTCTCTTCTGCTATTTGAAAGACTAGACTGATGTAACTTAAGTGCTGAGACACTAGAGGAAGGTGACATTTGAAGAACAGGGGCGATTACTTACTTGCTATACACTTATTTGGTAGCTGTTGTCCTCCCTCCTTGGTTATAAATATAAACGGTTGGTAAACAGAATTTTTGTTATGCAGAAAATTCTGAAGTGATAGTTGTTGCAGTTCCAAATTGGAATGAAAAGTTTTAAATTTAAAAGTTTTCCTACACAATGGAAATTTTGAAAATTTCAATTCAGAAACATGTTTTAATACATTATAAGTCCAAATTAAATCAAAACGATAGTCAAAAAAAATTTCAACACTAGCAAAACAAAACTGAATTGAAAATGACACATTCCCATGAAACACTTCAGTTTAATCAAAACTGCATTTTGCGATGGAAAGCTGTTTCACTGAAAATGCTTCCACCAGCTCCAGTTGATGATACAGTATTCTGTTTTAAATCAGAATGACTCATTTCTAGTCCCATTTTCCTGCCGTTTTTTGCATACTCCATTGGTAGATTGAGTTTATCAGTAAATATCCCTCACCAAGAAGTGATGTTGGGAATTCTACTAATGATGGGGAAATGGGGATGAAAGAAGTGTTTGGAGGCAACATCTTTGGAAACAAAGAAAGGTATGCTGTCATATACTCAGCAGACACATAAGAACTTCAGTGGAGCTGCATTAGTTTACACACACTGAGGACCTGGCCCTAGCACTTTATATTCATTTTTAATTATTACTGCTTTGTAGGCTTATGTTCAGATATTTCACTGTTCACATTGTTCCTGAAACACTGGTAGGTTCCTAAACAATAACTAGTACCATTATTTAAAGTTTATTGCACTGTGGATTTACAGCAGTCCTTGGCTATGTTATCTGGATTTCCACAGTACTGATACAGCAATAGTAGAGTAGCAGCTATTTGCTTCCATAAGCTTAAGGAAGTGCACAATACATTTGCATTTCAAGGTATTTAACTAATCCTGAGAGACAACAGGTCAAATTCTGCCAAATGCAGCTTGGAGTAAACAGGTGCTGTATCCATGGAAGTCTTTGGGTCAAATTCTTCTGTGACATATACATGGGTTTCAGTTAAACATCAGGGGTAAGTTGATCATAAAAGTGACATAAGTGAGTGTAAGCGTCCTAATAGCGCATCTTGCACTGATTTACTATTCAGTGGTTCTGCAAAATGAATAAACAATATGCTGAGAAAGCATGAGGGCAGCTTGGGGGAAGAAAAGCAACCAGGAGAAGGATGTAAGATTAAGCGTGCACACCCACTTTAATTTATATTCACCTCATCCACAATGTCCTCAGGCTACTGCGACTGCCACCTTAACCAAAACTTCATGTGTTCAGTTTACCTATTTGTCTCTATATAGTGAAGATTGTTGCACCGAACCCCTTTTCTCCTGTTTGGTGTTTTACATCTTTTCATTTCGTGTTTTTTTCATTTTCATTCTGTAATTTAGTAATTTGGAAGGATGCATTTCAGCATGGGTTTGCTTGTTTATTTTACATACACATTAGCCACATGATACACCACATATACTCTTTCAGTGTCTAATTGTTCACTGTTCATAGAGATGGCCATTTTATATGTCAATGGCATTTGGGCTTTTGGAAAAACTTTCAGGAACAGTAATATAAAACCACTGGAACATTCCCAACAGTTCCCCTCACGCAACCTCCCTGTTATTCTGCAGTTTGGTTGTGGGAACAAAACTCCTTTTTTATTTGTTTTTCCAGATTGATGGATTTCTGACACTTCTGTTTGGCCTGGCTAGCATTAATACCCTTACAGTGATCAGTGTGACTCGCTACATAAAGGGCTGCCATCCAGACAGAGGTAAGATCTTCACACAACACACTTAAAGGAATGAAAAATACACTGGTCTGATTCTGCCTTGAGATACCTTGGTGGAAAATCAAAAGTAACTCCCTTAAAGGCAATGGAGTTACACAGTGCAAAATGGATGTGTGGGGAAATCAAAATCAGGTCCAATAACTTCTGTTGGAAATCTGCTTTCAACAAACATTTCCAAATGAATCCAAATAAAAGAAGGATTATTCATGGCACGTTGTCTGCCCTATGGGTGGAATTCACCCCTGTGCAGAGGGCCAACACAAGACTTCTGTATAATTTAAGTCTCTCAAAATAGCATGTAAATGGCACTTCAGTGGTGCATATGTCCACTGTTCCTTCACAAAAGGTTGAATTTCATCTTGCATGAAATGAAGTTTAGGACAGTCACCAGCCATTAATAGCCCTGGCTTGGGATACCACCCTCCACAAATGCATTTTTGTTCTCACTGGGGTTTTGCCTGCTTCATGGTCTTTTGCATGCTCACAGCAGGCACTAGGAATAGGGTTAGGTAGATTTTAGCGTCCCAGGTTACACCTAGCTTCCTTGCTACCTCTCCAATGCGATCCACTCTTGCATTTCAAACTTCTTCTCTGCCATTGTTTCTAAGATGCCCTATCACCATGTCAAACTCAATGGACCTGATTCTGATTAGTTTCTGTATATTTTACACCATGTGAGGTCAGAATTGGGCCCAATGTTTTCCACGATGAACTTCTTTCTGCCTAATCCTTCCTTCATCTCCCTTGCATAGCTCCATTGACATTGCTACTCTCCTTCCTGACTCCTACACCTTTCATCTTTGGCTCTCCTCCCTACTTCTCCTGTGCTCTCACTAAGTCCTGTCACTTCTTTATCTTCAATATCTTAGAAAAATCGCCCTTTCTTCATGACTCCTACACCTAAAATCTAAACATCAGCCAGAGGAGGTGGTACTCCTTATAACTTTTAGCCCAGTAATTTTAGGGCACTCACCCAGGATGTAGAGATCTGTGTTCAATTCCCCCCCCCCTCTGTGTAATGTAGGGAAGTGACAGACTTTGGTCTCCTGCCCATCTCAGGAAAGTGCCCTAACCATTAGGGTATGGGGCATTCTGGGGTATCTTTCAATCTCTCCTGCTGATGCTGTTCCACTGTGTATAAATAATTAAATATGCATTGCAACAGGGGGAACTGGAACCTAGGTCACCCTATGTGATGAGTGCCTTACCCTCAGAGTAATTCTGTCTCTAGCCCCCTGGATGAATAGGATAGTTTGAGTTTGATTTTTCTCCCTCTGGCTATTAGTGTGGCAAGGGCAGAGTTAGTGTCACTTGAATGCTATGCTTGTGAATTTCAATTCTTTTAATTGTTTTTCTTTTTTCATGTAAAATTAAACTTATAATTTCCTGTATTTTCAAAGTTTACAAAACTACAAAGTTCATATATATTTCTTGTAACTTTAACATGGAATTTCCTAATTCTCTCTCTCTCTCTCATATCTAATTTATTGATCACTTTTTAATCTAATTCCAATGTCCTTGCAAAATCCTGAACATTCAAGTCACTCATATACACTTTCAACCTTATGTTTCATTTAAAAACATTTTTTTAGTCTGGGAATTCTCTCAAGTACCAGGATTCTCCCAATTAGCTCTCCATGGTCTTTACAATAGTCTAATGTGAATAGATTCCATCTGGAAATGGTCAATGTGTTAAGTGTCATTTTCTCACTATGTTGTAGGGCATTGCATTAGCAACAGCAGCATCACTGTGGCCCTGGTTCTCATTTGGATAGCAGCTTTCTTCTGGTCAGTGGCACCAGTACTTGGATGGGGCAGTTATACAGGTAAAGGATCTCTCTCACATTCTTGCAGTGACAGAATTGGCACATCTGCTCATAAAAAAACAAAAATGATTTCCCTCTTATCTTGCTATTTATAGTAGAGCAGACTGATTATCACTAGAGCTGGGAAAATAATTAATAAAAAATAATCTAGCCAGGAAATGCTTATGATTGTACCTCAGATCTGAGTTTTGGGCCTGGTACTTTCTCTAGATCTTCTGCTAATTAGTGCTATTACATTACATGGATGAGAGTACTGCTTATGTACTACATGGTCCTGATTTTATACATCCTTTACACTGCTTCCCTATATCATCTACTTGTGAGATGAAATTCTGGCCCCACGGAAGTCAGTGAGAGTTCTGCTTTTGACTTCATTGGAATCAGGATTTCACCTTTGGTTTTCAAGCTGCTTATTCAATGTATCCGCATAAGTGGATCAGAACTTTTTTATATTAAATGTGGATAAGACCAATATCTTTTAGTTCAGGATAAGTAATTAATTTGCTGTCTCTGGTTCCTATCTTCTAAAAGTTGATTCATCCCCTTTAAACTTCATCATCTGTGAAGAATTAAGGAGTTATTTTTATGAGGTCTGGTCATTTGATGCAAATATGAGTTCCATTGCTAAATCATGCAGATTTCACCTGTTTAATTTTTCCAGGGCTTGTAAATGCTTGATTGCATAAACAGCTACAACTTTGGTTCATGCTTTGCTTATTTATGATGTAGCTAATTACAATGGTTGTCTGAGCAGTCAGCCTACTTAATTTTGCAAAAACTGTTGAGTCCATAGAAAACCCAGCTGCTCATTTCATTTTTGAGTCCTTGAAATAAATCTTCATACCAGCCATTGTTCAAGTGTGAAATATATAGGCAGGCTCTAATGCGGAGTGTCAAACTCAATATTTTGTTACTGGGCCAGATTTACAAAGGGATTTAGGTGCCTAAAGTAGTGAGGTGCCTAATGGGATGTACAAAAGCAGGTTAGACTTCTAACTCCCTTTGACCTTTTCTTAGGTGCCTAAGCTGCACAGGCATTTTAGAAATCCCACTAGGTGCCTAGCTGCCTCTTTAAGTACCTAAATTTCTTTGTAAATCTGGCCCATTATCTAAGTGCCTGTATCCTCTTTATAACTGAAGAAGTTGTTATATTCTAGTTTGCAATTTGTCTCATTGTAGCAGGCTGCATCGCTGCTCCCCAGATACAATGGGCTCACAGCCTTCTCATTTGTAGTCACTATGTTCATTCATTTACAGTGCATACAGTCCGTTCCCAATTCCCGCCCCAGGCACTCTAAGAGCTAAGGGCTATGCAAATCTCCTGGCCAGCAGGCAGCCTGACCCAGAGCCTTTCCTTGCCCTGCTTGGCCACACCTCCCTCTCCTGGTTTCCTGCACTGGCCTATATACCCTCCCTGGTCAGGTCACCAGCTGTTTCCCTTTTGACTGGTTAGTCAGGGCTCTGGCTCAGCCTAATCAGTGCAGCCAGCTTCTACCTGCCCCCCTTCTAATTCCTGGCTCCACTGGCCTGCACTGCATCAGCCCAGCCCCCTGAATTAGGGGTGACAGAGGCAGGTGAGGGATTTACCACCGTCCACTCTGCCACACTCCTCTCCCCTTTAATGAACCAACCGGTTCACCCAATCCCTACCTCTTTTTGGCCAGCTATACTGGCTGCTATGAGGCAGCTCATCTCCTTCCACCTGGGGACACATGGGTTCTTTTCCCTGGGGCTCTCCTTTCTCTGGCCCTGCCCATCTGCTGTACTGACACACTTCCTCAATACGACCCTTCAGCCCACAGATCCAGCACTTGGACCCCCACATGGGCTGGTCCTTTCCCCGCTCCTGGGGTTCTGCCTCAGCCTTCTCCTCCCCTTGGGCATCCTGACCAGCTAGGCTCTCAGATCCTTTAGCTATCACCGGGGTCGCCGCTACCCACACCTCAACGATAGTAACTCCTGTGGACCCTTGTCCTGCTGGGTGAGGGCACGGCATCCACTGGGGACTTCTGCCCACATTCCAACCCTCCCACGGGACAAGGGGTTGTGAGGGATCCGGGCTGCCCGTCCTCTCCTCCTTGTGGGTTTCCTGCCCCCTTCCCTCTCCCTTGGGTCCTAGAAGGTCAGTTGTCTTTTCCTCTCCTTGATTGCATCTAGGGGTATTATCTTCCATAGGGCTCTAAGTCCTCTTACTGTTTCCTTCCTCCTCCTCCTGTGGCCCCTCCTATCTATCCCCAGCAGGACCAGATAGGGCAATCCCCCAACTACTCCAACCTGCTGCCAGTTAAACCGCCCATTGGCCTCAAGGGGTACCTGGGCCAGTGGGTATCACCTGGTCTCCCCATGGATACAGCGCACCACGACCCTGGCCCCTAGGACTACTATCATGGCTTCACCAGCCCCCGCCAGATCAGCAATTGGGTGGAGTAGAGGTCCATCAAACCCTGCTGGGGTTTCCTCCCCACCTGGATGGGGATGGTGGCCAACAGCTGCCCCCTTGGCCTTGACCCTGGCCACGAGCCCACCCACAAAAGTCTGCATTCCATATCAGGGCACTCCTGTTTGTGACCCAAGCGGCCACACTGCCAACATGTCAGTTCTTCGCCCCAGCCACTCCCCTGCTCAGGTCCTTTCTTGGATGTAGGCCCGTGGTCCTTCCCCCCTGGTTCCAAGTGCTTGGTGGGTTTCCCCACCTTCCTAAGTGCCTCTACCTCCATGTACTCTTCTGTTAATGTAACCATCTTTGCCACCCGGCCCAGCTGGTGCCATTGGAGCAGGACCTGGACAGTCTCTGGTAGGAACTGCTCCAGAATTATGATGTCTAACACTTCTTCGACCATGTGGGTAGCCGGTCGCAGTCACCGGATAGCCAAGTCAGTCAGCCTCTGGACAAATGCCTGGGGCTGTAGGCTCCCAGGCCACTTGGCTGTTTGGAATTTTTGCCGGTACCGTTCTGCCAACAGTCCGACCCGACCCAGTATGGCAGCCTTCATGGCATCATAGTACTGGGCTTGGGCCACTCCCAAAGCCACATAGGCTGCCTGTGCCTCACTCCCTAAATACAGCGTGGGGTACAGGGCCCAGGTCACCCTTTCCCAGCCAGCTGCTGTCACCACTCTATCAAAAGCACCTAGGGATGCATCAGGATCATCATGGGCTCATCTTGCTGAGCCCCCAGCCAGCTCCCTAGCATGTTCACCACTCATTGGACTCACCATTTGCTGGACCAGCTGCTGTTGGGCAGCGGCCTGCTCCTTTATGAAGTCCTGAGGCTCCTCTGCTGGTTGGTCTGCCAGGACAGCAGCACTTGCCATTCCACCTGGTGGGACTGGTGCACCTCCTGCACGGTCTTCAGCAGCCACTCAAGAGTCTCCACCATTTTGGCCACTCCTTTTAGCAATGGCTATGGTTCAGGATCCTGGACAAGCCCCCACTTGTAGTGAGCTACATCACTAGACCCCATTTCCCTTGAGGTTCCACTCCCCAGACACAACAGGCTCACAGCCTTCTCATATGCAGTCACCTGTGCTCATTTATTTACAGTGCATACAGTCAGTTCCCATTGCCTGCCCCAGGCACTCTACAGGCTCAGAGTTGTGCATCCCTCCTGGCCAGCAGATAGCCTGACCCTACAGCCTTCCCCTGCCCTGCTTGGCCACACCTCCCTCTGCTGGTTTCCTGCACTGGCCTATATACTCTCCATGGCCAGGTCACCATCTGTTTTCCCTTTGACTCATTAGTCAGGGCTCTGGCTCAGCCTAATCAATGCAGCCAGCTGCTACCTGCTCCCCTTGTAATTCCTAGCTCTGCTGGCCTGCACTGTATCAGCCCAGCTCCCTGGGTTAGGGACAACACAGGCAGGTGAGGGGTTTACCACCCTCCACTCTGCCACCATCATCTTAATTTTTTTCGGGTGTGTGTTCCCATCATCTCTGCCATTTGCTGTATTAATATTTGTGCAAATCTAGTATCATTAAAATGGAAGTCCTTTCCACATTGAATTTTTGTCATTTACTCCCTTCCGTTTGGAAAGATTCTGTATTTTTTTTATTCCTAGTTCTTAGTTTGCAGTTTGTTAGTTAACATGATGTATTTTTAATTGGCTGGCATATTGGCTTTGTTACAGTAAGTTATTACTATGTTGTCTTGTACTGTGATCTTAAAAAAAGTCACTCAATAGCAAATAATAGCAAATGGAAGAGCAACTTGCAACACTATCAAACCTAAAGAATTAATAATCATTTTTCTGAGAATGGGAATTAAAATATCACACTTTACTGTCCCCATGACAACGGTTTCTTCATGCTGGATAGGCAATGGAAATCTAAATCAGTGGCAAGTAGCCTGTATTAAACTTTCTTGCAATCCTTAAGGTCTTAGAAAATTGTGTCTATAGAACATTATGTCATAATTCATTAACTCACCATGATTACTTGGTTCTTTGCTTTCTAAAAGAAGAAAACTATGTTTTAAATTGATGAATCACATGCATAGATAAAGGCAAATATGTTTAAATAGAAAAAAAAGCTAACCACATTATTTTGTATTCTAGATCGCATGTATGGCACATGTGAGATAGACTGGGCAAAAGCCAATTTCTCTACAATCTACAAGTCCTACATTGTGTCTATTTTTATCTGCTGTTTCTTCCTACCTGTAACTGTCATGGTCTTTTCATATGTGTCCATCATCAATACTGTCAAGTCAAGCCATGCACTAACTGGAGTGGGTGATCCAACAGATAGGCAGAGGCGAATGGAGCGGAACGTCACTCGGGTAGGTCTGAGTGCTTAGTATATCTGTAGTATACAAGAAAATAGAAAGGCCCATTGCATTCTTCTAGGTTTCAAAAAAACAGCTTTAGAATTCAATGAAGAAATTGAAGACTTATTATCAAATTGGACCACAAATGACATAAAACCAGAACACGAAAAAAATACGTGCAGTTGTGTAATACATGCAATATGGAGAAAACATAACTGAAGTATTTCATTTATGGATCAACAAAGGCTGTGCCATCTTCTTTTTCTGAAGTGATAGTACTGTGCAGACAGAAACTTATGATGGAATTCTTAAAAATGCTCATCACTGGCCTAATGCTGCTTCCTGTTCTATCAAAGTTAACAGGAGATTTAGTAACAGCTGATTGCTTTTTAAAATCTCATTATTAATTATTAAACTAGAGTATAATATGAAACTGATTCTTCCTCCTCTTTTCTTCTGCTCTCCTTTATTTTCCCCTTTGACTCTTACCCTACATTTCCTTCACTTTCCTGCCCCTCTGATCCTTCTACTGTGTATCTTTTTCTTTCTTCTTAATGGTCCACTTTCCAGTCTCCCGTCCTATTTGACTGTTTTTATTTTGTACTCCCTCCATCTCTATCCCAATTCCTTCAAAACACAAAGGGCACAAAAATCAAACAAACAATCATCTATAGTTAGGCACCTACATCCATATTTAAGGACCCAAGTAGGTGGCCTTAGATGTGCTGAATATCCCCTACTCCATTACACTCATTGAGAACGTTCTCTTTCCATCACTTCTAAAAACCAGTGCATTTACTTAGTGCCTAAGGTGTCAAACCTTTTAGGTGCTGTGTTTGAAAATATTGGCCTACAGCCTGATTTTTAGAAGAGACAATCGCCCATCACTCCTACCAATGTCAGCTGGGGTTGTGAGGGGCTCAGCACTTCTGAAAACCAGAGCCCTCGCCTTTCTTAATTCATATGAATCTACAAAGGATTTTAGCTGTTTTTATTTTAGTAAATATTTCAAGTGGACCCAATTCCATACCTCTGATTTACTTTGAGAAATACTTACCCATCTGAGTTGTCCAAATGAAGCCAAAAGACATACATGAATAAGTATCTGTGAACAAGAGCAACGATTGCTAAATCTGGCCCTTAGTGCGTTTTAGTGCAGGGATGCTGGAATGAGGGGTTCTGGGGGTGCAGCAGCACCCCCTAGCTTGAAGTGGTTTCCATCATATACAAATTGTTCCAGCGCCCCATCCTAATGAGTGCACAATAACATATGGCAGTACAGACATACGCTCAAATTCCTTATCTAAAACTTCCAGTTAGCACATTTTTCATATAAGAAATGTGCTAAGGTCTGTACAAACATATAGTAAGAGCCAGTCCCTGCCTCCATTTGTTCACCATCTCAGACAAAGCATGGGAGGGAAAATAGAGGCACAGAGTAGTGAAATGACTTGACCAAAGCCACACAGCAGGTCAGTGGTACAGCTGGGAATACAAGCCATGTCTTCCTTAGCCATCAATCCACACTGCATCTCTCTGCTTCTTTAGTATAATCCAATGTACTGTATTGTCATAAGGGAATAAAAGATGGTTTCATTCTCTCTCTCCTAGGTTTCTATTGTCATTTGCACAGCCTTTATTATAGCATGGTCTCCATATGCTGTCATCTCAATATGGTCTGCCTGTGGCTACTCTGTGCCCAATCTAACCAGCATCCTTGCCAGTCTGTTTGCGAAGTCTGCCAGCTTCTACAATCCCATTATCTACTTTGGAATGAGCTCCAAATTCCGGAGGGACATTTTCATCTTGCTGCATTGTGCTAAGGAAACTAAGGACCCTGTGAAGCTCAAACGCTTCAAAAACCTCAAGCATAAGCAGGAGCCTTCTCCTTCTCACAAAGAAGAAAAATATGCAGCAGAGGTCCAGCCTGCATCCAGTCCTGATTCTGGGGTGGGGAGCCCAACCAACACCCCACCTCCCAAAAACAGGGAAGTGTATATTGATACCTTTGAGTCTGCATCTACCAACCCTGATATTGAATGTGATAGACTGTAGATAACTGCTATTGTTGCACCCACTGTATGTACAACTAGAACAGATTCAGCTCACCACTTTTGAGCAGCTCCTAACTCCCATTCCATCTGTCTCTTACTATAGGGCTCCTGCATGACAAAGTAAATCAGGATGTGCTAAGCAGATATAATTCTTATTATATATGGGTTATAAAATGCAGAGCAGCAAATTACAATGGTTGGCAGCAAATCTAGTGCCCGAGGGAATTTCTCCTCCTCTACAGCTACAGTACTGCATTTGAAAGACTTTATTCAGAAAATTTATTGGCTATCCAAAATCACTAATATTTTTATATCCAAATAATAATGATTAGGTGATTGCATTTCCCAAAGAACATTTTGCCACCATTTTTGACCCTAAGAGTCCCAGGTTTATCCCATTCCTCTGGCTCCACAATGCTGTATTTAGTCCAAGGCCAAAAGGGAAATCAGCCTCTGCTAAGATCACGGTAACGCTGCTTCAACATCGGCCACTAGAGGGTGTGCAAAAACCACATGCTCTCTACAAGAGACTAACACTGTCACCTCCATGATGCTCCCAGGTTACTCAAACATGAGGGAATGGGTGGGCGTGGATGTAGAAATAAGAGTCCTGAAGTGTATCTAGAGCTGAGTGCAATAGCAGCCACCTCACTGGGCTAGTTGACAAGCTCTCTGTGGTATTAGCATCTTCTAGTGCTTTGCTGAACTATGAATGGCAGTTTCACACCTCTCTTTGTTTATTTGCTGGATTACGTTCATCTTTCGTTATTTTTCTGGTGAGCAGGGCATGATCATAGTATTCATACTCAGGGAAGTTAGCCTTAATTTTCTTCATGCATCTCCAAACTGCTCTTTTTAGTTGGCTATTAAATTTGAGTAAGAAACGTTGCACAGGCAAAAAAACCTAGCAAATATGTTGTTCTCAAAAGAGTACCAGTACGTATGGTTTGAAAATAATTTAAAAAACAACTACAAACCCCATCCTTTAATAACTCTTCTCAGGGAAGTCCACATATCTGCCCAGGGATACAAAGCTGCCATCAGCTACTCTATAAAGTAGTAGTACAAGGCAGTGATTTAAATAGCAAAGCTATTGAGTTCAACCAGTAAAAAATCTTTGTTTTTCATGCTATTGGCAAAATCTGCCTATTCTGTCAGATTAGTTTTGGAAAATAAAAACAAAGAGAGATATGTCCATTTTCCTCATATTTAGGAGCTATGCTTGTTCACAGGCTTCCACACACAAAAAAATTATTGGCATGTTTACAGGAAACATGTTCCCTTTGTATTTGCATGTATTTAATGGCATTTGTATGTTCCATCATTAAACAAGATAGATAACTAATGTTTTGCAAACTTAATTACTAGTGATGAATCTCTGGAATCGCAAAGTGTCCAAGTACATAAACATTGTATTTGTTTTGCAAACATATGCTTATCCATTTGCGTTTCTTGGGAAAGTTACCATCCCCACCCCCACCACAAAAAAAATCCACTTTAATTTCCTCCATTAGTGTATTTAGTTTGAGATTTTCAACTGATTTGCACTTAAAAACAAATACACTTTATAAGCAATAGCAGTGAACTATGATTTCTTTCATGGCCACAGATCTGAACTGAAAGTGTATTCATCTTCATGGAAAAATTTTGAGATTTTTGGCCTTTTTTCTGTTTCATTACCATAAATAATTGAAAGCAAATAGGTCAGCTGTTGCATCTGGGTGAAGCTGCATTCCACAATTACAGAAGTGAATGAAACCCACAACGTATTTAGTGCAAAATCATATCTTGACTGGATGGCCTCAAGCAGGGGTGATGGTGGGGTGAGCAGCAGGGTACAAACCCTTACGTCTAGCACAAGAACCGTTTGCTTCTCCTTTGATGTGAGCACCATGTGGCCCCAGCTGACACATACTACTGTCTCAAGTGTACACGTTAGCTGTTCAGCTGGTTACATCTCATCAGTGCCATAGTGCACCAGCCAAACTTCTCACCTGGCTCCCTCCTAGTGCTTTATTGTTTGTTAGGCAAAGATATTGATTGCTCTTTGCAGACATGAAGATGAGAAAGGGGATGAATAGTCTTTCTCCCAATACACTCACTGCAGGAGTTCACCTCTAAGGTACAAAGAATTGCTATGGCAATTCACAATAGATGTGACACTCCAAATGATAGACCCACTTCCATGGACATCATCCAACTCTGCTAGACTGGAAGCTAAAATTCTGTCTTTCTCATCTATAATGCGTGTAATTTGTGACTGCTCTAACAGACATACAGTCACATATGAACAAACAAGTAGTGGAATTAGAGGATGGAGGGGATTGGTAGTGGAAAGGAGGACACCAGAAGAGGAGTGGAGGAAAGGAAGAAGTGAGTGGAGAAGACAGTATATTTAATCCTACCAAAGTCTTGGGCAGGCAGCAACAGTATTTCATCTTGCAAGGAATGTGTGGCATATGTGAGCTACGGCCTTCATCAATACACAATGCCACAGAACCAAAGCTTCCAATAAAAGAGCACCCACAAGGCAGCATACCTGGCTGTGCGGGTTAGGCAGAGGGCAGGAGGAGGGATGCCACTGCAGACACTAAACATGCGGTACAGGATCAGCAGCCACAAGTGCAGCAAAAACAACAGTGGCATTTTTGTCAATAAGTTTTGCTCAAATGAATAGACTGTGCCCAGAGGTCTTGAATAGAAGCAGTTTTGTGACTGCAGTGTGTGACACAACGTGGGGGGGGAAATGTCCAGCATGTGTGACACCACTTCAGTGCACATAAAGTGATATATTTCATTACTTAGAGTATGTGGATTAATTAAATTAATTAAATATACTTTTAAAACTCTCCATGACTGCTAGTAGCAATTATCTCCAACCACCAGAGATGGGACACTAGATGGGGAGCGCTTTGCAGTACTACAGAGAATTATTTCCTAAATGTATGGCAGGTGGATCCTACCCACACGCTTGGCATCGAACTGATCACCAAATTTGCATTCCGAAAGGAATTTTTCTCCAGGGCAATTTGACTGCAACTCTGGGAGGTTTTTGACTTCCTCTGCAGCAAGGGACACAGGTCACTTGCTAGTCTGAACTAGAGTAAATGGTGGATTTTCTGTAATTTGCAGCCTTTAAATCATGATTTAAAGACTTCAGTTACTCAGCCAGAGGTTACAGGCCTATTACAGTAGTGAGTATAAGGTTCTGTGGCCTGCAATGTGCAGTAGGCCAGATTAAATGAGCACAAATGGTCCTTTCTAGCCTTAAAGTTGATGAGTCTATGAGACTCCTGGTTTTTGGTTTATTTTTCTTCTCCTTCCTTTAAAAAATGATGTTGTAGTTAAGACAGAGGACTGGGAGGAGAGCTGGGTGCCATCACGGCTCTGCCACAGACTTCCTATGAGATGTTGGTTAAGTCATGTCAGTCAGAATTTTCAGCAGCAAGTCACTGATTCTCTGTTCCTCATTTTCTGGAAAAGTGACTGGAGTTATTTTCACAACTGCCAGATGAGAGAGTGAAATATTATCCTCTTTTTTATCTATGGGGAATTGAGGCACTTTTGTATTTTTATGTCTGGAAAGGTTGAGAGCACTGGTGTATGTCATAAAGATTTTCTGGGGCCTAGAGCAAAATTTGAAACTGAGGGCCTCCCCAAAAAAAATTGCCAATGAGGGGAGGCCCTCTGGGGGAGAAGAGTTGGAGAGCAAGTCCTCCATGCATTCACCCCACTGTAGTGGCTCTTGTCCACTGGGGCTGGAATTCCCACTCCAGACATTGTGACCTGGTGCATGGGGTTACAGCACCACTCAGGTTTGCGCCAGGTCATGCCACTCATTCGAGTTTGCCTGGCCATCCCTCCTTCATGCCAGAGGAGCAGCTGGGCCAAACTCAACTGGTGCTGTGACACCAAGTGCCAGGTTGTAATGCCCCTCTGTGGTGGCCCTTGGTCAAACTGCCCCTGCTCCCCTTTTGGGAAGCTCTGGTCTGTGAGGTGCAAATATTACAGTTAGAGCTCCATTAAAAAAATTCCACGCAGAAATCAATAATTCTATACAGAACACAGAGTTTGGATATGGTAAGATAAATAAGGCAGATGCCACACCCTGACTGATGAAGATAAAGAGAACTACTGAACATCTGTCTGATTCCCAGAGCACTGTGCACTGACTGAGGAGGGGGTCCTGTTGAAAAAACTAGTTTGCAATCATGTAATTGAAAATTGTATCACAATACATGGGCACCAGGGGGCAGAATTAAAATTGCATGGACACTGTAGGATACTGGCTCTATCTGTGCCACAACTTTTGATAATACCGACTTATTTATCCCCTGGTTTGCATAGATCCAGGCTAGAATATAGTGTTCCAACTTCAAATTACTACTTCTACTACTGTAGCGTTCTGTGCCACACACTTCTTGTGTTCAGCTTGTTTTACTGCCACATCCTGCTGAATTTCAGATCATACCTGATATACCTTTTATTTCAATGTTTTACCAAAAGATAACATGGCTGGTGCCTTAACAGTAGCATGAGAAAGGTTACAATAAGCAACCAGACTGCCAACAAGTTTGAGTACCAGGGTTAAAGTACAGTCTTTTAAGAGTGTACATTTTCTTTAAATGACAGCACAAGTCTTTGCCCTAAACCAATGATGGAAGTGGTGTGCCTACAAGGTGCAGAAAAGATGTTTGATCCCATTTAGAGAAATATATCAAATTCCTATAATGCGGACCGCAGACTAACTGTTCTGATTGTCCAAAAAAAAGCATAGTACTTCCTTAAGGATTTTTATACACTAATTACTATAAATAATGCAGAGTTAGCATCATCAGCAACCACAATGAACATTTCTTCCCAAGGCTCCTACAACATCCACATGGCTTCTCTGCCAAAGTGCATACTCAACCACACTCATACACGTGGTAGTGTTAGTGCTGGCATATCTGACTTAAGCTCACACCCTCAAACAACTCCTTGCAGTCATCCCATGAATGAACTTCAAGGCAGTCAGTAGTTACACCAGGAATGGATTTACACCCCAGGAGTGAGTCTCACCCACTAAGCTGTCCAGCCACCACACAGAACTTCTTGCTTATACCTCCATTGGAGCGATTCCTAAGTGTCCTTCATGCAGAATGTGCTGTTGTAATTTAGTTGGCACAATCACATGAGTAAATATGGAATGCCTGATGTGTGATTTCTCATTTTTGTGAGCCAGAAATTGTTTTATGTCATTACA
This sequence comes from Mesoclemmys tuberculata, assembly GCA_007922155.1. Taxonomy (NCBI): domain Eukaryota; kingdom Metazoa; phylum Chordata; order Testudines; family Chelidae; genus Mesoclemmys; species Mesoclemmys tuberculata. The sequence continues at coordinate 290,264 of ML675633.1, read as the reverse complement.
AATCTTCTAAGTAAAATCAGGCTTTATGTTTTGGATAATATGGGGTCTTTCACAGTAGTAAAGCAAACTGTAGTACACTTTACTTACAGTTGTGGTAGGTAATTATGATTACTCTCATTTCTCTTTACTCTGGTTACCTGGGAATAGGCTAGTGGCCAGCAGTCCTGAGATGCTTTTTATTACACCTGTATTCTATAACTTTGCTGTACTGTAACATAACTTATATCCAACTATGTATATGCTACTCTCAAGGGTAACCCTTTCTTGGTCCAAATGTAGATGTGACAGATGTGGTACGTCATCAATATAAATTTGCAGCCATATAAAAATACTATTCACACTTTTAAATGTTCATAATAAAAGTTAAAGCTTCTCCATCTACATGGGCTATAATTATGCTGAGCTTTTGATTAAAACTGGGGGGTCAAATGCAATGCGTTTCTCCTCATTCTCCATTTATATTCTGGTCCTGTTGAAGCCAGTGGAACTTATGCCATGGACTTCAATGGGACCTGGATTTGGCCCTACATGAAAAATCACTGTCTTGCATCCATGGGCAGATGCATCCTATGCTAAATGCATCGGCAACCTCACCATGGTGAACAAGTACACCAGCTGATGGATTTGTTTGCTGAAAAGTTTTGTGACAATCTGCTCCTCCCTGTCAGTGTTGCTGTTTCAACTTTTCAGTCATTTGTAATCATTGATAAAGGTAATAATCTGCCATAGACTTAAATGTAAATGTAGCTCTTCAGTAGAAAGTGTTTCCCTTGCTGCAACTCTAACTTTTTCCATGCCCTTTGTACAGTCCAGAAGCATATAAAATCTGTGGCTGACACCAAGATGGGAGGGGTCACAAACACTTTGAAGGACAGGATTGGAATTCAAAATGATCTTAATAAATTGGAGAATTGGTCTGACATTAACATCATGAATTTCAGCAAAGACAAGTATAAAATTCTTAAAAAGGAAAAATCAAATGTAAACTACAAAATGGAGGATAACTGGCTAGGCAGTTCGAATAATAGAATCATAGAGGATTAGGGTTGGAAGGGACCTCAGGAGGTCATCTAGTCCAAGCCCCTACTCAAAAGAGGACCAACCCCAACTGAATCATCCCAGCCAGGACTTTTTCAAGCCAGGCCTTAAAAACCTCTATGGATGGAGATTCCACCCCCTTCCTAGGTAACCTATTCCAGTGCTTCACTACCATCCTACTGAAAAAGGTTTTCCTAATATCCAACCTAGACCTCCCCCCAGTAGTATTACTGAAAAGGATCTGGGGGTTACAGTGAATCACAAATTGAATATGAGTCAACCATGTGACACAATTGCAAAAAAAGCTAATATCATTCTGGGGTGCATTAACAAGTGTTGTGTGTCAGACACAGGAGATAATTATCCTGCTGTGCTCAGCCCAGGTGTGGCCTCACTTAGAATACTCCAGTTCTGGGCACCACACTATAATACAGATGTGGACAAACAGGAGAGTCCAGAGGAAAGCAACAAAAATTATTAAAGCTTTAAAAAACTTGACCTATGAGGAAAGGTTAAAAAAACCTGGACATGTTTAGTCTTGAGAAAAGAAGCCTGAGGAGGGACCTGATGACAGTCTTCAAATATGTTATAAAGAAGGTTCTAACGCTAAGGTAGTTAAGTTCTGGAATAGTCTTCCAGGGGAGTTTGTGGAGACTGCATCATTGGAGGTTTTTAAGGACAGGTTGGACAAACACCTGCCTGGGATGGTTCGGGTTTATTTGGTCCTTCCTCAATTCACAGGATTGGACTTAATGACCTCTCGAGGTCCTTTTTAGTCCTATATTTCTATGATTCTTTTATGCCCCAAATACCATGCTGCTGATTAGAAAAAAGGCACACTTTGTCTTTCAGTCCATACCCTTCCAGTTGTAGGAGCACTCCTATTTTTTGTGTTCACTTGTACCTAGGCTCAAAATATAATCAGGGTAATATTTTACCCAATCAACACGTGACATTCTGTGGTACATTTCCTGCTGGAAAATTGCTGTGGATTAAAGCAACCCCCAAACATTAATGAAGTATACCAAAACAATCCTTTGGTTGCAGAGTGTAATCATTAGAACAGGTTCAAATTTCTGTTAAAACTTGTTTTCAGCCATTGGGTTTTAATACAATGGAAATGTTGGCAGCAACAATTTAATTAAAAAACAAACAAAAAAGGAAATTTAAATTTTTGACAATTGATTTCTCAATATAAACCCAAAATAATTTTGAAGAACCTAGTCAACAAAACTTTTTAAAAAAATTATTGTGTGTGTGTGTATGAAAGCGTGGGGGGGAGAGGGGAATTCTTTTTCTCGCTAGCTCTAGTAATAATAATTCTCATGTATTTTCAAGACATCACCTCTGAGAATAGTTAGAAATAAGCATTAGCTAGATACATGTACAACAAAACACCCTGCAACTGGCAAACAGATTCGCCACCCTTAAGAGGATGATCATGCGTTTGCAAAGCAGGATCAAGTGTAACCTTAAAGCCTCCAAACAAGTATAGAGAATTACTGCTTTTTCAAAAAGGAAACTACTTAACTGGCCCACAGACAATAGCTGCCCTGTACACAACAATCTCTCCAGCTCATTTGTCACCTGTTGCCAGGCCTTTGCACAGTGGGGATGCACAAGAATCTCATATCCCTGTCACAACTGCAGTCCCATTGCCCAGGAAGAACTCAGGGACTGCTCCCTTAGTACGTCTCTTAGGGCAGACAGCTCCCAAAAGAGGGGATGTGCAGATGGGGATTCGCAATAACACAAGCTTTGACTCTGTAATTTTTACAGCCTCGCCAATATTTCTGTTCATTTCTAGTAATATTTTGAGAGTCAAGTTTTACTTATTATCAATGTCTTTGCTCACTGAACTCATCACTGAAGTTTTCCTTTCGTTCCCCCCTGCTCCTCTCCCTTTCTTAGCCTAGCCGTGAACAGATGTTGAACTTTTTAAGCATTTGTGTCTGATAGTGGCATTAAAGTGCCCTTTGCACAATTTCAAATATTTCAGCCTGTGTTTTGTTTGTGAACTATTTGCTTTGACTATGTGTTCATCTATTCACTAACCATTATTTGTGGTGTGGGTTAGGTCACCTAAGTTACATTGTATTTTTCCTATTCCCTAATTGGATGGTTAACATTTTTATAAATAAAAGGAATATCCCAGAGATTTCAAGCTGGCAACATGAGCGCTCATACATTGAACCTTCACACATAGGATCACGAGTAGCACAAGAATTTCACTTTCTGTGAACATTCTTACTGGAGGCTATTCTTAAATAGCACAATTTAATCCTGTGAATGTAAGCTCCTTGGGAAAAGGACCTGTCGTTTTTATAATTGTCTATAAAGTGCCAGGCAGTCACATGGCACTGTATACAAATAATTAATATTATAAAGCACAATTCCATGTATTGATTACCATGTACACAGTGCTTCTGTGAACTGATCTCTGCAGATATTTCATTGACAGTCAACAAATGCAAAGTATTTTGAGGAGCAAATATAGTCTTTCATGCAATTTGAATTACAGCTAAGTGATTGATGAATCCATTTTTGTAGCAAACCTGACACATCAGAAATACAGAACTGGAGCTTAGAAAACCATTGTTATAATGAAATGTTTTACATATTACCTTCTTCCTTTTGTCATTAGTTATAGGTTTCATCTTTTGTCTCGAATTCTGAATGTTAGGGTCTCTCTCTCTTGATGGGCAAAGGGGTCTCCACAGTGTGGTACAAAGCTACAACCAATCAAGACCTCATATCATGAGAGGTATTCACATTCACAGATGACCTAATAATGGTTCTAATCTTGTTCTCATTTAAGATACTAAGCGGTTTGCTTCTGACTTCTAATAGAGTAGCACTGGGCTCAATCTCCACTAAAATTGTAAGAGTAAAAGTTACATATGTAATTTACGTATGACAGACATGAGAAAGTGAGAGTTTAAAACAACATCTACCCTGCTGAAAGTATGCCATGGCATGCTGCATCTTGGACAGCTACAGTCGATCAGCTGATGGATTTATAGAACTGACTGATCCAATCACTTAAATCTCAAAAGCAGAAAGTCCTATTACTCTATATCCAATTGCATGCTCAGCAGAAAAAGCCATCAGGGCCCCAATAGGAAGGAGTTCTCATTTTAAACGTGCAATTTCACCTGCCTCATTCCTCTTGCAATTGACTTATTTAAAGATTATTAGTGTGACTAACGGTAGGATGCAAATTTCTTATCCTGAGGGCCCTGACAAGATGTAATTATTGCTGGACCTTTAGAAGGAAGCTTGGTTAATCTGAATCAGTCTGTAAGTCCCTATAGTGACTCAACTAAAACAAAATAAAAAAGAGAACCATCAAGCAAGTTGTGGACACATTTTGAACCACTGGTTGTCAGTCAAGACTTTCCTTGAGATCTAGATAAACTCAGCATGAATTAAATAATCACAGGAGGCCCAGGAAACCAGACTGGTCTATGTGCTTGTACTCATCCCCTTTAAAACCACTTTGAACCAGTCAAAATTATTTCAGGCTTTGTTAACCAGGCGTGGGACAATTTGACTTGCTCAGCAACAAGCTCAAAAACAAATAATCCAATTAATGAAAGAAGCAGAGTGTAAAAGTGTTTGGGAATGTTTGGGAATAGCACAGATAAGCAGCAAGCACCTCCCTCGTGGAAAGTTTCCCTGGAACAATGGCTCAATGAGGCCCCTTGTTAATTCAGCAGGGACAGCAGTGTGGCTGGACTGTGAACTCCACAATAGTCAGAGCTGTGACATTTCACTGGCACTCAGAAAACAAAGGGAAAAACAAAGACCCACACACCATGCAAACATGGTGGGCTTCAATTAAACAAACTCTATGGTGACATTTGCAACGGCTGCCTATTTCAGATTCTGCAATGAAATCTGAGCAACTGGTTACATAACTGCTTCCTAGCCATTCAAGCCAACACTCATTAGACAACAGTAAATGGATGTCAGAAGTGATTTTAAAAAATACTTAGCCTCGGTATGTGGGAAGATGGTCAGGTTTATTCAGATTGCTGTTATGGAACATAGGTACAGCGTCATTCTTTCAACATTTTAAAGCATCATACTTATTTTAGCGTTGTTCCTATGCTGATGACATTCAGCTGCAAATAGCTTTGTACCTTCAAAGATTCACATACTCCCTTTGCCTGCCTTGCCCAAGTAAATTCATGGCTCTGGCTCAAGTTCCTTAAAGTGTGGCTCCATGACCCTCACTGTGCAAAATCTTGCGATTAAGAAGCCTTGTGACTGTTATTAGCTCCACTTAATTTAAGCTTTCACTGTTTTAAAAGTCGCACTAGTCTTTTTCCTTGCAAAGACAGAGCCAGATTAGGTCAGCCTTATGTAATGGAATGTCTTGTGGGCTATGGTCATGTTGGCTGCTAAATACTGACAGATCAATAAGGTTGTTTATTACTGTATTGAGGAAAACCCAAGAGCTCCTTTAACAACTATTCTACCCAAGAGCTCCTTTAACAACTACATTCTTATTTGTCAGCCACCAGCAAACATGGATCATATCATGAGGTCTTGCTCCTTACTGCCAGCTCCTTTCTCTTCCCTTTACCTTCTCCCCTCTACTAAGGGGAATAGGTGGTGGCACAATCTCCCATATTGTCCGACTCATATATTTGTGCTTAGCTTCTGCACGTCTGACAGTAGAACCACAGGGAAAAACTGAGCTAAAACAGATTTTCCCCCCTACTTCCCCTGGAGCCATGAGGTGAAACTCTGGTCCTACTGAAATCAATAGCAAAACTCCCATTTTCTTCAGATTTTCATAGCGTCTTAAGGTGTGGATGTGGTAGGGGGAGAATAGATAGATAGCTCCTGCAAACACCTTTGGGCACTGAAGAGAATCCAGGAAACATGCTCTTCCTGTGCCATTTTGAGAGGTGTGGGGGAACCATGGTTCAGAAGAAACATACAGGCTCCTTTTCAGAACACACAAATGCCTGCAGGAGAAGTCTGGACCCTAGCAGAATGTATAAGGCACTGACTGTAATAGGAACCTCTGCAGCAGTGAATGCTGATACCTGTCACGTGATCATGATGTAACTTTTTGCAATCCTGACCTAAGCAGTGACCAGCGTCAGGCCATAAAATTCAGTCTCTTTCGTCAGCATTCCTGTGTGTCACGCTAATATTGCACTGATTAGTGTGATTACCTTTCTCTGCCCAGCCGTATGAAAGCTTTGTAGAGCAGAGGCAGTGTCTGTACTGGACTTGCAACAAAGGACATATTCCCTGGCAGGTTTCTATGTGTGTATATAACAAAATACACACATACTACCTCTTGCAGACCAGAGACATTTTCTCTGCCCCACTGCTAGTCACCCTTACACTGGAATAGTAGAAGATGCCATGGCCCTGGGAGTTTTGTTTCTCATAGGAGGAGAAATCAGTGACATAGGGTCTCAGTATACTCAAAATACCTTAGTTATTTACACCAGGCCTTGAACAGAGGTGGCTGCAAACAGCACACAGGCAATCTTCTCCTTCAGGAGGATCAGCCTAAATGCCAAATATCTGGTTTCCAGGGAACCAGCTCTTTCCCAAGAAATGACAGTAGTTAAAGAAATTGAGCAAAGGTGAAGTCTTGTCACATTCCCCTCTCCTCTCCCAAAAGAAAGGCATTGCAAACTATACAGCATTTCTTCAAAGACACTACATTGCCTGCATGCTAAGAAAAAGTATTTATCAAACTATGTGTGACAGCACCATCCAGCACCTCCTGCCATATTCGTATGCATGTGAAATAATCCGCAGAACCCACAGGATAAAAATCATTCTTCTCCAAGCCCCAGAGTACAACAGAATCACAGCAGTTTTACACGCCCCTTCCAGAGACATCATTGCCAGCTCACCTTCCCAAGAGTCCATCTCAAGTCTGTTCCCCAGCTCTTTCTTGCCCTCCTTCCAGGGCTCCACTCTCCAGCCCATCCACCTGAGAGTGCCCAGATTTGTGTCTTTCCCACACCTCATCTCCAGTAGTTCCAAGTCAGACCTCCCATGAGAGGGCTCCCTGCAGCGTTCCACTCCACAGGCCTTCCTCAGGGAATGTCACTCCAGGAACAACTCCTTGTTTTGGGCTCTGCTTCCTGCAGCCCTTTACTCAGGCCTCTTGCAAAGGGGGCTTCCTGCTTGGTTCCACTCACCCCGGCCTCCCACCTATTACTAACCCTGCTTCTGGGAGCTACCCTCCAGCATCAACCCTCTTGTTTCAGCCTTGACTTCCCCTAAACAGTTAGTAGGGGACACTGCATGGTTCTCCTATAACTCAGTTGGGATTATCCAGCTCTGGCCAGTAGGGCCAGCCCGCACCATTTTGCCAAGCTATGTGCTGCTCTCCTCAAAGCGCACCTGGATTTAGCAAAGTATTTAATTAGCCTCCACAAACTTCATTGCATCACCTACAGATTATAGTGAGCTCAGCCCACGCAGCCGTGGAATGCAATTCCTTCCAAGGACATGCTCAGTGGAGACATAATGACTTTACCTTGTTGTGCAACGGAATGTAGTGTGATGAGCTTGGAATGGATTTTATTACCACTACTGAGCTGCTCGTGAATGATTTGCTGACTATACTCACCTAGGCGAATACATTTTATATATAATTCTCTGTTGAATTCTCCGGCAACTTTGTTTAGTGACATTTTGACTCCTTTTGAGGCCTTAAACAGTGACCACTAGTGACTTTTCAGGGTTTGACTGGCGACTTCCTTCTGTGTGGAGTTGGCAACATTCCGTATGAGCTGGAGCTGCCTAGGCCAGAGAGGGGCCAAGCTAAGGAGAGAGCCACACCCCGAGTCAGAGAAAACCAGAAAAGCAGCGCAGGGAGCAGAGCTGTGCTGGGAGCAGAGCCGCAGCAGCAGCAGCAACCGCCAGAGGGGCCAGAGGAGCAGCCCAAGGAGCTGAGCTGGAGGCAGAACAGCAGCAGTGCTGAGGCAGAGTGGAGCTGGTGGTGGGACTGGGGCAGCACAGAGCTGAGTGTGGTGAGCCACTGGAGACAGCAAGGGGGACCCTGGGCAGAGGGCCCAGTGTAGGGAGACACCACCAACCAAGATGCCTCACAGGCCGGACTTGAAGGGGGACTGTAACCCCAACGGGGGGCTGATGGTGGGGAGAAGGGTCCTGCCACCTAGTGCCTCCGGGTGTGTGGTCACCACCAGAGCAAGTGTCTGACCCATGGCATCCCTTCATCGCAGCCAGGGCCTCGGAGGAGACCTGGGACATGTGAGAAACAGACTGTGAATGTCCCTTACACCCCAGAGACAGTGTGTGTGGTTGTCCCCATGTCCACAGAGCAACGTTAGATGTTTTCCTTTAAACTTCCTCATATTTTTCCTTATTTTTTAATTGGTTGTTTAATAAATTATACGTGCTTTTAACTCTTTGCAATGATCAGCAGGTCAGGGAAGCATCAGTGCAGAGAGTGGGGATACCCTAGCCCTTGTCCTAAGTGACCATGACAAGACTGAGGGCCAAGCCCCCAGGAATCCTGGGCCCAGCCTTATCATGGTTACAAGGACTCTGCCACATGGGAGAGTGGGGGGGGGGTCCTTGCTGTCAGCCAGGCCTCTGAGTAAAGCGAGTGGGAGTGAGGACTCAGATCCTTTCGCTAGCTGATTCCACCAGGGTCATGTATGAGCCAGGAAAGTTCCCCGCAACAGTGGGACCATTCCGTCACTTACACTCCCATTGAATTCAGTAAGGATGGGATTTCACCCCCGGCCTGATTCTAGTTGGGTTGTCTGGTGTCTTGATGGATGAGTCTGAGAAACTTTGTCTTAGTGCAGCAGCAAGGTTAAGTGGCTTTAAAACACAGTAGTCGTGGTCTGCACCGCTGGACTGAAACTCAGCCAGAATTCTGGGTTAAGCAGAGAAAACCCTCTTTGGGCTTTCAGGTTTGTTAACAGGTTTTCAGGTACAGCCTAACTGCCGTGGGCTGTGTTGGAATTGCAAGCTATCGCTTTCAGTGTGTGTGAAAGAGGAGTGGGTTCTTGGTTCTGCTTGCAGGTGACAGGGGCTCTGTAATGAAGCATGAGATCAGGGTTGACAGCAGCAGTCAGTCACAGCCAGGCACTCTACAGTAAGCTGGGGGTGAGTTTGGTTTAGGGCGCAGCCTTCCTTTGTCTCTCTCTTAGGCTCTTCTGTGTTACCATTTTGAATTCTAAGAAATAAAGTAGTGTGACGTTCAGCCTTCCAGCAAGAGTATTCTTTGTTTTTATCTAGCCACTCTGTCAGTATGCCATAAAACAACTCAAATGAAACAAACTAACCAAGAATCTGGCATGCTTCCATCATCCTGCTGAACTGCCTTTAAATACCAAAACAAACAATATGCAACCAAAATAATACAGAAAGGGCAGCTTTTGTATTTACAGAGCTTCCTGTGTGCTTTTTTGGCCAGCAGGCAGGACTCCTTTATTTCCTCCTCAAATTAATCCAAGCTTTTTCAAGGACCTAAACCTTCAGCAAACAGCAGCTACTGAAACAAGGAAGAGCCAAGATTTTGGGGGGTGGGAGGATGCTTCCCATCCCAGTCCGAACATCTATTTCCAATTATGTTGGGAGCCAGCAGGAATGTACATCAGGAAACAGTAAATTGTAATGGCTACCTAGAAAGATATCTGAAGCTCCAATAGAGAAGAGAGAGGAGGAGGCAACAATGAGATTTTTATTGGCTCCTCTGGAAAGCAGTATGGAGCAGCAAAGAAACAGTGATGATGAAAGGAAAGTGGCAAGTAGCTAAAGCCAGGGAAGTCTGGATTTCATGGGCTCACCTCCCCAACCACAGACGTTTGGGCTATGGTGAAAAAATGGGAGTGGAGTCACAACAGCAGCAAAGAGAAACTCATGCTTCATGGGTTCTCTCCTGGAAGCAGGGGCCTCTAAGGAAAGGGATAGGAATCATACACACATTTGATCTTAATTGGAGGCATTGTGTTATGTGACCCTTATTAGCCACAGAACAGGAAATAAATATGACATGAACATGCAAAGCCATTTTTAGTCCTAAATAAAGAAAACAGCATACAAAGAGGGCTTCTCTAATAAACCTCCAGAAAAGCATTTGACTGCCTAAAAAGGGATTATACAAAGTAAATACAATTTGGTACATCACCCTGAGAATGTTCTGCAGTCAGTAAAAAGATAAAGCCACGCTTTTACTATGCAGAGGAATTCACTGGACAAAACAGCACACTGACTTGTCAAGCAGTGAGTTCAATTGAGCACCAACAAAAGTTAATGTAAGCACAGCATAGTGCATTTTTATTAATGGTTTATCTGCAATGCAACTGTCATGCATTTATGAATGGGGACTAGAAGGAGTTCTGGGCAAAGGAGTGGGAAGGGCTTATAATGATTATCTACAAAGCAGACGTGACCTAAAGAGAACCCATAAGTAACAGGTGATGTCCTGCATGGAAAATACCATGGGACATAAACTATATGGTGGCAGGCAGCCTATGTAACTAGGATACAATGAAAAAGAATGCCAGCTAACAAAAAATAACCTAAGGAGTTGGCCATTTTGTTCCTTGGAATTTTGATGGAGATTTCATGTTTGCAATTACAGGAATGCACACAGTATTTCCAGCTTAACTGAACATGTGACTAAGCACTTTATTAAAATGACCTGCTCACTTAATTTAGGGGTCAAAAAGCCAATCACACTTGGTGAAATACTGCCGTGGCACTGAAGGTAGGGAAGAAAGGACAGGACCCTATTGAGAAGGATTTATCCATCTAACAGGATTTGAAGAGCTAGGTTCTCCTTTTTAGAACTAACAAAGAAGCAGGTTTTCTTTTTCAAAAGACAGATTTCAAAGAAGGCTTTCAGACTGTATTTGATCTTTCTATGGAGCTTAAAAAGGGCATTTAGAAGAGGGATGGATGGCTCTTCTTTGATAGCATGTCTCTGAATAATTAACTCTATAGTTGATATAACTACTGTCATAGGTAGCAATGTTTAAAATATTCTCTCTTTTTTAAGGTGGAATAAATTTTAGTGCTTATGAAAAATCAGAGCCTTACCAAGTATATAGATATAGGCTCATGCACCACAGAAAGTTGTGCTAATGACCTTCTTCTGCCTGCTAAGAAATACATGCCACTGTTTTGCAAATATAGAAAGATCACGGAACATCTTACTCCTGGCATCAAATGGCCCGATATGAGAATCCACCCCCTTCACACAGATGTCTTAGTATAGGAAGAGCAGTGAAAAGGGGCTGTTTGTAGATGGTGACCAGTCATGGCCAGGGGAATACATCACTCCTCTGTGTCCTTGTTTTGCATCTAGGGTATCCTGCAGAGATGTTCTATAAAATACCCTTATTCTTTCTTTCTAAGGGTGTGTCCACTTTGCACACTCCTTTTGGCAGAAGTGTAGAGTACATACCCAGCCATGCCTACAAGGCCTGCACAAACTGCAGATAGGTTTTTAAAGGGGCGAAGGGGAGCTCAAAAGAAGGGCAGGCAGTGGAAGGGAGCAGACGGCAGCCCTGAGCTCCGAGGGTCAAAGTATTGCCCCAGGGGTACCTTGCCTGAGGCTTCACTATCCGGACCAAAGGAGGACCTATGAAAGAGAGCCATGATGGGGGGCGCAGGTCAAAGACTTGAGAGAGGAGCTTTATGCTGGTGCAATGAGCAGGGGCTGAGGTAGGAAGCAGTCCAAGGAGGGCGGAGGCCTGGTACTCCATGGGGCCAATTGTAGATACCCACCATTGGGCCCTGGACCAGAGCTGATGAAGAGGGGGGACCCAGGCTTCCTTACCTCCAGTCAGCAGACAGCACAACACCAGGGACCTTCACCTAATGCGTGAGGCCTAATGGAATGGACCTTGATTATTCAACCCTACTCCAAGGGAGGAGGGGAGAGCTGAAAACCCCTGCCTGACCACTAGGCAACACTGTGGGCAGTGGTGCACTGTTTACACAGAGGTATAAACAGTAGTGTAGACGGTGAGGCACAGCTTAGGTGGCAAAATAAAGACATGCCCGAAGGGTGTGGGGTCTATACCCAAGTACACACCCTTCATGGCTCTCTCCTCACCCAAGCTGGGCCTCGCCATCTACATTGCCAGTTTTAGCAGGGATAGCGTTCCTTTGTTGGAGTCTTTCCCAATTACAGGAAAAGACTTCAGCAGCAGGGAAAGGTTCTGCAGAGGGAGCCAGTGGGGAAAGGTGTCAGCAGTGGGGAAAAGACTCATGCAGAAATTAGTGACCTCTTTCACATACTTTAGCCACACATGGCAAATTCTGAGGAAACAAGTAGTTTGACATATGCACAGACATCACCACATGCATCCAATGGGTTACAAAGAAATTAACAGAAAGCAGCCATCTACGTGTAACATACACCACGCAGAACATAACTTGCAGAGCACCCAGACACCCTTAAGTGCCATAGGGGTTAGTGGGCAAACAGTGGGATAAGCCAGGAAGTTGTGGGAAGAAATTGTTGCAAAACAAGAGTAACAAAGATGCTAAGACAATCATCAAATGCAATAGTCTGGAAGTGGAAATTGGAGAGCACCTGCCCTTGAATAGCCACTGTAAAGGGCAGGTTCATGGTTAGTAAAATTGCCATAAGACTTGCAAGAAGGTCCAGTAGAAACACTATGTCTTCCATGAGCCGTCAGCATAATATGAAAAGCAACCATGGTAACAAAGGCTGGCATTACATCACTGCAATAGTGCATAGACAAACTTGTGTCCATCAGAAATACCAGTGTCCACAGTAGTTCTGAGACATGCAACCTGTACCGCTAATGAAGATGGCACATGTGCTTTGCGAGTTGATAACATGTCTCTCATTACTTTGGTTTGGAGAATGGCCCCAGCATTCATTGTGCCCAAGCTGATGTAACCCCTCTCTCAGGCAGGGTGACAGTTACCAAGACAAACATAGTACCCCAAACACATCCAGTTACAGCCTTTGGATGTGCAACAGGCTGGAGGCAGGTTGAGGATACACTAGGGGAAGTCATGGAAGCTCAGCAATATCGGTTCACCATTCCCAGAGGGCTTACAGTGGCACAAGGGATGTGCGAGCACAGCAGGGCTGCGTTGCGTTATGATACAACGGCTATATAATACATTGGGGAGGTTGCAGGTGGCCTCCCGTACTGCTCTCTCACACACCGCCTCTCATCTCCCACAGTCATGGACTAACAGCGTACACCAGCTACAAAGCTCATCACCACCCCTGCGGGAAATATCTTGAGCACATGAAAGTGTGACATGAGCTTCCTCTCTAAGCCCCCATCCACCAGCATGGCAGGCAATGCCATAAATGGCTCCACAGTTCAGTAGCCCTTGCATACATATATAGCTTGGGGTCATGATGGGGGTGAGACAAGAGAAGGGGGTGAGCCCTAAAGAGCTGCACTCGTACACTGCTGGCCATCCTTACAGCCCTGCAATAGAGGCAGCAGGGTTCCATGTACCTTTAAAAGGAAGGGGCATGGAGCACTTGGAAATCCTTGGAGAAAGGGTAAAGCAAGGCAGAGCATCTGGGGATGGAGAGAGTGAGGCAAAGGGGTTCTAAGGTAGGGAGACTAAAAGGGCAGGCCAGTAAGACTATCTTCAGCTGATTAGGACCCTGTTGCGTGATTGGGAACAGCTGAATGCTATCACTGCAACACTGTCCCACATATTTCCCTACAGATGGAACCATTACTATAGTTTTCATACACTTTCCCCTTCTCGACCCTGCATGTGCAGCCCTTTCAGTGACAGAGTATTTGATACGCTTTGGAAGTAAGGACAGTTTTTGTTGGGGGGAGGCCTTCTAATTTATAGTCTAAAAAAAAAAGTGTTGCTTATTGGCCCTCTTGTACCCTCAAGCAAATTATCTGTACCTGTTTCGTGTATCTGAATATTAACATGGTAGATAATGCCCTTGCAATGAACTACATGTACCAGAAATACCTTTTTTCCTACCCAATTGGTCACATACTTGCAATCTATTCTGAACCTACACTAGAGGGGAAACCTCCCAAGGGACAGTAAGCTGCGCATTGGACCATGCTGATGAACTCTAATAAGAATGGAACCCTTGTTGATGTACAGTTGGGTTTCTGATTAGCTCAGCTAATAGTGCATTAACACAGTTTCTCAAACATAATTTTGAGTGTTTCCACACTCGGCTTGAAGCAGCATGTTTCTAGCACCATTACTGTGATCAGCCTGGACAGGTTTTTTCCCCTGATGGGAATCATATTATAAAACCATGCTATAAAGCTCCTCTTGATAACCTTGAGGGGCAGTCTATAGCATTGCAGGATCGCTAGAAAAAATCTCTGTCCATACTGATCAGGAAAACTGCAGGAGCATGGTTTCAGGCAAAGCGTGGATAGATCCTTAGTTTTCACCAGTATGTAGTGAGTCTTTCTAAGAGGTGCATGCAGATGGGCTTTTTATGAACTCTAAACTGTCTTTTTGTAAGATACAAACCAGCAAAGAAAATAAATGAAACCCCCTCCCCCACAATTAAACACACTGGCTGTTCTGGCCCTAAAGTTTGTTTCAAAACTTGCAGCTGCCAGCACTCTACTATGATTCCAGCACGTTGCCTCCAGAGAAATCTATCTGTGGAAGTCTTTGGTCCCTAGAGTCCAGGCTAAAGAAGACAGGGATTAGGGCATCAGAGGATGTATTCAATTTCAGGGAGGCAGGCACTAACTTAGTACTGTGGTTTTTTTGTGTTATCACCTGCTTACACTGACATCTGATGCCCTACAAGCGAATAAGTAGAAAACACACAGGGAAGATGGTGAGAGAAAACAGACAGAAGATTTTTACTGAATTTACATTTTACCCGTCTGGCTTACAGGGCCTATATGGACTTTATCCACAGAAAGGCTGTGTGATCCAGAATGAGGCCCGGTATTCATGAATTAACAGTGACACCTATGGCCTGCACTGAAAGAGCTCAGATAGAGACAACAGATTGTAAAAGTCACCTGGACTCTGTTGGAACTGCAAGTCTCTACTTCAGCTGTCTGCTTCCCCCCATTGAGTTCAACACTGCTGAAAAACTTGAGTGCCTCCACGACAGGTCAGATTCCTTGAGCTAGATTACTTCATTTTTATGAGCTCTGCAAACAACTCCAGAAGCTTTTATAGTTTTGCACTATTTGGCAAACTTCATTAGACCATTGTCAGGTGGCTCTCAGCTATACCACTAAATGCAAGACATTATAAAACATGACTAGGATGAGCAGTTTTCCCATTTTCAGAGTAGCAGCATTTATCTAAACAGGTGGGCTCTCATATACAGCTGACATAAGGACCTGGATACCATTGTCACAGGTCCTTTCTTTGAACACGCATGACAGGCAGGCAGCAGAATGATCTCATTGCTGGTGGTTCGAACAATTCTTTAGAACATCCCTTCTCTGTAGCAACCTATAGCAAAGACATTATTCTAAACTAGAATAATGAAAATTGAACTACTAGCACCTTCTCGTTTGCCCTCCAGTCTCCTGTATTGTTCCATACTCAAAGAGCAGCTGTGTATTTTCAGTCTGAATGACCTTTCTGTTCAGTTAAATGAAAAACTACAAAATTAGTATAGTCCCACAAGAGATCATAAAGTGTGTGTCACTTCCATAACAGGCTACACTGAAACTGAAAACAAAATGGCTGCTGCCTCCAAGAGCGCAGATTTCTAGAAATGTAATGGTGCACTACTCTGACAACAGACACACAATAGGTACATTTGTTACATACAAAACATCTTCAAAACAGGACCTGGATTATTCCTAATACAGTGGCTGTACCCTCCTGCACCTTCTATGAGATATTATCCAAGGGTACCATCCTACTCTACCATCTAATTCCTTGAGCAGTGAAGGAAGATAGGTGGTACTGCTCCAGGACCTCAACCTTGGAGTGGGACAAAATAGAAGCTGGCTGTGCTGTGAAGGAGGGAAGAGAAGCCTCACTTACGCTCAGGACACTGTTCATTAAATGGTGGCACTGCTTCAGCACCTGGTCTCATCTAAGGAGATGTTACATTAGTGTATCAATCTCTATAAAAGTTCCCCAAGATTTACCCAAGCCTAGAAAGATTCAATCTCCCCAACTCTGGATTTAAATTGATCAGAATCCACATCCTATGTTTTTTCAGACTGAGTCTTGTGCAGTCTCTGAATATATTCTTTTGCGGTCATTGAAAGTTCAGCCAAAATAGTGATTATTAAATTGAGACTTGATTGTGGTGGATATTTCATCTCTGATGGTACAATATTTCTGTGGCATTAAGATGGCTTTTACCTGGTGTAACTGTGGTAAGATGCAGGCATCACAGTCTGTCTTCATAATGTAGCAGTTTCTAAAGTTGGTACACCCATTGCTGTTTCAAGAATTTTAACAAGAGGCTTGTGGTCCATGATCTACGGAAATGTCCTCCCATACAGAAGACCATGGAATTTCCGGAGTCCAAACACAGTAAGCACCTTTCAGATCTTGACATTTATTGTTCACTGTATTTAAATTACAACCCAGTAATTGTGGCATATTCTATTCTAAATTCAGTATAGAGAATATTGTGGTTATTGTGGTACAGGTAAATGCAGCTGCACTGAGAGGTCAAGATTTCACTGTGTAATGCTCCGAATCTCTTTTTCAATCTAGTCAGAGCCTACATTAAGCACTTTTTACCTACAGAGGTATACCTTAAAATAAAGGAAAATATCTGAGCATAGCTTCTGTCTGCTTTGGTCAAAGCTCGAGAATCAAAACCAGATGACTTTTTGGACCCATCTGCCATGGCATTACATGTTTAAACTCATCTTCACTTGCTATCAAAATACACAAATATCTTTGCAGATAGCAGTAACTTGGTTTGTTCAAATGCCTTGTTATATTCTCCAGTACAAACCCAAGTACGTTCTCCATTGGGCCATCTGATTTATTACACAGACAGATTAGACCAAAATTATCCACAACAATTAACGAATGCTGAAAGCCTACTCAAATCAATGCTATTTAGATAGTTAGTTTGTACACTGCTTAAATTGTTTCTGGGAGAGGTTTAAGAGTTCCACATCAATTATATGACCCAATAAAATCACTGAGGCTGAAAAAGGCACATTTCTCCTTTTCTAGCACTAATCCACATTTTTGAGCTGTTGCAGTAAAGATTCCAGGGTTCTCAAAAGAGCTTCTATATTTTCACCTGTAATGAACATGTCACTCCAAAAGTGAATCATTTCACTAAAATCTTGTAATATTTGGACCATTATACACTAAAATACAGCTGCAGCGATAGCCATTTCAGGGAGAAGATTATTTTCCCTCCACACTTCATTTTAAATATTTATGTATGGTAATTACAAGATTCTTGTTTGAGTGTCACCTGCTGGTAAATTTGAGAAATCTACTTGGTCATCCTCCTGTTAATAATGCCAACAGATCTAGGTTTTCAGGTCAACATCCAAGTAGGTGTTCCCAGTGACTAAGTAGTCTCTGGAAACATGGCCATTGCCATCCTGCTTTATAAAACACAAAATAGGTCAAAGTAAGCCCTTGTGTAAGTGGGTGTGCCTCCACTAAAGTCAAAGATGCTTATGCTACACATGAATTTGGCCCAATGGATGCTGCTCATTCAGAAAAATCTACAGAGAATAGAAAGACAAGGGGTGAGGTAATATCTTTCATGGGACCAACTTCTGTTAGTGAAAGCGACAAGCTTTCGAGCTTACACTGAGCTCCTGCTTGTCTCGCTCTCACCAACAGCATTTGGTCCAATAAAAGATATCAACTCACCCATCTTGTCTTTCTAATATCCTGGGACCGACATGGCTACAACAACACTATTGGGCAGGCTGGCTAGCCAGTTGCTCGAATTTTGTAAAACAGCCTCTTATGTATCACAGATTGTTGGCAAAGCAACCTCAACCACACATAATTCAGCCTTCATGCCTTTCTCAAACACAGGGTGCAGACACATCAGCATAGTTTATTTAAGTTTTCCAGGACATTGGTTACTTTATTTACCCTGGGGCAATTTAGAAGTAAGTGCTTTAACCAGCTAAAGCCAAACAATAAAGGACATAACCCCGAGTTACTACTGAGGTCCAAATTATACCATTTACATTTTACTATGATTGGCCGGCAAAACTGTTTTATATCTATAGGTTTTAAGTACACCTGGTCTTGATTACAACAGTACCTGAATTAAACTTTCATTACATAGGCTGTTAAAGAAACTGAAGGCCATTCATTTTACTCATTTATCAGCAGCTGACCACACAAAGGCAATGAAGCGTTTTTGCTGTTCTGAACAGGGTATTGTTTACCCATGTCTGACAACCTCGATTCTGCCATGACATACGTTGCTTTGTTCAAAGGTTTCCTCTTGTTATCACTCCTTGGCAAGTTCTTACAGCATGTCATAGATGGCCACAATTGCAGCAGTGTAGGTTTTTAAAAGGAGAGCAATGATCTGATGGCAGAACAAAGTTCTTAGGGTTTAACCATCCACATGACACTTATGAGATCTAGGTTCAGTTCTTGACTCCAACACAGTGTTCTTATGTGACCTTGGGTAAGTCACTTAGGGTGGAATCCATGAAGGCACTCATGCCTCATGTTGACAGTTGTGGCATCTAGAAAATCATTGCAACAACACTGTAATCCACTACCCTGAGTTAGCTGCCTAGGCTTCCTATACAATGAATGGAGAGAGATGGGTGCCTAAGAACGTGATTCACAAAAGCCAGCACTCTTGGACGGGAGCTGCCTTTCCTAACCAATGGGAGATGCTGAGTTGAGGGGTGTGCACTAATCCCTGACCCCTCACTGAGACAGGCAGCTAGCAATCCACAAATGGGAACCTGCCCGCAGGAGTCCAACTGCTAAGGTGTTTCATGAAGGACCAAGTTACAAACATGGGTGTCACAAAATGACAAAATGAGTGCCAAACTGTAAATGGGGATTCATCATCGAGCGGGTCTGTTTCCTGTGGGGCCCTGGATCAGTTCCTGGCCCTCTGCTATTTAACATTTTTATCAATGACCTGGAAGAAAACATAAAATCCTCACTAATAAAGTTTGCAGATGACACAAAAATTGGGGGAGTGGTAAAAATAAAGAGAACAAGTCACTGACTTAGAGCGATCTGAATCTCTTGGTAAATTGGGCACTAGCAAACCACGGGTGTTTTAATACAGCGAAATGTAAATATATACATCTAAAACCAAAGAATGTTCCTAGGCCATATTTACAAGATGGGGGACTCTATCCTGGGAAGCAGTGACTCTGAAAAAGATTTGGGAGTCATGGTGCATAATCAGCTGAACAGGAGCTCTCAGTGTGATGCTGTGGCCAAAAGAGCTAATGCAGGTCTTGAGAGGCATAAAGAGGAGACTCTCGAGTAGGAGCAGACAGATTATATTACATCTGTATTTGGCACTGTTGTGCCTGTTGCTGAAATACTGTGTCCAGTTCCGGTGCCCACAATATTCAAGAAGGATGTTGATAAATTGGAAAGGGTACAGAGAAGAGCCATGAGAATGCTTAGAGGATTAGAAAACATGCCTTTTGTTGATAGGCTCAAGGAGCTCAATCTATTTAGTTTAACAAAGAAAAAGTCAAGGGGTTACTTGATCACAGTTTATAAGTACCTACACAGGGAACAAATATTTAATAATGGGCTCTTCAGTCTAGCATAGAAAGGTATAGCATGATCCAACAACTGGAAGCTGAAGTTAGACAAAGTCAGACTGGAAATAAATCAAAATTTTAATGATCAAAATAATTAACAATTGGAACAATTTATCAGGGCTGATGGTGGACTATATTTAAATCATAATTGGAAGTTTTTCTAAAAAATACATTCTAGGAGTTATTTTGTGGAATTTCTATAGTCTGTGCTACACAGAAGGTTTGACTAGATAATCATAATGGTTTCTTCTGGTCTTTGAATCTATGAAATCTTGGACATGATAAACTTTGTCTCTTTGGTTTAAAATTTTCTTTTTGCAAACTGTTGAACAACTTATTTAATTTCTTCAGAAGCATGAACCATCTCTACCAATTCACCTGATCCAATGGATTGGGCATAGAGCTGGAAGTCAGAGGAGATGGGTTCTACTCCTTATTTAAACACTAACTGGCCATGTAATCTTAAGCAACAACAACATGATAAACCTCTCTGGGCCTCAGTTTTCCTATTTGTAAAACAGAGATAGGAGTAGTTACTTATTGATCTTTGTCGAGCACCTTGAGATCTAGAAATTAAAAGGGTTAAAAGAGATGCAAAGTATTATACCATGGTCAAAAGATAAAGTATTTTGCATGTGGTGTAACAGATACGGAGCACAATTAAAATAGAACAATTATTTTTTTCTTTATTTCACATTAAAAGAGGACTGACCTTGTCCTTCAGTGGAGCTTCCCAAAAATCAGATGATTATAATTTCATTAAAGCCAGCCTTTAAAATTTTTCCACAAGAGGGCACCACCTCCTGTAAATAAGAGTTAAGAAGTTTGGACATCTTGTCACACCACAGCAATAAATCAAAGTGTCAGAACTTGAGATGGAAGTTTCAAATACTGAATAACTAATTTTTCATCCAATTTGTTTTCTTTGGTAGTTTTTCATGTTTAGAGAATGACAACCAGAGTTGTATTACATCTGTGCCTCCATTTGAATTTTGTGGGAAATGTGCTGGGCCTCCTATGGAATAGACATGTGTTTCATATACACAGACATCACAGTGTTTTATGTTTACTATAATACATGGAATAGGCCACTATTATATCAATTCGTATTCACAAACAATAACTTTGCTGATAAAAAGTTAAGGTTGAAAGTTCATTTTTAGTTACATCCAACTTGTATCCAAATGAAAATTATTAAATTTTCTTTACAAAAATTCTGTGCCTTTAAAAAAAAAAAACCACCAAGATGACACACGATCTAAGAGTGAGGACTTAAGGCTCCAGCCTCTACCCCATTGCCATACAATTTTCCATTGTTAATGATCGGTACTCTTTCAGGACTACTAATAAATATCATAAACAGTACTAGACCTTACACTGATTCCTAGGTACTTGACATCTTTCTTTGTTGATAACTGGCCTTTAATTCCTATTTTTTTGCTTTCTACCTCTCAAAATATTGCTTAATCCATGGCTGGATTTAACCTCACTCTAGTAACTATGTTTTCTTAAAAGCTCCTTATAAAGAACTTTATCCAACTCCTTTTGAAATCTAATAATTTATATTCCCAGCTCTTGCTTGATCAGCTACTCTGTTAAGCCATTCAAAGACTTCAAATAGGTTAGAGAGGTATGAGCTACTATTACAAAAGCTGCACTGTTTTGTCTCTGTCACATTACAATGGAAACACATTAATTTGCGTTTCAGAGACCACAAATTTGAAAATTAACATTAACAATTATTTTGTCTGGAACATTTTCCTAAATAGGAATCAATGAGCTTCTGCTGCTATTGTGGAGTATGGTTATGGTATATAACATTTATTATTCCCTGTATGGGGAATGTATGGGGGGAGGGGCACACGACACAAGTATGGGGGGAGGGGCACACGACATGCACAAGCCCTACTTGCAATACATTTGCACTCACAGGAATTATTGTAAAAGACTGAACATTGCTTCCTGGCATTAATCACCTAACGTGGATCAGGAACACAAAAGGTTAACTACCCTGTCTGTTTTAGTACCTGCAATGTTTAATCTCTATACCAGCGACATTTCGGTCACATCATCCCATAAATTCATCTATACAGCTGATCTTGCACTAGCAATGCAAGTGTCCTCTCTGAAGGCCACAGAAAAGATCATGAACAGTGACCTCCAGACACTTGAGACTCATTTCAAAGCTTAGCGAGTGAAACCCAACACTGTGAAAACACTCATCTCTGCCCTGCACTTGAACAACCTCAAAGCCAAAGTACCGCTTAAAGTGGACTTTTGTGGTCTACCTTATCACATGATCACAATCCACGGTACCTTGGAGTTACCCTCAATTGGACACTGAGCTATTACCAAAACCTTGATCACCCCAAAAAGAAGATAAAAACAAGGGATAACATCATTCAGAAGCTTGCTGGCACATCATGGGGATGCACACTTCGAACATCAGTACAAACTTGGGTTTTGTCCACAGTGGAGTATTGCACACCCGTTTGGTGCAACAGCTCCCACACCAATCTCACTGACATGGAAATCAATGCTGCTCTCACGATTATTAATGGCTCTCTCAAATCAATGCCAATAGCATAGCTCCCAGTTTTTGCGGCCATCATGCCAGCCAACATCAGGCAAGACGCTCCTGTGGTCCTGGAGTACGATAAGATCCTGGCCACTCCAGACCTACCAATACATCAAGATCTCAAGTCACTGCCACTCTCCTGACTCAAATCCAGGAAGCCTTCCTGGATCCATGCTACAGGCCAATGAAAAGAACACCTGCAGTTGTCTGCTTAAATTGGGGGCCACTAGTGATGTCCCTAATAAAGACTTGATTGAAGATCCAACAAAAGAAATCCCAGGGTTCTGTCTTCCACATAGGCACTGAACTGCAGTTAACCACGTTCAGGGAATGCATGGAAAGTGTGGATATTTCCTCCACAAATGGAAAAATCAAAGAATCACCAAATTGTGAGTGTGGTAAGATACAAACCACGTGATATATCATGGACAACTGACCCATTCAAACAGCCACCAAAACCGACCACCACTAAAAATCACACCAATTATTGGAATACACAACTGGAGACATCTCAGATGGAAGTGAGTGTGGATGATCTGAACATGTGACAGACAAGAGGGTTATTCCGTCTCCTATTGGACATTTATCAATAACTATTATCTCCAAATCTTGATGACTTCCTGATCACGTGTGTTCCCAAAACAGTTCCTTCCACAGTAGACATTGAGGTGCATCTACCACATGGACCCTGTGTTGGAAGTTGTGCTTTTCATTTTCAGTTCCTGATGGTGATGGGAAATCAATGGGAGTTAGGCACCCTGGTAAGATTTTCAAAAGTACTTAGTTGTCTATCTGCATCTGAAGGCACCTAAATACCTTTAAAATCTGGCCCTAAGGTCCTTCTGCCCATGAGTATCTGAATAGATTAGCCTCATGAGGTGTGTTGTGATATTCCAACAGCTTTTCTTTTTATCAAGTTCTTTGCTGTTTGAATTGATTTTTCTGTTAAACAATTTTAACTTGCATCTTAAGGGCTTGATGCGGTGCACCCGAATGGATATATCACAGAAAAAAATGCTAAAATTAGTCACTTATGAATTCTGGGCCATTATTTTTTAGCAACTCATTTGGAATCCTTTAGCGAGTAAACATCGTTATTATATTGCTAATTGGTCTGTTGCACAGCAGCACAATTTCAACAAGTGTTCTACTAATCCAAGATAATCTTTCTCTTTTAATTCAAATAAATCTGCACTATCCTTGGACCAAGGCAATCAGGAAATACACATGCTTTCAGTGTTTCTACTGAATTATGTTTTTTCTGGGGTTCTCTTCATCTACTTCAGAATACTCAGAGGGCATTGCAGATTATGCTCAGCATTTCTAACTTCATGGTATGTGGTATTTTGATGTGATATCCTTGGAAAAAACAAAATGCAGCAATGACATATTGATCATCCTAGTAAGTTTTTATACTTGGAGGTAACCAGGTTTCTTCAGGAATATTCACTCAACTTCTTTGGGTCATTTTGTTTTTCTCATTTAGTCTTGTCATATTTTGTTTTGGAAATGAGTGACTTGAGTAGATTCGTTATGTGCAAACCAAATAAAGTCCAAACCAGTACTATATGTACTTGGTTCTTTAAAAGGGCCAATTTCACAAAGATGAAAACAAACATGAGCCAAATCAGTTGGGAGAAAGAATTTGACCAGAAACATGTGGATGAATGATAACTGGGAACTATTTAAGAACATTTTACTAAATACCCCAAAAGCCACAATCAAGAAGGAAGTTACAGTTTTTCATTTCTACCTGAACTTCTTTTAGGGGCCAAATTTTAATATAATTACTCACAAAAAGTAGCACCCAACTCAGTGCTATTTATGAAATAAGATGCTACTCTGGGCGAGTAAAAAGATCAGAACATGGCTCTTAAAAAGCAAGTTCTCTTTTTTAAATCTAGCTCACAATTAACCAGATTGGTATTTGTAATCCTCAGAACTACTCAGTGTATTTCAGTCTGTAGTCCTTTTACCAAACAAACTCACAAAGCTTCAACATCAGTGTTGCTGAAATGCACAGAGAACCTTAAAAAAAAAAAAAAAAGGAACCAAAACATCAGTAAAGCTTTCCAAAAGAGCAAAACTTGCCAGGTCTGACAGGCTGGTGGGTACATTTTAATTTCATATTAAGAAAATAGAAATCGGTACCAAAAAAAAAAAAGTGGGAGGGAATACAAATTTAAAAGAGGACTGCCTAATTCAGCAGCTAAATAAGTGTAAGAAGCTCTGTATGTGTGTGTGGGGCGGGGGGGGGGGGTGAGACAGAGAAGAGTGAGTGAGTGTAATGTGCCTTTCGAAGTGCTGGGAGCTTGATGGGAATGTTTGATTAGCTCCACTTAGAAAAAGAAAAGGTGCCCAGGCCTCCTTTTCCTGCTTGTTTCTGATTTTTTAGAATAATGTTGATTGGAGTTTGTGGTGCAGAAAAACTTGGGAAAAATACAGCATTCATACAGCAAGGAGAAAAGGAATAGAAAGTCAAACACCTCAGGAAAGGTAATTCTGATGCTATTCCTGTGTTCTATGGCTCTGTTTAAGGGGAGAGGGAGTTTGTTTGTTTTTTCGGTGTCAAATTAAATAATTTTCACCATTAGGAAGATAGATTTCTACAATGAATGCATGTTGTAAAAGGTCCAAAGGGGAAGTATAACCTATACAGTGAAACTGTACTATAACCTTTAGAAATTATTTACAAAATCATTAATTCCTTATTGTTAAACTGTATATACGCACACAGCCTTAGCAATAAAGGGTTAACATTTCATAAAATAGTTGTGTGTATTATGTGCCTGTGCATGCACACAAATAGATCTATATAGTTAAAGGAAATGGCAGATTATGCAGTGTTATTTGTATACTACTTTTAAACTATATTCATTTTCAAATCTATTTTGTCATTTTTCTCTGTGCTCAATAATGTGTGAATAAGCTGTGTAAAGGAAGAGTGAGTGGTAGCATTAATTAACACTAAGGTAACACTTAGGAATACAAATCACTATGATGCTGTATTTTAACTTAAACTGTTACACTGCAGCAGATAGTATTGAATTCCCTGGTAGCTGGATAGATATATATGTGTATACAGTACAGTTGCTACACTCTTTTTATCCTTTGGAGCTGAAAGCTTGTTCTGCACATGAGACTCTAAAACTGAATAGCACTACTGAGTCTACCACCACTGCTCAACTCTCCACAGAGAGATTGGATTCTTGATAAGTCTTTAAAATGTGATTTGTGTCAGACCAGTACAAACATGAAGCAAATGCCCCGAGCAAACATTTCACAGGGAGAGTTCTGAAGAGTTAGTCAATATTTGCTCCTAGAAGTTTATGGTAACTGCGCCACTTTCAGAGCCAAAAAGGAATTACAGTGACAGAGCCTCCTTGGGGCAGATTTCTTTTCCCCTAACATAACTTCAGAAATGTAACTAATCGTCCGTGGCAAAAAACCAACACGCTCTAGCTAAAATATTAACCGTTTATAGGTAAGTTACATTGCAGTAAATCTAGAACTAGAGCAAAAAAACCCTAAACTTTTCAAATGCAGTTTTATGGTACACTTTGCTAGATTAAAAACATCCAGCATTTTACTATTCTCAAGGTGCTTGTGTATTTTTATTTTCTATGCATATATGACCAGATCCTGCAGTTCTTAATCAGGCAAACCTGACACTGGAGTTAAAATAAGGGCTGTAGACGCTGCCCCTTAATAAGGCACAAATAGAACTAAAGAAAACTAACTACATTATATCACCTCTTATTTTCTCAGTATTAAATTAGTATCTGATTCCGAACAGACGTCTTCCCATCCTTTTTTATCTGGTCTAGCTAATTGCTTGGCAAGGCTCATATCTTCTGTGGTGAAAGAAAACACATTCTGCCTTTTTGTGATTCCGAGGCAGGAACAACTAAAAAAAAAAGTTCAACGTCTCAGTCATCTTTTCAATATCATTTGAAATTTCATCTTATCACCTTTTAGATGAATTATGTTTTCTTTGCCTTATTGCTATATTAAATATGGTCATTTTGCTTTTAATGGCAGGGATTATTATAAAAGGCTTGAAATTATTATATGTATGATGTCATTTATTATTTCTAGCCATAATTTACGAGGATTCATTGCTGCTGTGTTAAAAGTAGCCCTGGGTTTATGTAACATTGGTATTAAGTGCTTGATTGTAGCTGACCCTATAAAGGTGCTTAAGGAGAGGATGCCTTTAACTCCCCCACCCTCCCATTATAGTCTCTGTGCCTCAAAAACAATCCCAGAGAGAAAGCATGATCCAGTGGGTAAGGTGCTAACATGAGAATTCAATTCCCTGCTCCACTGTAGACTTCCTCTGTTGTCAGGGGCAAGACATTTAAGGTGAAATCATGGTCCCATTGAAGTGAATGGCAAAATAAATCTCTCTGTGGCTCAGTTCCCCATCTGTAAAATGGGAATCTTACTACTTCCCTACCCCACACAGGTGTCTTGAGAGTAACCATATTAAAGATTGTGAGGTGTTCATGGTCATGAGGGCCATATGAGTGCCTGAGATAGATTGATTGGGGGTATATAGGCACTAGTAGAGAGTCCTAGTAAACAAAAGGGTCCCACCCTTCCCTCCATGAGCTGAAGCATGCACTGCAGCAAGTGGTAGGGTGATATTCCTGGCAGCCCAAGGAAGTATTCTGACTCTGTAAGAATCCTGAATCAGCTAGGTTGGGCTACTGTCTCTCAATGTATGATCTCAATGGCTCATCTCCTGACATTTTTCCTGCGGGTGTCTTTGAAGCATTTCTTCTGGCCTCCTCATTTCCTTTCTCCTTTGGTGAGTTAGGCGTACAGCAATTGTTTTGGTAGGCATGCATCAGGTATGTGCATGCAATGCCTGTTCTACCTCAGCTGGTGCTGGATAATCAGGGCATCAACACTGAAGATGTTGGCCTCTGTGAGGACACTGACATTAGGACAGCAATCTTCCCATGTTACATTGAGGATCTTCTGGAGAAAGGGCTAGTGCTGGCATTCCAGTTTTTCAGGTGTTTTCTGTAGGTCACCCAAGTCTCACAGATGTAGAGGAGAGTTGGGATTGCCACTGCTTTATAAACTAAAAATCTAGTGTGTGTTCTGATGTCATGGTTGTTGAACATCCGGCAGGACAGTCTGCCAAAGGCAAGGCAGCCACAATGGATTCTGTGCTGAATCTCGACATCTATGTTTGTCCTCTGTGAAAGATGGCTGCCAAAGTAGGCAAAGTGTTCTACATTTTCCATTTTCCTCTCTTATTAGCTTTATAATGAAGCTCTGTAACATCATGATCTCAATGGTCTAACCCAGGAACTAGCTTCTTTTAAAGAAAATGTAACATTCCCAAGTAAAATTCTTGCATGATTCAAAATATTCTTGAAATTTCTGAAGACTTTGTCTATCCACTTGCAGTTCTTTCATTCTTACCAGAATGTATTGTAGGTTTCAAGTACTTCTGGACCTGTATATATAGAAGTGTGGAGAATTTTACCCTCTCCAGTATCATTTGTTTACAGGAAAATTTAGCAGTGAAACTGCCTTCTCTGTCTCTCTGCCAGGTTCCCTTGGGTGTTCAGGAAACTTCATTTTCTATTTTTGCCCAATATGTAGTCTACTTCTGATCTATCTAATAAGGGTCCAACATACAGGAGTGCCTGCAAAAGCACTGTCCTGGCCTTTTATATCAGAGTAACAAAAGGTTAATATCTCTGTGACATGACAGGGGGTGAGAATCCAATGACTCCACTGGCTATTTTACAGCTACCAAGCAGCTGAAGTCAGTGCATATGTACTATTCCTCGTTACATTTTGCAAAATGGATCTGCAGGTCCCCCACTTCAAAGCATTGTGAAAGAAGTGTTTTTAAAGGAGGAATTTGAAGGACAAGAGAGGCTGGTTGGAGACTGGTCCAAGTATAAAGGATGGAGAGAAGTACAAAAATGAGCACGTGGGAAAGACACAACTGTCCAGAACTTTTACAGTGGAACCCAAACCAGATGAAATGGGACTTTTTTTATGTTTGATGGATATGAAACTACCAGAGTTTCATTTGAAATTTTTGGGGTGCATGAATCCATCTTCAGAAACTGAAAAAAGAGCTTTCCCATACTGTTCGTCCACATGAGCGCTCATGTTACCGCCAGGTATGACAGCAGTGACTACAAGGCTCTGGGAGTGAGGATGAAGGATTTGGGCACAGGTTATGTTCTTGTCCATCCGCTTGATTAAGGACTCACACATCCTGGAGATGAATGTGTGGCTATGCAGATGGTGTAGATGGGAGGGCTTCAGCTCACTCAGCCATGGGATTTTATTCTGGGAAGGAGGATTGCTAAGAAAAGATGGAGTCCACCTGACCAAGAAATGAAAAAACATCTTCACACACAGAATCACCTACCTAGTAAGGAGGACTTTAAACTAGGCTCAAAGGGGGCACGTGACAAAAGCCCACAGGTAGTTATAAAAGATGACCCTAACAAAGGGCTAGATTTCTTCTGGGGGGAAGGGGAGAGAAATAGAAAATTATGCTAGGGTCATATGAGCATCAGGATGGAAAATAGTGGGGGAATCAGCTGAACATCTTAGATATCAGTATACAAATGCAAATATGGAGAATAAACATGAAGAACTGGATGTATTAGTGCATAAGTTAAGTTACGACTTAATTGGCATCACTGAGATTTGGGTAGATAAATCTCATGACTCAAATATTGGTATTCAGGGATACAACTTGTTCATGAAAGACAGAGAGGGAAGAAAGGAAAGAGTTGTTACATTATACATCAAGAATAAATATGCTTGCTCAGAAGGAGGTGAGCAACAGACCAGTTGAAAGTCTCTAGATGAAGATAAAAGGGGAAGAAACCAGGGGTGACAGCATGGTAGGGGGTCTACTTTAGGCCACCAAATAAGGGGAAGAGAGGCATTTCTAAAACAAAACAGAAATATCCAAATCACAATACCTGGTAGTAATAGGGGACTTCAAATATCCAGACATCTGTTGAAAAAGTAATACAGCAAAACAAAATCTCCAGTAAAGTTCTTGGAAGGTCCTGGGGACAGCTTCTTGCTTCCGAAGGTGGAGGAAGGCAACAGGAATTTTAGACTTGATTCTCATTAACAGGGAGGAATTGGTTTCAGATCTGAAGGAAAAAGGCAATTTGGGCTGAAAGTGATCATGAAATGATGGACTTCATGATTCTAAGGAAAGGAAGGAGTGAGACCAGAGAATAAGGACAATGGACTTCAACAAATTCACAGAGCTGGTAGGTAAGGTCCTCTGGGAAGAAAATCTAAGGGGGAAAAGGAGTTCAAGAGAGCTGACAGTTTCTCAGAGGAGACAATATTAACGGCACAACAGCAGACTATCCTGATGCAAAGGAAAGATAGCAAGAAGCCACTATAGTTCCATCAGATGCTTTTTAATGACCTGAAAATCAAAAAGGAATCCTACGAGAAGTAGAAACATGGACAAATTTCTAAGGAGTATGAGAGAATAGTGCAAGCTTGTAGGGACAGAAATCAGACAAGTGAAGGCACAAAATGAGTGCCAACCAGCACATAAAAGGCAATAAGAAGGGGTTCTTACAAATACATTAGGAGCAAGAGAAAGATGAAGGAAAATGTAAATCCACTCCTTAGTGGAGAAGGAGGGCTCACAATGGATGATGTTACAGTCTCATAAGTAAGCTAGGGAAATGTGGTTGAGATGAAATTACTATAAGGGGACTGCATAACTGGTTGAAAGACCAACTCAAAGAGAAGTTATCTATGGTTCACTGTCCAACTGGCAGGGCGTATCTAGTGGGATCTTGCAGGGGTCAGTTCAAGATCTGGTACTGTGCAACAATTTCATTAATGATTAGGATAACAGAGTGGAGAGTATGCTTACAAAATTAGCTAACACCACCAAGCTGGGAAGGGTTGCAAGCACTTTGGAGGACAGGATTAGAATTTAAAATGACATTGATAAATTGGAGAATTGGTCTGAAAAAATAAGAATAAATTCAATAAAGACAAGTGCAAAGTACTACACTTAGGAAGGAACCATCAAAAGCACAAGCTACAAAATGGGGAATACTTAGGAAAGCAGTTGTACTGCTGAAAAGAAGTTGGGGGTTACAGTGAATTACACTATATTCAACTGGTGAGTCATCATGAACAAAAGGAAGTATTTCTTCACACGACGCATGGTCAACCTGTGGAACTCTTTGCTAGACGATGTTGTGAAGGCGAAGACTATGAAAGGGTTCAAAAAAGAACTAGATACGTTCATGCATGATAGATCCATCAGTGGCTATTAGCCAGGACAGGCAGGGATGCAAAATCTTGCTCTGAAGTGTCCCTAGCCTTTGTTTGCCAGAAGCTAGAAATGGGCAACAGGGGATGAATCACTTGATGGTTATTTGTTCTGATCATTCCCTCTGAAGCACCAGGCATTGGCTACTGTCGGAAGACAGGATACTGGGCTAGATGAACTATTTGTCTGATCCAGTATAGCCATTCTTATGTGATTTGGTTTCCATTTTACTTTTAACAATAGCTCTAATATAAATCATTTAATGTTTGGAAACTGCTTGATGATCCTTAGATGAAGGATATATAACTGCGAAGTATTATCACTAGATAGGTCTAAAGCTAAGATGACATGCAGCATGGATCTGAAAAATAGTATACAGATCAATTTTTTTTTTCATAACTCTGGTAAAACAAGTTCATGAGAGGGGGGGACCCAGAACAAACAAACAAGAGAGATTATAGAGGAAGTAAGCAGCAGCAAGAAACAGCCTTAAACAAAATTCCACAGTCCATTCTTCAGAAAAAGCCAGCTCTGTTTTGATGTCCAGGGCAGGGGCAAATATCCACTATTCTGTTGCCAAGAGGTATGCTTTTTAGAGCCTAGTCAAATACTGGTTTGTGTTCTGCTTCAGAGGCAGCAGACAACATAGGTAATGCTGAATAAACCTGGCTCTTCCCAGAGCTCCTCTGTGTCCCTACATGATGCTGTTGTACAAAAAAAACCAAAGAAGTTCACGGAGAGGAATGGAAAAACCCAACATTTGTCAAGTGGAAATAATAATAATGAGTCTGGAAAGAAGTGTTCTTTCTGGATTTTAAGAGACTCAAAGTATAAAGGAGGAAAAAAATAAAATGTACAAGCACTGTCCTTTTAAAAGTGAACTATAAAAGCAAAAGTAAATTTGAGTTAAACCTTAAATTTGTGCTGAGTGTTCCCATTGTGCGTAATCCTTCAATATAAACATTTTTGCTTAACTTTTAAAAATTGTTTTTAATCTTCTGTGAATTCCCGCTGGCATGCCCTGATTTGCTAGACATCCTAGAATGAATTATCCTCTGATATCAGAAGATCTCCTTGATCAAGAAACCATTGCTTGGCATTAATGACATTACTAATTACTGTCCTGAGGACCATCCCTAGACCAAATGGCGCCCCAAATAAGGAGTGTCTTCGGTGCTCCTCCAGCCTTCATTTGTTAAACTTTTGAATATCTAATTTTTTATTGCATTTGTAGCCCATTTCACAACTTTGATGCACAATTTGCATGCATATTTTTCCTTGTCATATAAGCTGATATATTTGATGCTAGTATCCGTAAATCTGTATTTATTCATGCCATATATAAGTAACTAAAAAAATTATTTCTGCTAAGCTTATAGAAACTTGTTAATATTAAGAATAACTGAAATGTACTAGCATCAGGAAATTGAACTGTGCACCAACATTGGTTGGACCAGTATTAATGTTACAGTAGGTGACCTTAGAATGTTAACCCTACTCCTTTAGTTCATGCAAAGGCATTGCTGACAGCATTCTAGGAGGTGCGAGGAAAATGTAGGTCTCAGAAAGTCTGGAAAGTTCCATGAGATTTTACAAAGGTGCAGAACATTCTAGGAGGCTAGTGAAAAACAAATCCACATGTGGAACACCTGAAACATTTTACTTCAAACGTTCTATTTTCCCTTTTGTCACTAACAACAAAAACAGCACCCCAAACCCAGCAGTCACCTGGGTCACCTGCTCCTAAATCCATTCTTATTCCTATGACAGGGCATCTCTGGATTCCTGAATCTCTGTCAGTTCAGTTTCTGCCCTACGTATGCTGACAACGTTAATAATAATATCAACAGAAAGAGACATTGTCTTAACTGTAATTTCAGGTTTTTTATAGATAATCTCGCCTTCTCTTGATCCACGTATATAATTTGCATTTGCAATAATGAGATCCATGAATCTGTGTCAAGGAGAGAATAAATATCTCAGATCACCTCTGAAATTCTACCCCTAAGCTTCTAGGAGGAAAGATGTCAAACTTTGTGTGGACATGTAAGAAAAATTCATAAAATCATCCCTGAGGTGATGTGCAACTTTTTCAGGGAATCAGAGCTTTTAACAAATTCTTCACTCTGTGACAAAAATATGTACCTTTAGGGGAAATCTGACAATATAGTAGTTCCTAGGTTGCAGGCAACATGATATGGTATGTATTCAGCGCTTTCTTTTAATTTTGCATCCAGCCTGAGAAAACATGTATTGCACTTCAGACAGCCAGTTCAACTTGTTAGAACTGGCTTTTGGGTTGAAAAGGGTGCATTTTCTAAAAAGAAAAAGGGAGAGTCATGGAGCCCATGAATTTCATATACTGACCCACAGCCCTCAGTCACCGCAAAATTGCAGATGTTTCCAATTTCCTTATTTAACCCCTTCACCCTGAATGAATTTAGGGTGGTGTTTGTGGCAGCTGATAAGTTCCCATAGTGGTGGTGGAGGGGTGGATGTGTAGAACCGGTTGTGTAAAAAAACACCCCCACCTCTACCACATTTTCAACACTGAGATTTTGAATAGTTAAGTAACTTTAAGCTGCAGTGTGCAGTGGCAGTGGGGGTTAGTTCATAGTCAGCAAAGATGGAGACAAAGCAGTATGGGCTGGAGCAGGAGACCAGGGAGATGGACGGGAAGTGGCCAGGTACATGAGGGAGTAAGAGTAGTATGATGTGGCTGACTGGCAACTGATTAGCAGTGACAGGTGTGTCAATCGGTAACTAGGATGGAGATGTTTGCTAGCTAAGGGGAAAGGAAGGTGCATGCTTGGTGAGATTGAGGGAGGAGCCCCTGTGCTGGCCCAGGACAGCAGACATTGTGTACAGAAAGATCAACAGCACAGTCATCAAACAAGTACAAGATTGGATCTAGCAGAAGTTCCCAATGTGCCTCCAAAGTGGGAAATGAGAATTAAATGGTTAAAATTAATGTATAAAATATCGTGGGAAGCGATGCAGCCTACTGAATCTTGTGGATTTGGCCAATCTGGGCATTCCCAAATCCCAATGACGTTTTACTTTAAGCAGATGTAGTGCACCAATGGACTTCTTCCTTTGCTAGAGGGGCAGGTCAGGCGTTAACATAATTGATAGTTATCTCTTTTGAGACAAATGAAAATTATAATCATTGCAGTTTTATTTAGGGTCTGAAAGGCCTGGCAAAATGGGACTAAATATAAAATACACTGTAGTTTCACATAAACTACCTTCCTTTGAAAGAGCTCCAAAGAAAACAGCCTGATTCACCACTACGTTATTCCAGTCTGATGTTGGTTTAACCATGTGGAGTTACATCAGCATAAAACTGGAGTAATACGGGCCCACTGGGGTTTTTAGGCTAATCCTAAAGGGCTGGGTTTTGTCTGTTTATTATACCTACATCACTATGGCTATTTTGGGCTAAATGCTACGTTCAAGTCTTCATACAAATATCTCTAAAGAGCATGGTAAACAACGTGTTTTCAGGACTGCAGTTCATAACTCTATCTTGCCATCCTGCAAAACCATCATATCTACATCTCCTGGCTGCCTGTGAAAAGGAATCCCCCCAAAAATGGATGTGAATGGAAAAGAAGGCGTTTCCAGCACAGATTAAAAAGCTATTTCTTTACCATTGTGACACTTCAAAGTAGCACCCTGGAACCTCCATATTCACCACTGTGATAGGATTATGATATGTTTGATACAATACATGCCTTGTGAGGTATAATTTAAAAAGTCTTGAACCTTTGAACATTAATATCCCTTGAATTCTGTTTTATCATTGTATGTGATGTTATAATGAA
This sequence comes from Mesoclemmys tuberculata, assembly GCA_007922155.1. NCBI lineage: Eukaryota > Metazoa > Chordata > Testudines > Chelidae > Mesoclemmys > Mesoclemmys tuberculata. Next base: position 255,803 of record ML675633.1, on the reverse strand, counting down.
GTGCTATGTGTTACTGAAATATATTGTGAGGTTGGGAAACACCTACACATCTGGCCTTTCAGTAAGGACAAAGGAGCACTCATCACTGGCCAGACAGGCATTGATGGCCCATCAAAAAAAATCCACTCTCAGAGAAGGCATGTATGCAGTGGGGGACTGCCAGACCCCCATGTCACAGCAAGGATCTTTCTAGCAGCTGGAAGAAAGTATAAAAGAGGGATGGTGGCATCATCACTTGGTCTCTCTCCTTCCTGCCCCCATCTCAACACCTGGAAGATCATCTGGAAGACAAAGACTTTGAACTCGGGAAATTGGTCCCAGGCTGGAATGGAGTCCAGTCCTGTGTATTGAGGAACTATAAACTGTCTATACCATCTGTTAGGGTGAGAGACTGTTTGATTCAAATCTTGCTTAGTCTGTTTAAGTTAGAATTTAGACTCTGAGTTTATTTTTATTTCCTAGGTAACCAACCTTGATCTCTGTGCCTGCTACTTATAATCAGTTAAAATCTCTCTTTCTGTAGTTAATAAATCTGTTTTATATTTTACCTAAATCAGTGTTTTTGGTTGAAGTGCTTGGGAAATCTCAGCTCAGATTACAAAGGCTGGTGCATGTCCAATTTCCTATGAAGAAGTGGAAAACTTATCAATGAGCTTACCTTGCCCAAGGCAGCTTTGAGCAGTGCAAGACAGTATATTTCTGGAGTTCAAGGCTGGGGGGAAGTGGCTGAAGCCTCTCTTTTGATAGTCCATGAGTGGCTGGGAGATCATTCATGTAACTCAGTTGGGTGTGTCCTTGCCTGTGGACAGCTGTGTAAGTGCACTGCCTGCCAGAGTCTTATACCTTATAGTCTTAGCATCACAGTGAGAGAGACAACCCAGGTTGATGGGTTTGGATGGCTCAGTGGTCCCACAGTCTATTTGCACCCCAGGGACCCTGTCACAGCCAGCAGCAGCAGCCAAAACAGCTAGGTTGACAGATACTATGGACAGGATTCTCAGGTACTATGAAGGACTCACATTCTGTCCAGAGGAGACCAGAAGAGAATTTAAGGGAGCTCTGTGTTGGTGTAAAGAGGTGACAGTCACCTCCTACTCGAGCCCCAATCCTCTACCTCCACTGTAAGGGATATGTCAGTGAAGGAAGACCAGTGTTGGGGACAGGAAGGTGGTGTGGTGGGGTCAAGTTCTGCTACACCTGTCTTCCACTAATGTAAGTTAGAGCACCACAGGAGCTGCTCTAACTTGCACTGAGTTTGAGTGGTGCAGGATCAGAAAGCCACAACCAGCTCCCTGATAGCCCTTATTCAGGTCAAGTGAGTAAGTACTACTGAGTTTACATAAAGCTTAGGGAATTAGGAGCTGAATGCTGCAATACAGTCAGGTATACTGTATCGCTAGTCTGAATGTATATTTTAACAACAACAATGTAAGGTCCCCAAACTGTGGGGCACACACCCCTAAGTGGGCACGGAGGAATGTTCAGGGGGCATGGTGGGACCTGGGCCTACAGGGGGACAGGGAGGGAGTGCCACCCAGTCCCGTTCTGCCCCCAGCTCTGCTCCGGCCCTGGCTCCCGACCACGGCTCCACTTCTGGCCCCACCCCCAGCTGTGGCCACAGCCTCTGCCCTTGGCTCCTGGCCCAGCCACAACTCCGGCCACAGCCTCAGCCCCTGGCCCTGACCACAGCCCTGCTCCCAGCCCAGGCTCCCAACCATGGTTGGTGGGAGAGGGGTTTATGGACAGAGGTACTGGGCGGGGTGGGGAGGGGAGAAGGTGAAAATTTTGGGGACCACCGATCTAAGGATTAAAACAAGGCAGATGAAAAAGGATTGCAGGTTGACTTTGTTTGTTTGTTTAATGCTTTGGTCTGGTGTCCGAGCAGCGTCTGTTGTTTCTGGGACCCTTCTGAAGGACAGTGCTGCTCATGTGGGTTCCACACAGCTTTTCAGAGCCTCTGAATAGGTTACATATAGGAGCTGACTAAGTCTTCAGTTCAGCAAAGCACTTAAACTTGAAGCATGTGAGCAGTCCCATTTAATTCCAATGGGAGTACCTTACATGCTTAAAATAAATGCACATGCTTAACGGAAATGAGGTACTCACATGCTTAAAGTTATGACTGCTTACATCCCTGATCCTGCACCGTTACAGTGAATGGGAACTTTGCCTTCAGTGAACATAGGTTCAAGTCCTCGGTGCTTTAATGAATCAGGGCCTCAAAGAGTGGTACCATGTGAAGCTGACTAACCAGAATAGGCGAGGTGAGAGGACAATCTGACTGTCAAGAGCATGGTTCCATGAGAAAAATGCATGGTTCTCTGGTAGAAAGGCAAAGGCTATAAATGGAAATGGATCTGAAGCCATTTTAGTGGCCTGATAGATGCTCTCTTGTTATCAATGGATAGAGAGCAGACATCTATTTTCATCCTTCTAGACCTCTCTGCAGTATTCAATATTATTAACCATAAGAAACTGCCCTCTCACCTCAGAGAGGTGACAGAGGTGCAAGAGAATGCACTAGAATGGTCTGAGTCCTTCATGGTGGGATGCATTCAACGAGTAATGATGGGAAACTTCACCTCTCTGGCTAGATGCTTTACTTGTGGAGTCCCACAAAGAATCAGTTATTTTGTTGATCTTATGCACCTTCTAGGTGCAGCACCAGGTATGTTGGTCAGATGACATGAACTCAAGTGCCTGCAATATACAGACGACACACAGGTCTACCTATTCTTCAGCACATACAAATATACCAATACCACTAATATGGCCCAATTCCTGGACAAGATCAGCTCATGGATGTAGTACAACTGGATGAAGCTGACCCTGAGCAGCAGAGGTTTTGCAGATGGGCAAAGGAAAGCATTCTGAAGAGTATGCAGCCATGGTGGAGTCTCCTTTAGGTGAAGGTACATACCCATAATTGGTGAATTCAGTCTCTAGTCCAGGGGTACACCTGGGGTCCTCACTGGTGCTGAGCTCTCACATAGCAACATCTGCAAGTCATGCTTTATACCCATCTTGGCAGATGATGAATTGGCCTAAGTTATTTACACCTTCATCACCTCTCAACTGCAATATACCAGGGCATGAAGACACCAGCCTTTAGGAAACTTTAGGAAACTCCAATTTGTATACAACACTGCAGCACATCTTCTCACCAACACAGGCTACCATGAGCACATCAGACCTGTCCTCCTCTCTTCACACTGGCTTCCCAGAAAACATTCAGTCAAGTTCAAAATGTCAGTCTTTATCTTCAAGGTGCTTTATGGCCTGGCCCCACAGATATCAAAAAGATCACCTAAGGATCCAGGATGAAGACCATGGTCAACAACTCTGCTCCTCTGGATCAGTGAAACCCTCTATAATAAGGGTGAAGTTCATCAGTGCAGGAGACAAAGCTTTTCTCCAAGACTGTGGAATGAACGCCCACAGGAACAAAAAGCCATCACAATCCTCACCATCTTCCATTCCAAGGTGCAATGTGCTCTTCAACCTGACTTACCTAACAAACACTTAGCATTGTGTACAGAAAATCCCCAAAGCCCTACCAAAAACGACACACTCCATGGCATACACACTTCCATACTTCTGCCCTGGTGAGAGGATGAGAGGACAAACTGCACGTAAGAGATGTTAGACACCTCACTTCATGCAGATACTATGATGAGTGCAGTATACAAACCTATACAGAATAAAATGGCAATATGAATATAAACATAACATGAGAATGAAATAAAAATAGAGAAGAAACAAGCAATTTTTAAAAAAGACGTATGGGTTTCACTCGGGAAGATGAAAGTCAGTTCTTATTTTATCCAAAACGATTCACCCACTCCTACACCAAACCTATTTTATTTCCCCTATAGAGAATGACATATTTAACTCAAACCACACCACTGAAAGACAGCTTTAAGAGATTTTTTTAAAAAGTCTACTGCTGTTTCTTATGGGTCTCTGAAGCTGCTATGTCATCAACCCATTGAGACATAGCACAACGGTGCACACTCTTGCTGTACAGAAGTGTGTAGAAATTGGGTTTTGCAGCGTAGGAGAGTACAGAAAATAACTGCTTACAGTTGCACAGACTAAGAACAAAACACCAACGAAGTTTCTCTTTGCACATACAATTCACAGCGATACCCTAAACCAGAAACCAAGGACCTAAAACCAGCACTTCCATTTAGGAGCATAAAAGTTTCCACCACAATGGAATCATTTATATGAATTTTGTTTAAATACTCCATTTGTTTGTAGAAGCTCTTTCATACAGCAGTTCTCTCAAAGGGCTTTATAAAGGTCAAGATGGCAATAAAAGGTCAATATTACACTATGATTTTGTGTGCTGGAAATATTGTTTGCAAATTTTATTTTATTCAACATGTTCAAGCTTTTCCAAACATTAATCTTAAGGGGGAAATTCAATTTTCAAATAGATGTGTGATTTGGAGTGGGAACTATTCACTTGTATTTGCTGAATTGGGCCCTAAACACGTACTGCAATCTCATTGACTTCACTGAAAGGAACTTGAGCATATACTAGTGTTACACACATGCTTAAAATGTTTTCCTGAATAGAGATGATTTCCCCAACATGCAATATACCAGTCTGATGAAATGGAGATGAGAAAACTTGTTCAGATAAACAGATATGCAAAGCAAACATTGGGAGATTTAATGCTGGCTGGTCCACAGTTAACAGAGCTCTGACTGATGACCCACTCAAGATGTGATAATTTGCCAGCAGCAATCTTACTCTTCTTCTTTTGAACAGCCTGCTCACTTATGTCTCAAGATAACTGTTGACCAAAGATTCCAGACAAAAATAAAAAAGTAGCAAAGCTGAAGCAAAAATAAAAATAAGAAATATAGGCCACAGTTTAACCAAGCATACAAGAAAAGAGCCCACTGGTTGAATAGGCAAAACAAACTGAAAACAAAATCATCTACTGTGATTTACCTCAAGGTCAAGTATTCAAAATCCTCTTTAAACAGTTTGCTGAGCAAGAATGCAAATGCACAAAGTTGATGGAAGTATAACTCACAACGTCACTCCACTAACAGGAGTGCCAAATGTATAAGACAGAAAAGAAAATGGTTTACTTAAAGGAAGAGACCAAGAGTCTGGGTACGACCTTCCAAAATAACAACTACCTGACTCATTTGCCTGATAGCTTAATAAGGCTCAAACCCACATGTCTTTCTTAAGGTCTTATTACTTTAAATGAAAAAGAGTCAGAATTGACTTACTATAGTTTCAAATACTTAGAATAACAAACCAGAGGCCAAATTCAGAAGTGATTTTTATGGCAATGTGAATTAGACTCCCTTATGGCTTTTCCATTTATTGTCATAAGAATTAGGGAGAAATGCTAAATCTTCCTTAATATCAAAAGACAGCATGGATCCATGGACAAGGCACCAAATTGTAATTTAGGAGATCTGCATTCTTCTCCTTGTTCTGCCAGGGCAGATCACTTTACCTTTCCCCTACTGGAGAGAACAGACTACAAACTGCAAATGTACTTAATGTGGTACTGGAAGGTGTGCAGTTAGGAAGATGCCACAGTGTAGTCAATGACGGTGTGAATTGTAGAGCAATAACATGTTGTGGTCTAACTGCCCCCTGTAGGCACTGCTGGCACAAACCAAAAGGTGATGAGTTTGCATTAATGTAGTCTTGTTTGTAACCACTGTTACATCAATGCAAACGAGGTTCCTTTTAGTTTGTGCCAACAGATTCTACATGGGACAGTTAAAGCACATGTTAGAGTGCTCTACAGCTACCGGAGACCAGACTGCAGTGCCATGGAGACAAGCCGTAAAGTGGAAAGTGTGCTATAAGATCCAGTATAGTACTATACAGTAGGATATTTTTCTGCTTTACCTTCAACCATCAATAAAGATAGGATGATGATCCTCCTTTTTAAAGCACTCTGAGAATTATGAATTAAAAGCCCAATATAAGTACTAACTATTATTAATTATTAGTGTAGCTGACTGCTATGAAGATTCTGAAAAAGTCCAAAACACATTTCTCTAATTAAAAGCTAAATGAGGAAGTCAAGAAATGTCTGTATACTATTTATACAACAAACCTCGAAAAAAAAGGAAAGATTTATCAGATAAATAGAATTTTCTTGTGCGTCATAACATGTAACCTGTTGATATAAGGAATAATTTGCTCTAGTCAAATGTGAGCATATGTAAGGTTTTTTACTAGGTTAGATGTCAGATACTCATAACTTGGGGATGAGCGTGGTGTATATGCCTATTTAGATACATGAGAGTAAAAGTGTGTGAGAGTTAAGTGTAATTTACACAGAATTATGTTCTGACAAAAGCACAGTCTCAAAATGTAAATTTGTTTTCATATTTTGAAGAGTTAATTGCATTAGGCATCCATTTGGTGCCCTGCATCAAATTGCTAAGGGCCAGAGGTTGTAGGTGCATTAAAACAACCTGGTGTTCGTGAAATAACTGTAGAAGGTGAGCAGTTACTTTTAAATTTGGAGTTACATCTTTGGGGCAGTTGTTGTGAGCAGGCTGTCTGCAATGAGAGATTTAGATCATTTATATTGTGTATCTGAAATGCACAAGGCTTGAATAAGTTGCCCAAAAATATGAAGTTTGGGGGAAAATTAAAAAAGTGGAGGTCAAAACTAGTCCTACAGGAATCATGTCTAACAGCAGAAGAGAATGAAGAAAACTAGGTGAGGTGTATTAGGTGTCTTGCATTCAAACCAAAAGGGTAAAATGCTTTTGATGCATAAGCCTTTGTTTTTCATACAAAGGTCAAAATTTGCATGCCCACATGAGTAATTTCATATACTCAGGGAAGACAAAATGTAGGGTACAACATGTAATCCTCTAAATGGGGCTTGCTTTTGTGACAAAGCTCTTCCTCCACCTTGGTGGGTCCAGTGCTTCCTTCTAGCAGTAGGTCAGGGAACTGCTTCACTCCTTAGTGTTCTTCCACCCTCTACTTGTGGGGGAGGGTAATACAGCCTCTCTAAGATGGCCACTCCCTGCTGGGTCCCTGTCCTGTCTCTGGTTCTCACAGGCCCTTCCCTCTTCACTGGGGGTATTGCCCCTCCAGTGAGTGGCTGGTAGGAGGTGGGGGGGAGAAGCCGGTCTCACCCTCGACTCTGGGCCCTAACCCAGGGACCCTACAAGTAGCAGCCTCATGCTGTGGCTTCATGAAAGCTGCTAGCTTCCCTAGGTTACTTCCCCATGCCTGTTAACTTAATGTCCAGACCCTGCTGCACCAGGGACCCTTCCTGGCCTCCTTGCCAGGGAAGGCTCTTGACCTCTGACAACCCCACTGGGTGTGGTACTGCCCAAACGAAATGTCCGGTTCTATCTTTTCCCTCAGGCCTCCAGGCCTGGGAAAGGTCCTTTGCCCTCTTCAGGCAGAGTTTTCCCCTTCCCCGGGTCTTTGTACCTGCAGGGTTCTCTCCTGTCAGCGTTCTGCTCCTTCTCCTAAACCCTCCTGGTTCTTCACAGCATCTTGCCTGCTCACACATTCTGATTGGCTCCAGGTGTGTTAATTAACTGGAGTAACCCCTGCTCAGCTACCAGGGGAAAAGTGACTTGCTGAGCCTGGGGCTGATATATTCGCCTTCTAGCGCTCTCTGGTAGCCATCTAGACTGCCCCTGTCACACTATGGAAAAATAGAAAGCATAATCTCAATGTTCTAATATCCATTTGAGTGCAACATAGAGAATTTAACAATATCATGCAATATTTAACAGTATCATGCAGCATTTTCCTCAATGCTTTAAAGAAGGGGGGGAGAGGGGAGGGGGTCTTACAAATAGACCCCAAATCTGCAATTGGATCCACATGGGCTTGAGTGGGCCACCTATGTGAATCAGAGCCTCTACCCCAAGAAACAGAAAGAAAAAGCACTCTTAGTCTGGGTTTTAGTGTTCTTTAAATGAAAGCAGTCTTTAGATTCCATGCCAGTAAGCACTCCACAACCACCTACGGCCTGGTATACGCTTAAAAGTTTTGCTAGCATAGCAAAAAAGTCATTTTGTTGGTGTAGCTTATTTCACTTGGGAACTTGTATAAGCTATACTAGCAAAAGGGTTTTGGTTTTTTGCCTTTATAAACGGAACCCACAGTAGCAGAGTTTGCCAATTTGGATATTCAGATATGTGATACCAGCAAACATTTTAAGCACAGACAAGACCTTCCAGCTGATCTGAGCAGGCAAGAAACTTACCTCTTTTGAAGGAATCTTGTTGCAGGCAAATGGGTCCAGTGCATTTTGCTGCTGGATGGCCTTTAAATCTGAACTCCCCCCAGTTTACTTGCTTTCCTTCAGCTGAAAATTCAAAATGTTCTAGAAAAGAACGTTTTAATTTACCTTGAGAAGGGATGTTGCCAGTTGAAACATCTATGAAACCTGCAGGAATAACAAATATTCTGACTTTCCAGTTTGCAGCAGAGAGCTGCAGGGGCTTCTTGCCTTGTGGAACAGCAGAACCTTTGTTAGAGTTTTGAGAGTGCTTGTAAATCTGAATGGTACAACACCCCCCAAACCACTGAGTATAGTCCTTATTCTATGGGAGACAATGATTTCTGCCCCCCCGTTTCACAAACATTCCATGGCTAAACTGGAAATTCCTTCCTCCCTCCCCCCCACATTCAAACAGAAAAAGAAAACAAAATCCATCACATGGGACAGCAAAATCTTCTGGTCTAAATCAATAAGGGCTAGAAAACTATACACATGACTACTCCTAAATAATGTATCATGATAAAGATCTAGAAAATTATGTACAATCTTAGCTTTATTAAAACTTATTTTACACTAACAAAGAGAGAATAAATGAGCTATGAAAAACAAAAGTCCACCACCACTCGGGCCAGATCTCTTTATCTTTAACTCAAACTATGATTGACTGTTCACTGACTAGCATTTTATCAGACAGGAAAATCAAGCAGTACTAGAGTCTCTCAACACACTCACACCCCGTTCCCGAGCTTGCCCATATACCAACTTCAGCTTTTGCTAATGAAGTTTTATCATTCCATACCTGGCTAAAATACAAATGTTATCTAATTGTAACTGGGGAAGCACCTGTAGACACACACAACTCCCTCTGAATTTTGGCCTAAATTTTGTGTGCTTTAGTTTTTAGGTGCCCAACTTAAGACCACTTCTGAAAAATCAGAAGGTTTGAGCCAAAAAAAATCAGTAGCAATGTCTTAAAATAAACAAACAAACAAACAAACATTTAAAAAAACTGGTTCCAACAACATTTAATGGTGAGTCAGACGGGGCTCAACAGGTCTCAGAATCTCTCCCCAACTACTTCTACTGGGACTAGATTGAAGGAAGGGAAAGGCAAGTGCTGCTATGGGGGTAGGAATACCTATTGCCTAGCTATCCTGCTGTTGCATTTGAAAGAAACATTTTGGTGTCGGATCAAGACGTGATTGGATAAGAAGAGCTGATTTGGGTTTCTCTTAAGTCTCGCTGTTCTGGAACTCACTGTGATTTTTGTTTCCTTTGACAGATGCATTGTAGAAATAGGAACAACACTCTGAATGATTAGGAAGTGTACCAGGCAGGGGAAAATTTAAGGATCAGAGCACAATCACCAATCACGCAGCATGAGGTCCAATGGTCACATCTTCTTACGCTTTTTTCAAAGAAATTTTTTTTTTAAATCCATACAACAAAATTCAAGGCATAAGCAAGAACAGAATCTCACCCAAATTGTGTGGGCTTGTGTATTTCCAGTTATTGGAACCTCACACCACAGTGACACTTTTCCTTGGTTTCCAAATTGTTCTATGATGCTGTCCAACTCCTACTTTGCTGTCTCATCTCTCTCTACTGTGAGGAGAGCAAGGTCACTTGGCCATGTCTGTCATAGTGTTAAACGTTTGTAGTCTTTCCGTGTCTTAATGAGCTCATTGCACATTCAGCACTAGCCAGCCAATTGGCATGGTGAGAAAGAGTTTCCATTTTGGGTAAAACATCATCAAGAGATGTTGATACTGAAATTCAAATAACTGTGGACGCCAAGTGACAAAATAAACACATCGGTGTCCTTTGTAAAACAGTACATCTTGAAAGACAATCTCATGAATCAAGTCTAAAGAAAAATTAAGTGTTTTCACATGATTTTAAAAATATCCTCCTTTGACTTTTCTAAAAGTTTTATTTTAAGTTGCCTGGGGTGGAGGAAACCAAATAGAGCAGCTACCTCTTGAAATCTCTCACCTCAAGATTTTAGTTCCCCAATCATATTGTGTAACATGAAATATTTCCTTTGATTGTTATCCTTGGCTTCTAGTATAGAATCATTTACAAATTCATCATCCATGTGGTGTACTCACCTCTTACTGTAGCTTGGATAGTTTGCATTTTCAAAACCCATCGCTTCCCACCTGTTCTGAGATTCTTTTACAATTTCCTCGTATCTTTTTTCAGATCTGAGTTTGCTGTGCTCATTCATTTTGATCTCAAAGGACTGGAGAACTTGGAACAGGTCAATTTTCTTTCACTGATGGATTCCAGAGGCTGCATGCTAAGATCTTATGCCACCATAACAGATTGAGGTAGAACATCCAAGCCAAAGACAGGTTTCTTTATCAAAACATGCATTGATAGTATGACCCCTTGCAAACTGTAGAGCTGCCACATAATGAAAAATTTCATTTCTGTAACATGAAGATGAAAAATGGCAGTTGCAGGGGGGAAAAGGAAACTGTCCATTTGGCCTATCACTTTCAGTGGCAAGGCCCAATGTGTACAAACATATGCAATTGCTCAGATGATAAAACTGAATTTTGAAAGCAACTTTTATCAGATGGGAACAAACGTACTTCAGCAAGACGACTGCTTTGGCCTGCTTCACTGTGGACCCGCTCATCTACAGTGCCTTCGGCTTTGCTTCTTTCAAGTTCATCTATAGCATTTTTGGATTATTTGGCTTTAAGATCATTTATTGGGTCTTTGATAGGATCTTCAGTTATGCTGGTTTCAAACAATAATTCTCTGGAAATATATACTACAGGTGCAACTTCAATGGATTGGGCACAAAATTGTTTCCCTTACAAACCTTGACACTATGACAGATTCATGCTTGTTGAATTGCGAGGCAGTTCTTGACTTTCTACTTCAGACTGCAAGAGTTGATCAGCTTACAAAATGATAGTTTCTGCTCTTTGGAGGCAGTTTGTAATAAATCTTTTTCCTTCTTGTTTTCTAAAACCACCCTTGTATTTTGTATGTATGGTTTCCATTTTCAGATATCTTCCAGTATGAGAATAACTAAGTTGGAAGTATAAGCCTAAATGAAGTATTTCATGCAATTTCATTTAGCTTGGGGGGGGGGAATCCTAAAATAACTAACTAAATAAATAAAAAGTTGAATTTTCTCTGTAGAATATAGCAGAGAGAGACTGAACTAGAGTGGGGCTGGCTGGGGAGAGTGCTGTGGAGCTGGGGAGTGGCCAGAGCAGGCAGACACATACCTCTCAGTGTCCCAGAGCAAGATCTCAGGGCTGATCAGCTGTACAACATATGCCCGGTGTAGGCTGCTGCCATTATTTGTGGAATCTCAAGAAAAAAAATGTGCTGGCCCCCCCAGTGCCGCCATTTCAATTTGCCTGGGGAGAGGGTCTCCAAAATGGTAGCTCTACCATGAATTCTGATTAGCAGGACAACCAATGGCAGAACCTCCATTTTGGTCTGAGGCCCCTTCTCCCCTCCCATTGCCTGGGAGATCTCAAATGCAGACAACAGGAACCAGTGTGCTGCTCTTCCTAGACACTGACTCAAGCTTGGAGAGAACAAAACAAAAACATTTTTTTGAATTATTAGATACCAGTGGAATGCTAATTATGAAATATAATGCTCTAAATAATTTCAGGCTCTCTACAGTATCAAGCGTGGCCATATTTGGTGCCTTTCCCATCAGACTGGGAGTTTAAATTAAAATTTTGTACTCAGCTTCTGATTATGGGATTATCTCGCATTTGACCTTCATCAGCCTTTGGCTATTGCATCATGTTAAATCTCAGGCCTAGAGGGTTTTAACTAGTGACAGAAACCTTCAAAAGTCCATAGTTCGGGTATAATTTGCATAAAACTCCAAAAGTTCAGATTCTTGTCTGAACTTCTCAAGTCTGCAAAGGTAGGACGAAAAATCTCTTAGAAAGAAGCACTCTCCCGATTCTAGTCTTAATCAAAAACCAGAAATTAAAACCACTGTAGTGCCTCAAAAATCTGGTGCATTAATTTGCCAATTCTTTCTATGAACAGTAGTAGTCAGACCTTTTTTTCTCTGAGCTCTTTATGGCTGCAAGAGCATGTCAACTTGCATTGTGGCTTCCAATGCCGCCGGCTTCAGAAATAAGTATCCAGGGTGAAATTCTGGCTTTTTTGAAGTAAATGGCAGATTTCCCATTTACTTGAAAAGATTCCAGGAGTGAAATCCTGGCCCCTTTCATCTAACTCAAATTAGAGAGAGCTATCGCAAGTAAACTATTAGTGTATTTCAAGTCTATACAAAGCATACCTCTTCCATAAAAAGGATTCAGAGTGCTAGGACTTCAAAGGGCTAAGGAGTGGTACCCAGCACTACCACCTCATCCCCTCCCCCTCCTCACTACCAGTAGTAAATATACTATTTCTGAATGCAACAGGATAATGTTATTTGTTTTCCTTTCTAGTGCACCATACTGAACCTGCTAGATTTTGTTCTTCTTACCATGAAGGCATCAATAATTGCAACCTTCTTTGGTAAGTAAATATAGACTGTATAAATACACAAATATTTGACAGGTTATTACATTGTCTAGGGCTGGGTCAATGACTTTGGAAAAGCATCCACGTGACGATGAACAATGCAGGTCTAAATGATGCAGATATTATGCGTTCAGTAGGGAATGCCAATAAATGTTTGCTAAGATAAAAAGCACTCTCCTGGAGAGAGATGCATCTGAGATCTGGACAAAATTACAACCTCATGAAAAACTTTCAAAAATAACTTATAAGACCTGGAAGAGACTTTTTAGTTCTTCAATCCAAGTCAGTGACTAGAGGTTTCCTGTATCTATTTAAGGCTGTCACTGCTAATTAGGCTCCTAGTAGAAGATGTAGGAGGACTGAGAGCAGCTCTATTAAATCCTAGTTACCCCAATCTCTTGAGTCCCCCTCACTCCCCCCAAAAAAATTACATAAAATTAATCACATGCACAGATCATTAGACTGCACATGGGCTGCAACGATTACAATAGACTGCACAATTATGCAGACAATGTCTAAATCTTAAAGGCCCTCTCCAAGGAAGAGCAAATTATATTTCATGCTGTGAATATCTTCTTGTTATGGTTTTTTTCTGAGTCCAAAGAGGATGCAGGACTTTAACATGACCAAGATGATATTCAGGGAAAAGGGCTACAAATATGCCTTGCCTTCATTTATAAGGCTGTTATTCAGGAGAGACCTGATTGATCCTTTAGAGAGCACGTACAGGCTCCAAGATTTGCAGCTGACCTTACATGAACAATCTGAGTTTGGCTGAATGGATCAAACATGATTTTTGTGTGTGTTTTAGTTCTAAGTTTCTCTTTGATAGAATCCAGCCATCAGATTCTCTAGCTGCATTTTCTGTCACTAGCTATGGTACTGCATTAATGAGAACAGTCAAGGATAGCCAAGGCCAGGTACATTTTTGCTTCAAGAGTTTATTTTCTCTTCATTTTAATGTATTCAGTTCATTGATATCTCCCATATTGCATGAGATCAAGGACCTGATTATTTTCTCTGGACCAAGTTCTGCCCTGATAGTACTAGGGTTGCCAACTTTGTAATATTTAAAAACCAGACAGTCTAGAAAGAGTGCCAGAACCTTCCCTGCCTCGCCTGTTCCCCGCAAGGCTTTGCCCCTGCCCCAAGGCCCTGCCCCATCCCCCAAGGCCTGTCCCCTGTTCGCTCCTCTATTTATCTCTATCATCTCCTTTCTCCCCCGACCCGGGTCAGGAGGGATTTGCCTGTGGAGCCAGGGCTGGGCGCTGCAAACTCCTGACACAGGTAGGAGGCAGCCCCGGCTGAGAAGGGGCTAGTGTGGGTGATGACATGGCACCTCTCCCGCCCGCAGTAACCAGACTTTGGGTGTCCAGTCAGTAGATCTGATTGGACACTTGTCAGATCCTCTTTTCAACTGGATTTAATGTCAACCAAAGATTTAATTCACCCTAAAAATACTACGTGCAACCCCAATGAACTCACTGACGTGGCAAGAGACGTCAGTCAGGCAGAATTTGGCCCTTTTCCTATTGGTTCCATTTTTTAAAGAAAGAATGGAAGAGTCTTCCTCCCCCCTGACAATTCCACTTGTCTCAAGTAGAAGAGGTGCCAAGCTTGGTTTGGCATGCCCGAGGAGTAAGTGGCGCGCGTATTCAATTTACATACTGTGGCGTGGGGCAGGGCACAGCTCCCTCATTTGAATAAGTTCCAAGAGCTATTAAGTCCATACACTTGCTGGAAGAAATCTATAGCAATTTGGAGGTGGGAAGAGAGGGAGGAAGAAATAAGATTGCTATGGAGTCAAACTGAATGGTTACACATTGGGTTATTGAAGAAAGATTGGAATACGTTCTCACTGACATTGGGTAGCGTGCAGCTCAGGCTACGGTGCCCCAGAAAAGTTCCTCTACAACTGGGGGGCAGATTCTTCATCCCACATGGCTGAATTCTGGCACAATGGAGTGGGTAAGGGCGAACACAATGTGGTGGGTGAATGCTCCAGGAAGCTGGTTGCTGCTCCCTGCTCTTCAGCATCCAGCCCCAGGTAAATTAAAGCTGGATGAAGAGAGAGAGAGTAAAAGCCATGAAGGACATGCAGCCTCCTGAATCCATCCCAGAAATGAACAGGATCTTAGACATGACTCACACAGTTTAAGCAGATTTATACCCAACTGTGCACAAACCCTGCAAAAGGAAAGGTACCGGACACAGAAGCAAAACAAAAGAACAAGCAGCCACCAGAGAAGCAACTCCTTTTTGAAGCATCAATAGGCACCTTAAATAAAAAACTAAGTGCAGATACCAAAACCCATGGATTAGGGGACATATTACAGCAAATTACTAAACAGCATGTAGAGAGCAGCAATGCATGAAGACTCTCAGTGTAACAAAAGGAGAGGTGTGGATTGCACAGAACCTGGAATAAATATCTAGCTCTACGCTCCCCTCCATTGTGAAATGCAGACAGGAGCAAAACTTCAACAGATCTGTGTAAAACTGTGAATGAGGTCACATGGAGAGGAAAGGCTACACGACATGCTCCTCTTCCTAATGTGCAGCGAGCATTCTACAGTACACGTGGGGGGAAGGGAAGTCAGCAAGGGGATCCATGTAGCATAATGCCCATTTAAAGACTTACATTGCTTTGTAAACTGTATACTGTATGTTACTACTGCTCAGAGCAGCAATTAGTCTCCCTGCTAGCATGCAACTCTTCCCATCTAAAGAGTTACATGCACACAGTCAAAGTGGGGTTCCACTGATTGTATGAGGCTTGAAATACCACATTGCTGGGGGAGGATGTGTATGAGAAGCTGCAACAAGTGGATGTCCAGCCATCCACTAAATATTTCCGTGGATCTTTGGATGCAGAGCATACAATAAATAGATCATGCCCCCCACAACCCCAATCAGATCCACAGCACTGCCAGGTCTGCCCCAGGCAGAGGAGAAAAGTGTGATCTGTGGGCGTAACACAGCCAAGGATCTTGAAAACCACATGCAACTTCTGTGTATTTCTAGCCACAGGAAGTGTGGGACAAGGTCTGTGTGAACAATTGCAAATACAGATGGGACGCAGAAGATTAGGAGGGAGAGCATGTTTGTAATCAGGTTAATACCCACAATATAGTATTTATAAAAGAAGTCCAGAAAATTGAACATTTTTGTATGACAACTCATAAGCAAACAGTTCTACAATGGTAAGTGAGATGTATCTGTCACCACCATATAACCCCCACATTTAAAAAACTGCACTGAAATAGCTCAAATATAAACCTCAGCCTCTGGTGACACACTAACAATGATAAGCGAATAGTAATTGCCAAATCAAACAGGTCAGTGGCTAGCAGCCTATCTCCATCACAGCCCAATACCAGCTACTTGAGAGGAGGGCACTAGGATTGTCATTTATGTTTTATTATGGAATAACCTGCCCCTACAGGAAGTTTCTTCCTAGCAACCTCTCCCTAATCTCCTCAGTTAATTGTTGGTTTATGCCATAAGACATGAAGTTTTCTATCCCCAACTTTTTATTTTATTTTATTTACTATACTTCCAGTGCTCTCATTACTCACGAAAATGTCAAATCCTTTCTTGAGTCTGTTAAACTCTTGGATGCAATTGCGTCTTTTGGTAGTGAATTCCCCAAGTTAATTATGTGTTGTGTGAAAAGTTAAGTGTTCTAACAGTCAGTCTCCACTCCCCTGCAAACAAACAAAACACACTGAAAGAGATTTCTGCTTGTTGTTTGAAAAATGCTAATTTCATTTTTTTTTTAAAAAACAGGTTGATTAATAATCTGATCTCCAGAAAACCCAAGCACAGAGGCATGTGCTGAAAAATGCTGGCAGTTATCTGTTTACCTGACATTGTATTTTCTTTGTCTTAGCTTTGTTTCTGACTTGTACATATGCAACTAAAGAAGGCACAAGGAAGAACAAAAAAGCTAAACTATGTAAGTAGTCTCAGCAGCATGCCTAACAGCTTCAAAACAGGACTGTCTAGTACAGAAAAACCCCAAGTGAAGTTATTTTCTGTCAACTCCTTGGGGTTTGTAAGTAGGAGTCATTAGCAACATACAACAATACATAGCCTTTTTGCATATATAGAGGTAAATATATCAAGTGAAATATATCTAATACAGCATATTGCATAGTCATAGTAAAATACAAATAAATACTCAGATACCATAATGAAGAGCCAGGTATAAAAGCCCAGGTAAAAGACATAAATATGTTGAAATACACACTGCTCATTTTTACTATTGGAAGAGGATATTACGTATAGAGGCATTATGCGACTTCTAGCATCAGTTCCGAAAGGACTTTTCTGTGCATTCAATTTTTCTGCACGGGTGAAATGCAAGCCTGCCATTTGGTTGTCGAACTTAGGTGTTGAAGATAAAACAGAGCTTAAGTTTATATTTATCTCTCTTCTTTGCTGGTTTAAGGCAAGATCATGGCATTTTGCCACCGCCTTGTCTTGGAGGGTGAAACAGAACCACATTACTACAAGGGGAACATCAGGAGCATACAACACCCAGTTCTTACTCACTACCTTCTGCCCCCTTCCCCGTATGGCCACAATCTACCCCATAGTGATTAGAATTGTTTGCATTACACTGTAGTTTCTTTCAGGGACAGAAATGTTTAATGACTTCCCCAATCCATCTTTCAGTACTACTCTATCATTGCTGTGTATTTATGTTACAAGCAAACATCTCTTGCGCACTGAAGGCATTAGCCCATATGCTGAAGGAAGGCATATGTGATTCCTTTGTGTATACATGGTTATGCAACTCTAGGAATATTAAAACTAACTTTAGAGCTCTTTTGCATTCACAGATGTGCCTCAGATAGACTGCGATATCAAAGCTGGGAAGATAATCAATCCGGAATTCATTGCAAAATGTCCACCTGGATGTCAAGACATAAAATACCGTGTTTATGGCACAGACATTTATGCTTCTTTTTCCAGTGTGTGTGGTGCTGCTATTCACAGGTCAGCAGCTTTAAACTACTGAGATACCCCACAGAATTATAATTCCAGTGTAGGGGGCCACTGGTTTTGGAGCTTATTAAACACTGCCTGTTCTTTGTGGATTGGGTTGCAGGCCACAATTCCTATAGAAGAGAGCATGAGAGAGAGAGTATTTAATGGTATGGGCCCAATCTCAAAGTTCTGTGCATTCTTAACTTCTGCTGAAATCATTTGTTGTTCCCAGCTCGGTCACTGGCCTGCTGGGTGACCTTGAGGAAGGCACGTCACCTCTCTGTGCCTGGTTTCCCCATCTGGAAACTAGGAATAACAGTACTTTGTTGTAGAGGGATTTGAGATCTCCTGATGGAAAGTGCTAGAAGAGTGAGGTACTAGTTATTATTGAGTGTGTACAGGAGGTGCTCAGACTTTTCCCGATCACTCATTTATGGATAGCAAATGACTGTTGTTGCACTGTTTTATACCATCAGAAGTGTCCATGGTGCTTCATAAATAATAATCTCACTAATAATGTGTAGTCACATAGGTTATCATATCTCTTGGGAAGATTGATCCAGTTTAAGCTAGAAAATACCCAGAAAACATCCATTGCTCCAAACCAGGGGCCGATGTAGCCTCTGGATTCAATGAGAGCACTATAATAAACTGCCAAGCCCACCCCACACTTGCCCTGCAGCGGCAACGCATGTCCCAGGGGCTGGGCCCAGCTCCCTGCTCCAAGAGTTATGACCTTGAAGGCCATAGTGGCACTCAGGTTCAGCCCGCCCCCCTGTTCCCCCATTCTCATCGGACTGGGAGGAGTATACATTTGGCTGGTTTCGCACCCTTGATTTTATTATTTTTGTGGGTGCGATTGAACCCATGAACCTACAAAGTCACCCATGTTCCAAGCACTGAATGATATACACACATCACAGAAAAATCAGAATGGGGGAGAAAAGTATTTTACAAACTGCCAGACCAAGTTGCAGGTAAATCACTGGAGCAGCATAATGTAGACTGAGACACACACACTGTGTGGATTAAAATCCTATTAATAATATCTTTATTGTACCAGCTAGCTTTTACACATATAGATTACTGCCATCTGCTGGCTGAAGTCATATGCATTCAGGTGTTCATGATCGAACTGTCATCAAACAACTAGCCTACAAAAAACACATTCTTCCCTCAAAATACTTGTGTATAATTCCTACTGACTAAAATGGGAATTGTCACAAATACCTGAGGGCAGACTGTCCCAAAAGCAATTTAGGCTTAACACAACACACTGACTGAGAATGTAGTTTCTCCTGTAGCTTAAGTGATAGAGGCCTATGTTTTTGGAGCAAAATATTTCAAGTTTTCTCTAGGTACCATTTGTGTTTAGATTTGAGGACTATTATGGTGTGTGAGTTTCCTTTCTTTATGTTTCCAGCAACAACTTAAATGATTCAAAGAGAATTGTAAAGCTCCAAGTTACTTTTCACCATTTTATGTTGTTTGTTTCTCATTCCATTTAGCTTAGACTCTATAATTAGACTGCTCTTTTTATAGTAGAAGTCACTTCTTGGTTTTCAAACTAATGCTGCAGTGTTTGGGTTGTGGAAACAGTGACTTTGTACACAGTAGAATTCATATCATGTCATCACACATGGTAAACACCACTTAGCATTCAGCACACACAGAGGGGTGCTATGTTTTCCATTGCTTTTCAATGATTTACAAAATAAACCAGTGTGAGATCAGAATCAGGCACAACCAGATACAGACAATATGTTGATTTCTTTCAAACAGGGAAAATATTAAGTTTGTGAAATAAAGGGGGAAATTACTCTCCTATTCGTCAAAATTTATTTTACATTCTTGAGCCCTGAATCTCCTTCTACTTACGTACCCATAAATCATACGTCCCAGAGTTAATGTACCTCCACTGGTAGTAAGACAATGGGATCTGACTCAAGCTCTTGAATCTTAGAAGTTTTATGCCCAATCCTGCCTGATTTAAAAATCCAACTGAAGTCAACACAGCTGCACAGAGTAACTCAGGAAAGAAGGCAACACTTTTTTCTATACATGTAGGTATAGTACTTCAGAAGCCAGGGACATGTTCTGAATCAGCTCTGCTGGTCAGACATCATCATCAGACGCACTCTTCTTCAGCGATGCACTCACACTTGAATCGGGTTAAAATACAAGTGTACAACAACCTCCGAGCAGCAGACTTGTCCAAGTTGCATTGAGGACTGTTATAACCCCAACCATGCCACTGAAAATGAGAGAGAACACTTTCCTAACTCTTGTATAGTTGGACATTTTCTAAGTTTCTCTGCCTCATTTCTGATGTCATGTAACACTCATCCTCTCCCCCTCTTGCAGTGGTACAATTGACAATTCAGGAGGGAAAATCCTTGTTCAGAAAGTTGCTGGACATTCTGGTTACAGAGGGAGCTTCTCCAATGGAATCCGATCCTTATCCCTACCACGCTGGAGGGAGTCCTTCATTGTTTCAGGTACTGCTCCTCCTTCCCCACCAAAAAACTACCGAGCTAATTCAGAGTTATTATGTTATAGTTCCACACTTTAAAGGACGTGTATTCTATGCGAAGGAATTAGCCAGTTGAATATGTAACCCTGTTGTGCTGTTAAAAGCCCAGCCAAATAAATGGTCACTCAGACTGTATACCTTCATAATTCAATACCTCTGCTTCCTTACATGCTTTGATAGGCAGTGAAATAGATAACTATATTGACACTTAAATCAGGGGCATCTGAGTTAGCACCCATTGAAATGAATGGAGCAGTTCACCTCCCTGAACTAGTCTGCCTGACTTTGCAGAGAGCCTGAAACATCTGTTTCAGTTACAGTCACTTGACACTTTTCTTCCTCACCATAAACAGCAAGAAATGTTTGTTGCAGTTACTGGCCACAGTTCATGGTGCCAGGGCTCTGTATTAAAAGAAATACATATTTTTAATTTTTAAAGAGTTTACCAGTCCAATCTCAAACCATATTCAGTGACAGGTTTACAAGGGACTGCTCTGATTTAAGCATGAGATACAATTTACAGGGCAGCATGTGCCCAGAGGTGTAAAAACAAGCTCTTAGCGTTCTAGGCCAAATTCAGAGGTGATGTGAAAGTTAAGTCTCCTTACACCCAACTCTACCAATGTGTAGA
Source organism: Mesoclemmys tuberculata (assembly GCA_007922155.1). Lineage (NCBI taxonomy): Eukaryota > Metazoa > Chordata > Testudines > Chelidae > Mesoclemmys > Mesoclemmys tuberculata. The sequence goes on along the minus strand of ML675633.1, from coordinate 234,862 downwards.
GAAGTCTAAATTAGTACAGGAGGTGTTAACTTACATTGTTTTGTGTTGCTTCTGTGTTGAACCTCCTGCCGCACAGGTGTGTGGTGGTGAGCACATTTCCACACATTCTGCTTGGCTACAGCAAGTAATCAGTTAATATTAGGTAGCTACAAGTATTTCAGGCATACCTTGTGGAAAGATCAACATAGCACAAATGTCTGAATAACCATTCTCATGAAATTTAAGTGAAGAAATTTTTTTTCTTGTGAACAGCAAATAAGGAGTAAGAATATGATCAAACTGAGCTGTCATTTGGAATTTGAATGAATGTTTGTGGATGCTCTTTTTGCAACATTCTAACAGCCCAGCCCTGGCTCACATTAAAAGAATTTACTTTGGATAGTTAGGAATTTCCTGTCATGACTGAATTGCCTCTGGTACCTGGTTTCTTCTAATAAGTGGCAAATTCTAATTCTGGGCTGTAAAGGGAAAATAGGATTTCTTACCTGAATTGCTGCTCAGCTACTACCCAGTAAATTTGGGGTCTTTCACAACAACAGCACATCCTAACTTTTCAGACAGAACACCTCCTATGTAACAGAGATGGGAAGACTAGGTTCAACCTAGACTAGATACACATAGGAATGGCAAAAAGTTTAAATTTGTTTGTGAATGAATTATAAGAAAACAGATGCATAAAGACTAGAAACACAAAACACCAGAAAATCCCAATGAGGCATCTAACTATTCCAGCTTTGACATTTGAGCTGAGGAGTCGCCTATACTCCAGCCAAGGTCGTTGTCAGCAAAACAAAAGTGCACATGTTATTGCGTGGTGAGAGTGTGCTGACAGTTTGTTCCCAGATAGAAAACTTACCAATTTAAATATCACAAATTATTGGGGTGAATAAGCATCGATCCAAGAGACCACAGCAGAGGAACAGTCTGCGAAAGGAATCCAGCCTGCGAAATGGTGTGACAGAGGAGGGGGGAACAAGGCATGGTAATTGGGATTGAAGAGCTGAGCATAGTAGGAGGTATGTAAATTGGCTGGTATTCATTTTCAAGTACCAAAATGTCTTGGCACTCATGTGAATGATTCCATTCAGGTTAAGGGGAGTTTTGTTGCTATTACGTAAAGAGAATAGAGTCCCAAAGGTCTGAATGTGCTAGTGACAAGTAAATGGTGAGAGAATGGGGAAAATTCAGCTATCCAGCTATTGTTCAAACATCCATACGTTCAACAACACTCAGGTTTTCAACCCCTCTTGAACTGCAACCCCATCTTTTAACACACGTTAAAAGTCAAACTCAGTCTGATTTTCTGGCAACTGTCTCGTCAGTGTAAGAGAAACACTACTGCCACACCAAGAATCAGCTGTCCATTTAGAGCAGCTCAAACAGATGTATGGAACGCACAGAGGACAAAACAGCTCTTTCAAAGATGCCAGAGCCAGACAGCCCAAGCAATTGAGCTTTATCTGCACATGTGAAGACATTTAAGGTACAAATCAAATGCAGCATGAGATTTTAAGACAAGACCTGACTTTCACACCACTTGTACATCCTGTAACTTCTTTGACTTCAGTGAAGCTACTCCTGACTTACAGCAGAGTAAGTGAGGGGTGAAACAGCACCCCACATCTTCCCATGTTTAGAAAGGAAACTAAAGCAAATTCACTTCATCGCCTGGTAACTGTATTGTTTACAACAGCTCAGGCTTTCAGAGAGAATAGAATAAAGGGGCTAGAGTTATTAAGGAGAGATTGAACTGTGAAACAAGGACAATGCTGCTCTGATTCAAATATTGTCTTTACATATAGAAGGTCAGATTCACCTATCCTTATACTGGCATAAACTCCAGCAGAGTCCCCTGGATGTAAAAACTCCACTAGGAGGTGAGGCTAAGGCAGAACAAGACTGCCACAAAACTCAAAAAGTGGTTGCCACCATTGGACAGGTGAATGTTGCCTTGGTGATAAAGGAGCGTGCAGGTTCAATGCCTCTTCTCAGTGGCTCGTACTGGCAGAGCTGCTATGGAAGTTAGTGCTGAAACAGTAACACTGCCAGTCATCCATACTAGTAAATCCCCTCTATGGCACCATTGCGGAGGTGAGGGGAGAGAATTAGCTGTGATAGGGAAATGCAATTTACATCCCTCTGTTCCAACTTTTCTGAATCTGGCCCAGAGTACAGCGTATACTCTGGCTTCTCTAGTACTACTTGAGACAAGTCTTCATGGCCACATGTGTCAATAGAAATGCCATCTGGTGTGGCACTAGAAAGGTCTGTGGTTTAGCGCATAACTGAACTGTGCCTCATTTTCAAAGGAAGGACCTTCATTTTAGATCCAGCTATAATTACCATATGGCCTAACACACAGACATGGGATTCTCCTTGTTATTATTGTAAATGACACATTAGCAACGATACATCATGCAACTGAGGTTAAAAAAAAAGTCATGTAATTAAAGAAAGGGATCCCACATCTTTTAGAGCTTCTTGCATTAGTACTTCACTTGTCTCCCTGATTTAGCTATTGGCATGTATAGTGGAATGATTTTGAGACACTATCATGGAATGAAGGAGAACAGAGGGAATTAAAGGGGGTTTGGTTTGATAATTTAGCATTAATTTGATGCAAATTTTTTGTTGTACGAGAATTTGTAATTCTTTGGATGTCAGCTTGTCGTGTGTTATATTTTAGAATTCATTGGGCTATTTACACACTGTTTTCCATTGCATTTAAAGGCTCCTAGTCCATATAGTTCTGAATTTGATATATTCTTTTCTGTTGCAGACGGCAAACCAAAGAAAGGTGTGACATACCCATCAACTCTTGAATATTCTTCCTCAAAAAGCTCACCTGTTAAAGCAGGCAAGCAATTACGGTTTCTGTTCCCTCATTTTTATATATATGTGTGTTCATTATATATGTAGATTAGATGAGGGCATGGTATAAAGTTTTTAATGATGAGTCAGAAATAATGCATCATCACTTGGTATTAACTCCCAAATAGATGTTAATACTTCATACCAAACCATCATGTTTTCCTCTTATGTATGGGGCAACAATGCCAGTTATTTTAGAACATTGTTATTTATTGCTATCTTTCCCCACTCCCCTCTTTTCTCCAGTGTTTTTTCTTACAATTCTCTACCACTTGCACGAATGAGTTTTGGATTCTCCCTGTGGTTAGGGGGTGTATATTTGTCTTTTTGCCTGATGCTATTTACTCATCCCTCTTAGGGTGATCAATTGCGTAAATAATAATACATAAAAACATGATAAACGTGTCAATTGACTAACAGCCTGAGCCCTTTCAAAGAACAGCCAACCACTGCAATAATGGCCAGCTTCCTTATGAGCACCATTCTAGCCTGCACTCTATTCTATGGCCCTGGTATAAAATCCACTGAAATCATGGATAGCCTCCCATTGACTGCAATGAGCTTTGGATCAGTTCTTATACCAGTTAATCTCTCGTATACGACTATTATTAATGTCTTCTTTTCTGGGATGTAGTTGATATCTGCTCCTTGTTATACCCATGTAATAGAGAGAGCTGCCATTGGGGTTGTAATTGAGGGCAGATCTATTGTTGATAAGCATGTGAAAATAGTACTGAATGGCTCCAGCACTGATGAGACATCCTGTTTAGTCATCACATGTGATTGTGAGATGATGCCCTGCATATACCTTTCCACAATATTGTCTTATAGTGCTATGTACTTTTCTGTTAGTGATTCACAGGCTTTCCATGTGACTTTTGAACCTTGATGAGATCACCCACTATTATTTAGCAGTGCTACCAGGTGGCTATTTTGTGGCTTCTGGCTGAGTTCACATGTTTATCAACATGTACCTACATTCTGGACACACTCATGCTGAACAAATGTTTATAACTAGTAACATTACCCAATTGCACATTATTGCATAGAAGTAAAATATGGGGGTTGTCATCCTCAAAGTCATGCTTTTTTTTTGTGCACAATTGCATATTTACTTTTGAATATTGTAGTTGCTCGTATTGCAAATATACAACTCAAAATCCATACACTTTGTTCTCAGCATGTATGTTCACAGTCCAAAAATAGGGCTTTGTTTCTGTCTTTTCTTTTTATTGGGTTGGTGAAATGTCCCAGTGACAGAAATCTCAGGGCACAGGTACACAGTTTAACACAAGTGACTTATAGCCTAAATTTTAAGCTGTGTTGAGGACCAAGTAGCTTATCCCTGCAAGATTTTCAGCACTTACTTTGCACCTACAAAGTTAGTTATATTTGCAAATCTTAGTATTTGCAGCTCCGTGACTGATTTTCACCCATAGTCAAATATTTATAGGTGCAAGCGTTTATGTTTGTGCCTGCAATTCAAAGAAGCACACACACAAAAGTGCCCTCACAGGCTCACATTTTATGGGCTCAAAGCATACCCACAGAAATGAGACCATGCTTCTAAAAATTTGACTCCTTCCAGGAAAAGGAAAAGAAAAAGATTTACCACAAATACACCCATTACTGAGCCCCTCCCACAGCTGGGAACATCAAGGCAAGTACTACCATAAGCTTGGTATAGGACTTCAAAGTCTTAATAGGCTACAATCAGTCTAACTCAAAATAATATTTCTGCCATTGGTAATCACATTGGTAATCTCTAATCACCTCTCATAACAGAAATTAATACAAAGAAGCCTCATCCAGCCATTTCTCAGTTATACATGCAAAATGTCAGCATCCTCATCCACCTGCAAACCATGGATGGCAGAAACTTTATTGGCCACTGTTCTTCCATTAAACAGCAAGAAGTGAAAAAGATCCTGGCAACTGATTCCGTGTGCTGTTGAAATGAAAGCTCCAAGTCCAAGATGACAGAAGAGATTGATAATAATTGCTTTACCAAACTCATTTTTGATGAATCTTCTGTCATGTTTTCCCCAGACCAATTCCTCACGAATCAGAGAGCACCGAATCCCCACCCCCACCCAGGAGCACTCTTCCCACCTGCCCGTCATGTTCCCAGCCAAACTGTGCCTATCAAAGGAGCACAGCTGTCCAATTGATTTCTCAAGTTAGGGTTTCTGTAAAAGAATGCAAAATCCACCTTGTAACAGAAGGCTACCTCTTCCTTATCTGAGAAGTGCCAGTTTGACTCCAGTTTAAGACATTACAGGCACTTTACATGTCTAGAAAATTGAACCCATTGTCTTCAGCAGCCAAAGAGACTCCTTAGAGCAGTAGTTCTCAACCATTCCAGAATATTGTATCCCTTGCCCTGCTTCCCAGGGCTGAAGCATGTAACTTAGCTTCACAGGGCCCCTGTGACATGAGACCTCAGGCAATTGCCCTGATAGCCACCCCCAATGCCAGTCCTGCACTCTCAACCCCTCCCCCCCAAACCCATCTTGCTACCCCCAAGCTGAGAAACACTGATCTAGATGAGTTGACATACCCCCTGGAAGACCTCTGCATGCCCCTGGTTGAGAACCACTGCCTTAGAGTAACTCACTGACGGGCTGCCAAATAGGTCAAAACACCCCTCTTCATGCATGATTATCTACCATTATCCCAATGGCTCTAGAGATTCAAGCCACCTGATGGTCTCTCTTTTTGCTTTTTAATGCAACTGACAGAGGCAGCACCTTCCTCCCCCAAAAACTAGTGCACAGCAATAAAAGTCTCCCAAGTTGTAACTACTTACAGCTGGTACAGACAGCTGCTCATTTAAAATAAAATCCAAATTAATGGGGAACTTAGAACTCTGGGGTCAACTCTAAAATAGGACAGTGCTGCAGAAGTAGTGAGAGAAAAGTAAAGACCAAAACCTCCAGTCTCACTCCGATTCTAATTCAGCAAAACACGGCAGCATATGCTTAAGTCTTAATTAGTCAATCAGACCTAAGCACATGCCTAAGGGCTTTGCTGAATGAGGGTATTGGGGTACTTGGGCTTGAATGAAAATTAGGAGCTGGGCCCCAGCGTGATTGGACAATGTCAGGTGTGAATGAACTGTGACTGCATTTTAATTAGTAACTGAAATATTAGATACAAAGTAATAGTAACTAGCCACTCTACACACATTAAAGCCTTGGTCCTACAAATACTTTGTCAGTGCAACTACTCATCCGCTCAAAAGCAAGCACATTTATAAGTGTTCCAGGCTCAGGGTTTAAATGACTCTCAGTCGCAATCAGGAGTCAGAAAAATTCTTTGCAGTTTGTGCTCTTTCTGAGGACATCATATTACTTGGAAGCAGAATCAGCATAAGGGTTTGTTAATTATCTGCATTTTGCTATTTTCTTAGCTAGACCCTACATTTTCTGCTCAGTTCAAAAGTCCCCATGAAGCCACTGGGAGTTTTGTCAGAGTAAAGGACTGCAGAATTTGATGGGGAAAGACTTGCATCAAGGAAGTAATAGGAAACTTTTCTAAAGTATACCACAGACTAGAGAGAGACTAATTTATTTGTCTCTAGGTACTCTGGTGATTTGTGCTCAGTAAATGGGAGAAAACCATTTTGATTCTCTCTCCTCATGCTATATTTTATAAAGGTGCTCGTGTGGGAGCACTTACCTCTTGAGTGTCTCCTTGCACTGGGTGCAGGAACGTAGTCCTTCTTTCATCCTAGTGCCTCCTGCAAGCTGCTAGCTGACCTTATTGGGTCTTCATTGGCTCCAGCTAAATCACAAAGTCCAAATGAAAGAGTCCAGTTAATAAACAGTCTATTTGCCTTTGCTAGTGTCTTCAGCCCCAGCTCTGGGCCCTTTAAATTCAGCCATTTGTTCAAGTTCCCCCAAAAGCTCCATCCTTTCTGAGGTTTATGCTACTTGACCTGTGGCCAGCAGGGGAACACAGGCCCACACACAACTCCAGGTTCCAACAGGTCATCCCTCTGAGAGGAGCCCCCTCTGATCCAAGCCAGGAACTGATCCGCTAAGACCAGGCAACTTCTCCTATCTGGACCAGCAGGGCCCTGATTTGCGGTTACTAGCCTCTCAACAAACCCTTGGAGGACCATGTCTATAGTTTCCAAAGTGGCCACTTGAGAAAGTCCTCTCTAGGCAAGCTTGGAAGACCCACCTTCCCTGCTCTTTCCCTCTCAGCTTGCTGCTTCTTGAGGGAGGGTGTTGTTGGACGGCTGGACTTTCCAGAAGGGAGCGTCACAGGCCAAGCACACCCCAACACCATGCTTTAATTTTCTTTCATACAGAATCTAAAAAGTCAGCACAAGATATAAAGGCTGCCAGAAATGCAGACAGTGCTAATGCATCAGAAAAATCATCTGAACAAGGTACGGGCCGTGGACCACAGCCAAGATAAGGAAGGAGAGGGGAGTGAGGATACAAAGGCACCATCACAACCTAACCTTTGCACGTGTCATAGAGGGCTCAAGTGCAGTGCAATATTAAGGCCTATACTATGGCTTTCAGCCACACCCTTGCACTGGCAGGAGGTGGGCAGGAGCGTCAGAGCCTGTATAGCAATTCTTAGCAGTATTGTGGCTCAGGTAAGCATAATGCTGCCAAGAGTGCTGGATGCCCCATGGCAGTGCCCACTGATGCCCTCTTTAAGCAGAGTGTGTTCTCCTCCGGGCCTGCATAGGAGGAAGGACAGAGGCATGTTTTCACTGTCAACACAGTCCTTCCTAGCCCGTATGGGCTTTCTAGTACTGTTGCCTTCTTCAGATTTCCCTGCTTTTTGCATGCTGTGGGTACAAAAATCAAAAATATGCCGTTCCCCTTACATATGGGTACACATGAGGACTTGCGGTGCCTGCTACTTTTTTTCCCTTTAACACATCTGTGCATGACAAGGCACGATTCAGCTCAGAGGAAATTGTTTACGTTAATTTTTCCAATTCAGCTGTTCAATTCTTCTTAGCTCTGTCATCCCTTTAAAACAGACAAAAGTTTGCATTTTTCACTGGCTAGCAGCAGGTAGTAATGAATCTAGCAGACAGACAGTGTCAAGGATAACGCTTTCCAACAGGAGAACATTCCAGCAACGAAACACTAAGCTGTGCAAACGTAACCATGAATGAACTGAATAATGATACACAGTGCTGCTTCAATTCCCATCATTTCTCCGGCCTTTCTTGGGGACGTGAGCTAAATAGCGGGGAACTGGACTAAAGGGAGCAGTGTGAAACATGTTTCCGTGGCAGGTTTTGTAGGTAGATTGAGATGGCAGATCTGGGGATTTTTTTTTAAAGCTGATGCACTGAAATAAAAAAACATCTACATGCAATCATTTCATATACAGTGGAACCTCGGAGTTACAAACACCTCGGGAATGGAGGGTGTTCTTAACGCTGAAATGTTTGTAACTCTGAACAAAACATTATGGTTCTTTCAAAAGTTTACAGCTGAACATTGACTAAATACAGCTATGAAACTTAACAATGTAGAAGAAAAATGCGGCTTTTAACCATCTTATTTTAAATTAAACAAGCAGAGAAATAGTTTCCTTACCACGTCAAATCTTTTTTTTATTTTTTAACTCCCACCCCCTTTTTTTTTTTTTAGTAATTTACATTTAACACAGTACTATACTCTAAGTAGAGAAAATATGCCAGTGCAATAAAATTTGTCTGAAAATCAGCAGTATCAGGAGTGTTGTTGTTTTGATATACTTGTCAGATTCATAGAGTCTCTTGTGAAAGTGGAGAAACAGTAGGGGAGAACTGAGGGCATGAAAACACCAAATTAGTTGCTTATAACTGCTTTCCACAGAATGGTGCAATACCATGTCACATCAATGCTACACCAGCAGTGTGAAGGCATTAATCAGTTTGCAGCTTATAGACATTTTCAGGGATGGGGGCCAGAATGAACTTAGCCTACTTTGTTGCTCATTTTAAACAAGTTGACACAGTTTATGATGTTTCTTCATTAAACACTCTCATAGCAGACACACTCCGCAAAGAATATCAGACGTCTCCAGGTCCAGGACCAACTACACAAGTTACCACCACAACTTTGAAGCCCACCACAATTATGGAGCCCATCAGCACAACTCCGAAGCCAACTACAACCCCTACGACAACCAGCCCCGCAATGACTACTGTTGCTGCCAAACCTCGACATGCAATGCATAGGGTCAGGGATATAGGTCAGTAGAATAAAGGCAAGGATTTTTACTGTCTTTTTGACCTGCAATTTTCTTAATAAATAATAATATTTCAAGAATAGGCGAAAGTCTAATTGGCCATTGTTTAGTAGACCTTCAAAATTTATTAAATAATACAATGTGGGAATATTAATAATGTATAAAAGAATCAGCAGAAAGGAGGAGGTGGAATTAGTGTGTTAGAGTGCTAATATTGACTTCTGAAAGGTTACAAAGCCCATGTGGAAGAAAGTTTGTGTTTCATAAATATAAACCGCATGTTATATAAGTATAGACAGTAATACTTATTCATATTACTTGTTTACAATAGTGGTTCTCAACCAGGGGTACATATACCCCTGGGGTATACAGAGGTCTCCCAGGTGTATATCAACTCATCTAGATATTTGCCTAGTTTTACAACAGGTTATATAAAAAGTACTAGTGACGTCAATACAAACTAAAATTTCATACAGACGCTATTTTGTTTATACTGCTCTATATACTATACACTGAAATGTAAGTACAATTCTTATATTCCAATGGATTTATTTTATAATTATATGGTAAAAATGAGAAAATAAGCATTTTTTCCAGTAATAACGTGCTGTGACTCTTGTATTTTTATTCTGATTTTGTAAGCAAGTAATTTTTAAGTGAGGTTAAACTTGGGGGTACATAAGACAAATCAGACCCCTGAAAGGGGTACAGTAATCTGGAAAGGTGGAGAGCCACTGATCTACAAGTCTATATATATTCTCAGGACTAAAACATGCTACTTATGGATACTACTTGCATATATGGCGAAAAGTTCCAGAAGGGTACCCGTGTTAGTTTATATACAGCAAAAACAACAAGAGTCCTGTAGCACCTTAAAGATTGAGGAGCTACAGGACTCTTGTTGTTTTTACTTGCATACTTACACCTGATTTGCATTGTTCCACCTGAGTGTAGGACGCTACCCCCATAATGAAATCATGCTAATTTTCAAATGTATTATTCAACAAATATTCCTTTGAATTATTTGGCCAGTTGGGCTGGTAATTCAACACACAGGATTGACAATCATTTGATTAATTTCATGATACTTTTCAAATAAATTATTCAAAATAGATTTTTTGCAATTACTTTCCCCCCCAATCCTACTCTAAAAGGCTCTTCAGTAAAGCCCTCTAAAGACTTGGCTTACTTTATTTTCCCTGATTCTCCCCTACCTCTACTTTCATTCATTAAGGAGCAAGTACATTGTTTCTGTCATTTAACACCTTTTAAAATTAGAAATTGTTTTGTTTCTGCCTAGGTCCTAGCAGTGTCCATCCAGCTTACTCCTCTGTAGCAGCTGCAGCATCAAGTAAGTACAGTTCATGGTTGTGAGGTGTGGATAAAGTGCAAATTGCAGTATCATTAAGGCTCGGATTTACAAAGCTGGAGTGACATCCTGGCCCCAGTGAAGCAATGGCTAAACTCCCATTGATTTCAGTACGGCCAGGATTTCACCCCCAGTTTTTAAAGTGGAACTTGAGAAAATCCTCCACAAACCTGGGTCAGCATTTTCAAAGGTGGGGCCCTGAAATGAACCATCTAAATCTGTGTGGAGACACAAAAATAAACACACAGCCTAATTTGCAGAGACCCTAAGCACCCACGACTCCAGCGGGAGATAATGGTGCTCAGTGCCTCTGAAAATGAACCACTGTTACCTAGGTGTGTAACCTGAGACACACATTTGCAATTATCTGACTTGGTAAAATATGGGTGCTTTGTCTTCCAACACTTGATTTTTTTCCAAGCCCCCTGAATGATTTGATGCATATTTTCATAGTGCTCCCTCTATCTTATGGTCCTCCCCTCTAAAAAACAAAACCCTCAAAACTTTAATATTGCTGTGACGTATAATTCACACTGAGATAGCTATTTAAACACAGTCAGTGAGAGCTGAAAGCTTTGAAACACTGACTTAAGTTAGGCCCGTGCTGTTTGGAAAATCTCAGACCATGGCTCAGGGTCTGGCATAAATGTGATGTTTTTCCTGGCTTTGCATTAGTGATTTTGACAACAGCATCATGTTTGGTCAAAGTCCTGCCTTCATCTTGATCCAGAAACATGCTCCCATTCTAGCCCACAAGCTGTAATACAAATATTTGGAGCAGCCTACCCATTCAGTATTTAATTACTCAGCTGAAAAGAAAAAGCAGCACATTTTCAAATGCTAACAAGTTTCTCTAGATTGAGCACTGAAATCTGACTTCTACTGAATGAAAAGGAACCTGGGCTATGCTCAGTTGTCACCCTTTCTGAACATCATGGGCTCGGTTCTGCTCTAGATACACAGGTACAACTGTCACTGAAGCCAATGAGAATAGTGTCCAAGTATCTGAAAGCAAAATTGGGATGTTTTATCTTGTTAAATGAGCTCTTTTGAAATTAAGACTAGTCATTTAGGATCATACCACATGGATGCCATGGTTATCTGCTAGCTAATTCTAGAATTGAGAGCAAGATTAATTAAATTAAGTTATGAATCACACTAGAATGCCTAATCACTGAGATACTCCATGAAAACTTGGGAAAGAAAAAAAATAGAAAGGAGATGAAAGATTTTGATTTCTTAAGGCATTTATTCTAATGTGTAAGTGTTCATCTCCAGGGCAGATTGTAATGTTGAGGAGCTATTCTGTAGTGAAAGACCTTTATGAAATTCTGACTTAGTCTGGTTCTCCATTCTCTTCTACAACAGGGTATCTCTTCTGGGCCACCATAGTTCCGCCTTCACCTTAACCCCTTAACCCTTCACCCCTTAACTCCCACTTTGGGGCCTTAAATTCTGATGGCCTTGAGCAGTGCCTTTGCTCTACAACTGGATTATGCTCCTGCCCGGCACAAAGATGGAAAGAGAGTCATAGGTCCAGATTCTCAAAAAGGTATTTAAGTGCCTAACTCCCATTGAAATCAAATACTTTTGAGAATCTGGACCATAATCTCTGTGGGCCAGATTTACAAATGTATTTAGGTATGCTAAAATACAGATAGGTGCCTAGTGGGATTTTCAAAAGCACCAAAGCAGATGTCAATGGAAGTTAGGTACCTAATTCCTTTTAGGCACTTTTATAAATTGCACTAAGTATGTGAATTCATCTTTAGCTACTTAGTGTAATTTGTAAATCGGGCCTTTGTGTTCTACTCCCTTTTCTGTTTCATGTTCATGCCAGGCAGGACACAATTTCGGATACGTTTTCTGTAAAAAAAAAAAAAAAAAAAAAAAAAAAAAAAAAGCAGCCTGTCTGAGATCCCACGTCAGTAAGAGAACATACATTAAGGGTGAAATCCTAGCCCCACTGAAACAATGGGAGTTTCGTCATGGACTTCATCCTAAGACTCTAAAATATGATGTATTTGTAATTTTTATTTGTTTTTGACTAGTCTCCTGATCACTTTTTAGATGTAGGTTTCTTCTTAAATTAGGTTCCTAATGTGAATCAACTCCCAAAAGAGATAAAAGCCATACATGCAGAAAGATTATAAGGGACCACGGTGTTGAGTAGTATCATGTCATGAGTCAGTGCTGAGGACCATGGGAGATATGCTGCTCTCAGGAACACCACTGGGACCAAACACATCAATATGATTTTTTGGACATTGCCAAGCACAGTATTTATATCCCAAATCAGACCAACTGCATTACTGTTAGCATCTGGTGGGAATGTCTTCTGGATTCTAAATACCTCATTTAAAAAAAAAAAATCCAACAATTGCCAAGAATTTTTTTAAAAGTCACCATTTTGGTCTGATCCTCACAAATTCCCTCTCAGATGCCTCAACCCTACGTGTATTCAGTGCTCACTTCTTTGATGCAGGCTGGAGCTTCTGAGGATGCCCAGGTTTGTACCACAATTTGGCTAGTCCAAAATCTAAAAACAAGGGGACTCTGTAGAAACCAGAGAAGGAATCAAACACTCTCTTGTTTGCCCTGGCTAATGGGAACTCAGATCTGACCATGATAGTACACCAGTACCTTGCTTTCAAAAGGCACCTCCAGACTAAATTCCCTTGGGCCGCAGTGTAGGTCAAATGATCACTGTGATGGCTGCATCTAAAAGAAAAGATGCTTTGCCACTACCAACCACTGGTATTAGGAAAAGTTTACAGGACTAAAACCAAAGGTGATTTCAGTCTCACAGAGAAAAATACTCCTTGCTATCCCTAACAGTCCTTGTATTTGTGCTTCCTTCCTTATGTAACCCCCTTCTTTTCCTGGGTTACATGGGAGCAGGCAACACTCACCCGTGTGCAAGGGCGCCTAAGGTTGCTAACAAAGGAGATCCGGAGTATTCCAGTGATATGTAGGATAGGTGGGAATCCTCTATCCACCCCTCTGCTGCAGTCCCTTTACTTCTAAAGGAATTTAAAATTGGCAGTGCTTCCACCTGGCTGGTTCCTGCACATGCTCAATAGTGGGCCTTGGGAGCTTCCAGGACTAAACCTAGTCTAAAATTAAAATATTCTGAGACATAGGTCTAACTCAACCATTACAATTATGCAAACCACACATCCAATATGCTTAAATTAGAGTTAAAACAGCTTTACGTAACAAATTAAAGAAATATGGCATCACTATTATTTTAAATCCACAGGGGCAGCTGAATAAATCAATTAATAAAAACAGTATACAGTAATAAATGAAACTTGACTAACTGGCATCTACACTGCCACTATTTACCCCACCTCTGGAGTGGACACTCCCCTAGAGTTCAGAGCCCTGACCCTTGCTTGCGTGGGCACGCTTGAAGATCTGAAGAAGGAGACAGCATTCTGTTGGTTCAGTGTACCAGTTCAGCTCTGGTATCAAGCTGGAGATTTGGAGTTGGCCCAACCAAATGTCTGCAGTCCTGGACCTGCTTGAAGGGACCTTCTCTCTGCCTCTTCTCAGGCCCAATCAAAATCTCTCTGCTGTGCCCCTTCCTTTACAAGCCCTGCCCCAAACAGGGCAGGAACACTCACACCACCTTCACTGCCGGCCCACCTCAGTCAGCTCCAGGCTCAGTCCCTGCCCTGGCTTGGGCAATGCCACCAACCTCCGAATCGCCCTGCTCGATCAAAACTCCAGCAGGCTCTCAGCGGCAGCTTTGGGACCCCGGCAGCAGTAGGCAGCCAGCAGCTTACAGCTTCCGCCGCACTCCACCCCAGCACCAAAATGGAATGCCCCACATGCTTATTTTCTGACTCCATGGAAGGGGAAGACTCTCTCTCTCTCTCTTTCTTTTTCCTCCAGGGCATCATGGGAGTTGTAGTCTCCCAGGATCTTCCCAGCTGTAAAACTCCCAACTAAGTTCCAAGGCCCCTGAAGTACAGGGTGCCTACACTTGTATTCTTCCTTGTTTGGTTTAACCTTGTTTTCCTTGTCACGAAAAAAGTGACTTGAACAAATAAACCCCAACGTAAAAGCCTCCAAATTTTAAATCTAAAAACCAATTGTCTCCGTAGATGACATGGAAGCTGGCAAAAAACAGTAGAGATGGGCCTGCTCCACTCCAGGCCCAACCTTTCAAATAATTTAGGCATGAAAGCTGTGCCCACGGCCAGGACACAGCATGTAACTGCCCTCCCCCCGCACACACAGGCGGCTCCATGACCAGGACACGGAGTGTAACCTAGGGTTACCAGGTTCCCAGTTTTCAACTAGAAAGTCTGGTTACTGCGAGCAGGGGGGAGGTGCCAGGTCCTCAACCAGTACTAGCCTCTGCTCAGCCAGGGCTGCCTCCTGGCTGCGTCTCCTGGGCAGGGAGGCACTGCGTCAAGGACTGCAGCCCAGGAGCGTAGGGAGCCCAGCGAGGAGTAGGGGGAAAGTGGAAAGGATCCAGCTATGAGAAAGTGGGAAGAGAGAGCAGTGAGTGATGGGGGATGAGGAAGGAGTGGGGGACGGGGCCTTGAGGAAGAGGCAGAGCCCAGGCATGGCATTGGGGGAAGAGACAGCGCAGGGAGCAGCATGTAGGGAGAAGAGGCGGCGCAGGGACAGGCGATCCAGTTGTCAGCACTTAGAAAGTTGGTAACCCTAAGTGAGAGAGTTGCCTAACGCGTGAGTGTCAATGCATGACGCGTGGTAGACCTGAATTACTAGGAAGCCGTGCTTACTACTTACCATGGCTAGTCCTAGTGGAGTCAACGGTGCTACTCCTGATCGTAAGTGCTGCGCTCAGTAGTAAGCTGTTTGTAGCAGCAGGCCTTCAGAGAGGATAGAAATCCTGCTCTGCTTCAGCACGTCTAACTAAAGCAAAGATTTGTATTATTGTTTCTCAACTGTAGCTTATTGTTGCTATTGCTTTTCTATGACCAACAGTATGTGATGATGCCACCAACAGCTACGAATGCAGGGCAAATGGCCTCTGCCTTCGCTCCAGTTCCACCCCAAGGCTGTGTAGGAGCCAGGCAGGGGTATTCCTACCAGAACTCTTCAGAAGAGGCAATAAGAAGAAAACCAAAACTTTGGTAGATTTCTTGGGTAGCTGCTCAGATCCATAGGTGATGGACAGGTTAGAAATCCATAGACAAAGTAAAAGACTGGGATTATACCCATTCATAACAGCAGCCCATCACAGCAGTAGGCAGCGTGGTCTCATGGATAAGGCTCTGGACTGGCAGCTCGCTGCATGGCCTTGGGCAAGTCACTTCACTTCTCAATCTCCTTTGAACCTTTGTATCACTTGTCATTTTAGATAGTAGCTCTTCAGAGCAAGGACACTTTCCCACCCTTGTTTGCCTCTTGCCTAGCACACTAAGTCCCCAGTCACTAGGCACTGCTGAAATGCAACAAATAAATAAATAATCATACAGATGTAAGTGCTATAATAGGCCTTCTGGATCTGTAGGTATTTCAGTACACAGGCCTCTAGGTCAGGTCAGAATTTTTCAGTAAGGCTACTTTTTACTGATTCACATATTCCAGATAGGCTCTTGCATTTGAGTAGGTGTAAGCCTTCCTAGAAGCAACTGAGCAAGGGGAGAGGACTAAATCCATTTGTTTAACAGTACTTATGCATTTGTGCTACTGGAGAAGATCTCCCTCCAGGCACTGGGGAAAATATCTGGAGTTTATTTTTGGGCCTTTCCTCTTTCCAAAGATAACTCTAAACATTTACCCCCCAGGGACATCCTGCTGGCCCAGCTGCTGTAGTTCTTGGAGCCATTCGTCCACACCCTTGGTACACTGCTCTCCAGTGACAGTCTCTCTCTGAGTCCGGCTCCCATTGTTGTGTATGGTCTTGCAGTTTTGTCACGCTGGGTCACAGCTTGCTGTGCTGCCTGGGTTGGCCCATCCGTCTCCATCTCTGTGGCGTTGGCATATCTTCCTCGTCAGCCAAGACCTCTGGCTCACGCGCACCATAAGACTTATCCCCACCACAGACTGGGATTGTTTTTCCCTGGGACAAGGTCCCTGGCACAGAAGGCATTTCCCAGATTCTAGGCCTAGATTGCAGTGTAGATTGCAGAACTATGCGTTCTACCTGGTCACATGTAATCAAAACCTCCCAAAGCTGGTCTGCAGTTACACATTTAACATTAATTCCAGACTTTTCCCAAAGCTCCACTAGCTGGGCTTTACTGCTCTTTCTGCAATTTGCAGTCATAGCACTCATCTGGACAGATTCTCCACCTTGTTAACTTTTGATCTCTTTCTTCTGGAGATTCACTCCGTCTGACTTGCTGCCACCAGTTTGTCACAGACCTCTCTCTCTCGCTCACATGCCTCAGCCCCCTTCTTGTTCAGTGCTCTGATTCAATAAACACTCGCTTTTTCACCCACCACCGTGGCACAGACTCCCTGGCTTGTCTTATATTTAAAAGGACCACCTTTGTAGGCACTGGAGCTGTGATTTTCCTGTTTATCCTGGCTAATGAAGGCAAACAGAACGAAGCATCATTTTGAGGCATTGGTAACAGGTGTTCAGGAGGCACAGCAGGAGCTAGCTGCCTCAAAACCCAGTGTAGTCAAAAGGATTATAAACACGGGGCCAGATTGTGTTTGAGTCTAGCATGGAGGGGAGGGGATGCCAGGGTAGTGGATTAGATTCGAAACTGATCTTTTTTCTGTTTAACAGCTGTCTCTTTTGTGTTCTTAATGGCTTTGTGAATAGTGCTAAATAAACATTATGGACTCAAGTGGGGGCAGCACCACCCCAAGGAGAGCTCTCAGGTACATCCTTAGTCCTCTTCAGACTCTGGTATATGCAGAAATCTCTGCAGGCCCGTCAAGGGGGAAAAAGTCTCTTGCAAAAGTTCTGTACAGACTCTGCTGCATAAAGAGACATTTCACCCCAAGAACATGACACCTCAGCCAGGTTTGCTAGGTGTGTCTGGGAGTTTTCTAAGCTCCTTGAGCCAGAGCTACATGCTTCTGGAGTTTATAGGCTCTGCCCGTTTCACCACTTATGTCTGTGAGTTCCTTAAACAGGACTTTTTTGGCCCCTAGAGCTGTGTGTGGAGAGCTCCTCGCAATGCCTGCAAAGGGAGCTTTATTCAGTACAGCACTTACAAGCTCAGCACGTTATGCCAGTGAAGATTCTACTAATGTTTTCCAACCTGGGGTAGCTTTCACATGGTTTTGCAACATCAAGATCATTTGGAGCAATCAGAGGTTCAGATTTTTCTGAGCAAATAACTCAGAGGTTTTCCACCCAATGTTATCAATAGGATCCCGAGATTCTTTAGTTCATCGGGCCTCATCCAAAGTCCACTGGAGTCAAATGAAAAAATCCCATTGACTTCAGAAGGCTTTGGATCAGGCCCTTACTAAGGAAATTAATGAATAAAATAAATGTAAAGACTGGGGGGTGTAGGCTGGTGGCACAGTCCAGCTGGGGCATGATGACCCTTCCTCAGGCCCAGGCTCCGAGGAAGGCCACAGCGTCTCCATTTAGGGGAAATGAGCAGCTCCCGTTTACTAGTCTTTAGCCCTGGTCCCCAGCAGGGCTGGCTGACAAGCGGTCTGGTGCCCCCAGCCCTCAGGCAGGGCGGGACAAGCAAGCAGCTCGCAGTCCATGGCCAGCAAGCTGGGCAAGGCTGGTTGGGCAGTCAGCAGCCCCCAACCTTCCCAAAGGCGGGGCTTGTAAAATAGTCTGGGGGCCCCAGCTTGGCAGGCAGGCGGGGCCAGTACAGCTCAGGATCCTCTGCCTCGCAAACGCAGAGGGTAGTGTTGGGTTTCCAGGGTGACTAGGGAAGGGGAAGAGGGACGCAGGCCCACCCGACTCCACTGCGTCCCAGCCCAGGGCCTTAGCAGTGGCAAAGCAGTTGACAATTGAGTCAGCGGGGCTCCAGCTGCAACACGCTGATAGGGTTTAGCCCCTGACTCAGCCACTTGCTAGTTGGCGGTCATGGGCCACTTCCTCCCACCCTGTCCCCAGGTTCCTGCAGGACTCAGTTTCCCTCCGGGTCGCTGGGGTACACGGTGAGCAGCAGGCCCACAAGTCCTTCCCCGTCAACCAGTGGCAGGTCTGGGAACATCTTTGCATCGTCAGCGAAGGGCAGCTCCTCCAGGTCACAGGGGTTCCTTCGGTCCACAGGGTTCCATCAGCTCCTGGGGGTCCCCCGCATCAGGCAGCTCTTCGAGGTCAGGGCCGACCTAAGGGGGTATGTCCCATCCAGGAGTCTCGGGTGGCTTGCTCCAGCTACTAGGGGCTGGCAGCCCTGTCCAATCACTAGGGCCCAGTAGTCCGGGCAGGTTTTGGATGCTTCACTCGGTGAGGCAGTCACTCCAAACAGCCACAGCCACAGCCACAGCCACAGCCACAGGGCCTGGGCCTGGGCCTGGGCCTGGGCCTGGGCCTGGGCCTGGGCC
>ML675633.1:9423-215936 GCA_007922155.1 Mesoclemmys tuberculata | reverse complement strand
GGGCCTGGGCCTGGGCCTGGGCCTGGGCCTGGGCCTGGGCCTGGGCCTGGGCCTCCAGGAAGACACGTCTGCCTCCAGCAGCAGCTTTTCCCTAGTGGGCTGCTGGACCGGCCTTTTATAGTTCCTTTTCCTGTCTTGGCTCCGCCCCTCTGTTACTGAGCAGTTTGGCCTGTAGGGCCCAGCTCCATCCAGCAGGGACATCATGACCCTTCCTCGGGCCCAGGCTCCGAGGAAGGCCACAGCGCCTTCCTACAGGGACAGATTAATGTATTTTTGAGCCATGACTAAAAAATTGTGGTTTCCTTGGGAAATCTTCAAAACTTGGTGTTAAAGTCCTGCTTTGCAAAAATACTTTATGCTATTAATCTTTTAAAAATGCCCCTTCTGTAGAGACTATGAATGAGAAATTTCAGGCAGAAATAGTTTCTGCCCCATTAGTTATTTATTGTCTCATTGTTTCTTTGGGCTTCCTCATCTGCCTATATCCATCTGTTGTCTCTTATCCTATATTTAGATTGTAACCGCACTGGGGCACGGACTATCTCTGTATTTGTACAGCGCTTAGCAAAATGAGGTCCTGGTCCATGGCGGGGGTCCTAGGTGCTGCTGCAGTACAAATACTTAATAAGAATAAGAATAATAAAGATAGGGGAAAGGCATTTAAATGAGGGTTATAATGGAAACTAAATCACAATCTTAACTATGAAGTTGTTACTGCAGCTCTATGTTACTATATAAGTGACATTTCAAATGTAAAGTAGCAAATGTTAACTAACCTTCTAAGAAAAATAAAAACAAACCAAAAACTGTATATTTTTTACTTTGCCCCCAAATGAAACAACTTAATTGTATGAGCAATAAGTACATTATTACAATGTAAAGAAGCTCCATATATAAGTCATTAACTCTGATGGTAGCAAAATGAAACAATGAAAATCCCAGATAAGAACAGTCTTGAACTAAATATAATCTAAATGACATTTTCCATTTTAATGCTTACTTAGGACAGGTTCAGGCTGCACAAGGAAGAGGCCAGAATCAAGGTATGTCTTAAACTAATAAAGACTTAGTAGATTTTACAATTAAAATAATGAAATTAATTATATTTAAGTTCTGTGCACTGACCAATAAAATGTTTTCAAAGCATTCAGGGGCACTTCAACCTACGCAAGTAACAGAAATATTCCTCGAGCCAATACAGGTAAAGGCTTTAAGTAAATATGCAAATTTCTCTCTGTAGCAAATTATACCATTCAGCTACTGAGAGTTAAATAACAGAATATTGTTTCATCTTCTAAACTCTTTTCCAGCGATATGCAATGCTAATTAACATTGCACTGATTACTGCATAAGTATATACTTAATTAATGAGGGCTACTTGTTTGGATAAAGAACAGAGAAATGAAAATAACTAATCTCATAATTGTTCTCTAAATGTAATCTTAAACCATTTAACAATGATACATTTGCTATTGTTAAACAGTCTGGGTTTCAGATTACATACCCATGTCTGAGATGCCTTTCACTCCTTGGATCAAGGCTCTGATCCTGAGAATTGCCCAGCAGTCAAGTGAGCTTTGCACTTTGCAGGAGTCCTTCTACACCCTAGGTTCAGGCCGGGTGTAAGTGGATACAATCGCACTGAGCAGCATCCACTTTCACTACAACTTAATTTGGCCCTTTGTCTCAGTTTTAAAAGGTATTTCTTTGCTTTATTTATTGCTTTGCTTTTAAAAGGTATTTCTATCTTCCCTTTCCATTTGTCATTAAAAGAAAACGATGAGTGTTACTTTCAGGTCGATTGAACACATTCCTCTCTACTAACCAATTAAAGTTGATCCTTGTGTCAAATCACACAGGTATTCATCGCCAAGAGCCTGTTGCTGCTGTCCGGAAACCTGCTGGGTCTCCAGTCCATCTTGGTAAGCTCTACTGTTAGAAGTTGCCTAAAGTCCCCTTGTTTCCTTTCATTCCAAACATTTGCCATTCAGGATAGGTTCATAAGTAACATTTCATGCGATTTTCTAGGTGATTCTATGGGACACCTAGCAGTTTATATCTACGGAATAGCTGTTACATCATGCAGCCACATTTGTGAATGTGAAACCAAGTACTAGTAACTGATGTGCTCTAGTGTAAAGTTGTGTGAATTAATGTCTTCCATGACGCTGGTTACTTCCTTTGTGGCTATTCAAATTGTATATCAAAGAGAGCAAGTGTCTGATGCTCCTACCCCTTGCTTCAGTTTTCCTCCCCTCCTTTTCCTCTTCCCTAGCCTTCATCCTGATATAGCCCCCTCTGTCATACTTATTTGTTCTCTCTATCACATATGGTCTCAGCCTTTTGTTTATCCCCTCACTCCTTTTTGTTCTCCCCTGATCCTCTCTCATCCCTCCCAATATACAGACAGTGCTCACCTGTGGTGCAGGGAAGGAGTAGAGAAAGCTTGGGCACCAGCCTGCCGTGTCTGCTGGCATGTGCTGCTAGTGCAGATGAAATGCCTGTGGAGATGCCAACTTCAGCACATGATTGAAGGGAAGTTACTGGCCCACTCCATGCTCTCTTGGAATGAAGTTTTGTTTTTCTTGATCACAGAGCACAAACTTCTTGTGGAACAACCAAGATCAGTTCTGTAGTCTTGGCCTGATTCTTGAAGAGTCTTTTGTCATTAGCCTAGTCACACCTATTTTAACTTACTTAGATGATGTCCCTCCAGATAAATCCATTTTCCTGTCAAGCTTCTTCCTACACTTCTTCAGGAATTTCATCTTCCCCATGATCAAACTCTTCTTATAATTCTTCACACACTCAAAAATTTAACTTGAGTTTTAAAAAAAGGCCATTACCCAACACCACCACTACAAAACTGTTTATAAAGTACTCTATGCTAAAAAACCCTAGTCTTGTTGCTTTCCGAAAGTCAACAAACTGAGAGTTCACACCCACTTTTATGAGTAGGTTATGTTATATTCATGGAATACACACAGGTAATTCAGATGAAAAATGTCAAATACTCTTCCTGGAAGGTTACAACATCACACTACTTTTATTTGTAGACTCCTGAACAACACACAGTAACCAAATGCAAAGAGGCACAACTCACCTCTCACCTTGTTCTAGGCTGGTTCATTCCAAACTCATCATTGCACACTTTCCTATAGAACAACCCTAGCCTGCAGTCGGGACAAGGAACACCCCCCCCAAACACACACACCACCATCACCACTCTTAAAGTAATAGCTTGCAACTTCAACAAAATCCTCTACACCATAGATTGTTCGGCGCATACTGGGCAGTCATCATGTAACAAATCCTGGCTGCTTTCAAAAATATTATCTTCTGTCTCTCAGGGATGTGTGAATTTTATCTAGAGCTTTCCTTATCATCCACTTTATTATCATTCCATGGGATAAGACATTATTGTCAACCTGCTGTTCTTTCTGAGATTTGAGGATTGTCCTCTATATGCAATCAGCCAACTCAAACTTTGTCATTTATCACTGTAAATGAAAAAATGAATGCTCTCAGAGATTCTTCATGGAGGGCCAGGTAGCAACATTTTACGATGGACATGGGGACTGTCTCTGAGGTACTAGCCTCCTGCCATTTGCATCAACTCACCTGACTGGTAGCTCTTCCAAGCACCAAAGATCAGGAAAAAAAATATTTTCTATTAAAGTGAGAAGTGGGGCAGGCCCTGAAAACAGAGGTAGTCATATTTATTTATAAAAACAGAGGTGGTGGTGTTCATCACCTTCCTGCCTAATGGGGTGTGGGCAAAAATCAGCAAATCTCTTTGTATTTGGAGGTGTTGAGGTAGGACAGGAGTCAAAACACACTACAGGAGGCAGCTGGAAGGCTTGTTTGGTGGAATATTTTTGCTGACCTTGCCAAAAAAAAAATGTGAAGGCCAACCTTGTCCCAATGTTAAAGTAAGTGAATATGAAAAGAACAAAACTGCTCTAAAGAGCTTAAATAGAGGCAGAAGGTAAGAGGTTACTGAATAGGGCTTGAAATGTGTTCATAAAGGTTTCCAAGCTTTACGATCCAAAATATCTGACTAGAGTCTGCTCATCATGACTTGGTCTATAAATTGACTTTTCTAAATTGTGCAAGGTATTTTGTAACTTCACCTAATTCCATGATTTTAAGTAATTGTTCCTCTTCTCTTTTATGTGTGAAAGCTGTAGAAACTGAGTTGTGGAAACCCGGATTGAGCCTTTTTGACACAGGTAAATATTTAATGCAATAAAACACAACAGATCCACCAGCAGCTGTGCTGGGAATAATCTGCATTCTACACTCCTGGGGGGAACTAACACTTCTAACAAGGCCCACTGCACTAATGGTAACAGCTTCAATGGACAGGAATTATAATAGAAAATGGCAACTGAAGCTTCCCATTTATCTCTGGTTGGTTAAAACAGCCCTGTGGGACCTGTACTTGTATTAGTCTCAAGCAAGTCCTGTCCCAGAAACAGAACTGATGAGGTCTGGAGAGGGTAGCAAACTGTGCTGCAAAAGAGGGTCTAGCTACTGAAAAAATAGGCCTAAAAACAATGTATATTGTTGAAAATGAAAGGGCATGATAACACTCTATAAATAGTTAGGCTGCAGACACCGAGAAAGGAGAGCAATGAATTAGTCTGATAAAAGAGGTTATAATGAAACCTAAGCTGAACAGATGGAAAACTCCTGAAAGTAAAACTATGATGCTATGGAATAGTATCCCAAGGGAATTATTGTTTTACCTTTATACTGCAGTGGTACCTAGAGCTCCAACAGGCTAGGGCCCCATTGTACTCAGTACTGTACAAACATTTAGAAAATGACAGTCCCTGCTTCAAAAAGCTTGTGATCTCAAATGGACAAGATACAATGGGTGGATGAGACCAAAAAAAGTGAGTTGGGTTAGAAGCGGGGTAACAAAAATAGGATTTGCAAAATTCTTAGCCTAGCAGGAGTGATTATCAAAACTTACCACCTTCCTAGAATTTAGGGAAGTCTGTATCCCTTGTGACATTTAAAAGCTGGATCACACAAAATATTAAATTCACGGATTCCAAGACCAGAAGAGACCATTGTGATCATCTAGTGTGACCTCCTGCATAACACAGGCCATAGAGCTTCCCCAAAATAATTCCTAGCGTATATCTTTTAGAAAAACATCCAATCTTGATTTTAAAATTGTCAGTGACGAAGAATCTACCACAATCCTTGATAAATTGTTCCAATGGTTAATTACTCTCACTGTTTAAAATTTACACCTTGTTTCTAGTCTGAATTTGTTTAGCTTCAGTTTCCAGTCAATCGATGGTGTTACATTACATGATATAATAGGGAACAATCCTGCACTGGCATGGGGATGGACCATATAATTTTAAAAGATCTTTTCCATCTCTAACTTCTACAATTCATTGATCTCCCCTGCGGCAGCTTGGATAAGCCCAATTTTCAGTAGGGTTTTTACTTGAAAGTTCTAATGACTTCAGAGCTGAGATTATAAATTAGATTTTCATTATCTACAACGAATGGCATAGCACGTGCACATTAGGTTGAAAACTCCGAACCTGAGTCAGGAGCGGTGATTCCATATCTCTAATTACGCACCATCTTGTATATGAACAGGTTTCCCTGCCACAGAGATGGAAGGCTGAGTTGGAAAAAGGACATTTTACTGCACAGTGTGTGCAAGTTGTGTGTGTCTGTTTAGAATGAACTGCAGGACTGTGACTAGTAGTGAGGATTCATTTTGGAGACAAAAAATGAGAGGGGACTTTAAATTTGGTGAAACACTGAGGCAGTCTTATTTGTACTTTCTCTGTAACCCAAATGTGTGTGTAGACTAGTGATAAAGTCTGATGAATGCAGCATGTCACTTCAAAGAAATGGTTTCTTGTGTTCTGCTGTTTTACGTAAGTGAATGGAAGCTTAATGAGCGTGGACAGCTGTGACAATCTCATGAAGGAAAATCTAATTAGCATGGAGCGAGCTGAAATTCCCATGGCAATAACAAAATTAAATTGGGGCTGGCAGAACCAGGAGCCCCACAGGAACTGACCATCCCCCAATTAGCAAGTATTGGTAGGTGGCATTATTGTTACATTGAAAATAAATCAGTTAGCTGACCCTCAATTTTTCATAAATGCTAAATTCACATAACTAGGTTTGAATTGTAGGTAACTACAAAGCTATTTCAGCTAAACACGCACACGGAGCACAGAGCCTTCCTTAAGTGCAGGTTACAGGATGAGCCACTTAACTATGAATCTGACTTAACTGCAAAGTTTGGTGACCTACATAGAATAGTGAATGTTCATAATTAATTACTCAATAGTGTTATACTCAATCTATTGTGCAAGTATGGTGTACTTGGTGCTTTTCACCTGCAATGATACACAGTTAGTCCACATTATACATATGTGGCCAAGATTGCAGAAAAAGAGTGATATTATTTGAGATATATTATGTGGCCATGTAACTGAAGACTGCAGTGGAATGCATACACACAGGTGAGCAAGGGGAAGGTTAAAAACCTGAATGTTGTTGTTTCGTGACTTTTAAGTGCAATTTACAAATTGAGGCTCTGGTCCTGCAACTATCTATTTTGTGCCACTTGTGTTTTTGTAGGATCGGGCCCAAGTCTTCACCTCTTTGCAGCTTGTGTTACTCATTTACACCGAGGCAACACAAGTGCAAAGCTAGTGTGCTGCCAGTTCAGAAGGACTTTTTATTTTCACCATGCGCAGAGTTCCCTGACTCCAAAAGGTGCATAGACAGCAGTGGGGAATCAGGCCCTTCGTGAGATCAGTGCACAGCGAGAGGTCAGTGTAGTATTTACACAGGCTCATAAGGTGATCAAAGGATAACCAGTTTTCAAGAGTCTTCAATGACACTTTACCTTGTGAGGGCTACTTCCTTTTAATTTTGACTTTCTATGCCCACCTGCTGCACAAGAAGTGTTCAAAACAAGGTTGCAGGTTTTTTTACAGTAGGATAAGCATTTTAACCATTTGCCATATAAAATACCATGACGGAGCCATTTTCCCTCACATTTCAAAAAGTATTCTTCTGCAGGGAGACACTAAAACTGGAAAATCTAAGACCAAAAGTTGAACATTCGTGCCCCCCTTCAGTGGAGTGGTTATAGCTGCTCCCAAGGTAATTAATTACCTCCTCTGCTGAATTCTCTGCTGCAATTTTTGCCTTTTCTGATCCAAATTCCCTTTTTGTTGGCATTTTGTTCCTTTCTTCTTGGTCTCTCAGAACTTGAGTTGAACAGTGCAGTCCCTTCATTTCAGGAAATCCTTTGTAGCTCAACCGTTTGCTGCTTTCTGCCCATTGGCTGAGTCATAGGCTTTTGTCCCTACCTTGGCATCATTGCTATCAATGGCTTACAGCCCCCATCTTCTTACCCAGCCCCTTCGTCTACCCTGTACAGAGAAATATACAACTCAAATATACCCTGTCAAACAGAGACCCGCAGTTATTTTTAGTCACTCACCAGTCTAAGTTCAGATTTCATTATTGTCTCCATAATCCCCTTGGATCTCCTCCCTCTGGAATGCTGCTGCTCTCGTCTCTCACCTGTTCTGTTTGAATAAGGTGACATGAGTTCTATGGTGTTTTTATTATTTGTAGACCACTCCACATGTGAACATGGCACTTTCCATGTTACTTGGAAGTTTATTACTATGGCTATGTCTCCAGTACAGCAGCTACAGTGGTGTGGCTGCACCACCATAGCACTTCTGTTGAAGATGCTCTAAGCCCTAGACGCTCTGGTTCTCAGCCTGCGGGCTGCTTGAGGCCCAATCAGCTGCGGCCCATGTGACAGCCTCAGGGCCATACGGATAGTAATGGATGTGGCCCACATAACACAGGGTGGACTGCATATGCAGCCCCCAATTGTAAATAGGTTAAGAACCACTGCTCTAAGCTGACAGGAGAGAGCTCGCCCATTGGCTTAATAACTCCTGCCTTGGTGAGAGGTGGTAGCTATATCAGCAGGAGATGCTCTCCTGCCAACAGAGCACCATCCACACCAGCGCTTAGGTTGCTCAGGGATATGGATTATTCACACCCGAGTGACGTAAGTTATAGCAAAGTATTTGTAGTGTAGACATAGCCTATATTTATTTTTCTTTAAAGCCAATCATCAATTCCTGTGAGTGCCCTATTCAACTTTGGTGTCTGTGCCTTTTTCAATTAACAAGTGATCAGGATCTGCCTGCTCCCGCACACCCCTCTGCACCTTGCCTTTGTGACAGGCCGGATGATGTGCTATTATTCCCAAATCTCAAAACTGGCTTGTTGGGGTTTTGTTCTAAAGGACTTTACGGATCTGATTGTGTCAGCCTGCACTCCAACCCCTTCCGCCTGGGAACCCTGTGGATTCAGGGGTGGGGATGCTTTGATAACGATAGGTAGGACAGAGCCAGGCACGTCTGACCAACAATACTCGAGGCTGGAACACTGCAGCAGTGAACTACCGCGTTCTCCCTCTTGAACCCACTCCTAAGCCTGGAAAGGGGTCATAGAATCTCACTGTAGACTGGGAACCACACCTTGCATGCTTATGGGAGCCAGGTCACACACAGACCATACAGCTGCTGGGGGAGCATGCTGCTGGAAAACCCGAGGCATAGGCCATAGGCTGACGGTACCCTGGCCTGTGGGCCGTTCCAAAGAAAGACGCAGACACACACTGACTTTCCCAAAGGCACATGGAACATATCACTGCGTGGGGCTGAGTTTAGTACCTGTCAGCCACCGGTAGTCACTGCTTGAATGGCTGGTTCCTTTCCAGGTCGTGGCAGTACTTCTGCCTACCTATTCCTTGCCATGGCATTATTTCCCTGTCACTGACGCCTCTCTTTCCAACAGGCGACTCCAAGTCAGGCAGGTCAAAGGGGGAAGTAGTAAGAAGAGAGAGTGCCAGGGGGCTCTTAAACTGATCCTTTGGCTAGAACAGGATCAGGGTTCTTGCGCCCTTTGGTGCTTCCTGCAGGAAGGGTTGTCAACCCTCCAGGATTGTCCTGGAGTCTCCAAGAATTCAAGATTAAACATGAAAGATTACATTATGATGGACCAGCCAGGAATATGTCCAACCAAAACTGGCAACCCTTTCTGGAGGAGAGTGGGTATTTGTCTTTGGAAGCAGCTTCTCCATTCCCCATCAGATTTTTTGTTCCATATTTCCCCTTAGACCAGTGGGTAAGTTTTGGCCTCCCCCTTCTGTAAGTATGGAGGTCCTGCCCATCCTCCCATAGTAGATATTTTGGATTGAGATCCATTAGCGATTGTTATGAGAGATGTCACCAGGTTGTCCTGTTAAACGTGATCTTTCAAGTTCCTTTTTGTTCGTGAGAGAGCAAATGTTCAGTCTTGGGAAACATGCTGTGTTAATATTTTGGTTAGGCGAAGGTCTGTGTACGGCAAGCTTGTGCCAGTAGCAGAAGAATTTTCTCTTTGCCTTGGTCTCTGCTTGGAGTCACTTCTTGAGACTGATTTGTTCCCTAGAAATGAGGCATTAGTGTTGGGCCAAGATGGCTGAAAGAAGGGATTGCCTGCTGCTGTTTGACCATCTCTGTACCATAATTAGTGTCGATAAAACAAATTACACATACTATATCCACACTCTGTCACTGATTTCCACTGAAAGGATGACCTGCAAGGCCCTGCTACCACTGGGCTTAGGGACAACAATGAAACAGGAACAATAGCCTGAATTTATTAATGGTTTTGGCTGATTTTATTTTAAAACGCTTGTACAAAGATGGTTAGGACTACAGCATCCGTAGTGTGTCATGAGACTAGAGAGCTAAAGGTTAGGGAATACATATTTACTACTGTTCACCAGGAAGAAACAAAAGAAGCAGATGGAAGAGCATTTTTTTTTGTCAGTTGTAGCTTTATATGGGACATGTCTCTTTTAATACATGAGTTCCAAAGAGGTAGCCATGTTAGTCTGGTTTTAGCAAAACAGCGAGAGTCCTCTGGCACCTTAAAGACTAACAAATTTATTTGGGCATAAACTTTCATGAGCAGAAACCCATCTGACAAAGTGGGGTTCTGCCCACGAAAGCTTATGATGAAATACATTTGTTAGTCTTTAAGGTGCCACAGGACTCTCACTGCTCTTTAAAACATCGTAAAACTGGCAGCATAACACAGGGCTCAGTTTTGCTATTCTGTAACGCTGCATTGTTATTGCCTATTTAAAAACAGTACAAGCGCATACAAGCATGCAAATCAGCTCAGAAAAGCAGCAGTCCGGGCTCTCTGGAAGAGGACCAAGCAGCAAGAGTGAATTCCTATTCCAACTAGTATTGGCTCCAGTGGGGTATACCGCTTTGCTATCTGTTTCTTTTAGAACCTGATCTTTCTGAGACCTGCCAGTATTTTTCTCTTTGGTCTGGTGGTACTCTTGCTGTTTCTGTGGTTAGCCAGAGAGAGCTAAGGCAGAAAGCAGGCCACTACGGGTTTTGTGCTAACTTAATAACAGGAACATATTATCTTGGTCTACTGTGTGGAAACTCTCTCTCTCTGGTGCAACAAAAGCATTTTACTCTCACTTTGCTTTCCTCTAGTTCATGGATTTTAAAATTAGACATAAAAGTCTGGAGCGGGATGGCTGGTCAGAGACAATATTAACAACACCCCCTGGATAGAGGGTGCCAGTCACGGTACAGCACAAGAACAAAGCTCTGGACATGGTCGTCCTCATTTCAGAAGGCAGAGGGCTGGCTCTCTTAGATCAAGACTACTTTAGTGAGGCCCTTCTGGCACAAGGATAGGCTACACCATGTGCCTTTAGGGTGGCTGGTATATGTACCCATTGCAGGAAGGATTTTGTCTGGGAGATGGTCCTGTCAAAAGGTGGGGAGATAGAGCTGCAGCTATAGGAACGGGGGGAAGAAGGGGAGCAAAAGGTTGTAAGGTATCCCGTGTGCCTGTAGTAGGGACCATTGCAACAAGAGTGCAGGTAAAGACAGCACCTGAAGGCTATCCTAACCCGTGCTGGGAGTCCAACCAGCTCCTAGCAGCCCCAGAACAGGGGAGGTGCAAGCTTCCTACCTTCTGTCCCTGTGCTGGTACTTTTTGCTCTAACGGTGTAGAAAGGCCCTGTTGCCATAGGAGAGGATCTAGGGAGGAATCTAACAAACACAGGCAGAACCTCTTCTATGGCTCCCAAGGAATGTATATTGTAGCAGCAGCTGTGCCACCCTTTAAATGAATGCAGCATATGCATCCATGCATGCCTGTCCCGCTCTGCTATCCAGAGGCTAATACAACTGCCAGCTCTGTCACGGAGAAATGACTGCTTCCCCCATGCTGGGGCTGACCCCTCAAAGGGGTCATAAGGGAAGAAGGAATGAGTTTTGTGCCTTTTTCCCCATCTTGTTCGTACGTGGCGCCAGCAACAGTCTGGTCATTTTAGTTCAAGCATTGGAAACTGCTTTCTTTGCTGGGAGTTGGATTGAAAACTGAGCTGCATTTCCCCAGCTCAGACTAACTATTATTTCTATTAATATTCATAATGATTTGTAACGTGATAGCATGGAGCAGCCTTAGCCAGCAGTCAGGACCCCATTGTGCTAGACGCTGTGTGCAGAACAGAATGAAAAGATGGCCCCTGCCCCGAAGGCATGTCCATGCGTCTGTGGGTGCAAGTATGTAGAGTGTATTAAGTGCTAGTACTTGGTGAAGATAAATTATCTGACTATGGGAAATGATTGTAACGGGAAGTGGTCTGAGGCTACAGAGCACTGTTGGGTCCTCATCATGCTCTTGGCTTGGCTCTGTCTTCCCTGATGATGTGATCAGGGGTATCTGCAGGGTTCATTTTAGAAGCTCCAGGAATTCAAAGCCCTTCCCGTTCCCTTCAGACTTGGTTATCCATTTGCTTTACAGACATTCACACTGAGAAGTTAATTGGCCGGTGGCATGTAGCTTTATGGGAAAGAGGAACCCTGAGGCACTTTATAATTTCTAAACTTTTGTCTGTAATTAATTCACACTTTTAATGTTACGTGCATGCTGGTTTCCTTTTGAAGTCTGCAGTATTTCCTCCACTTGCCTGTTGATGAAGATTTGTTAGGGGAGGGGGATGTTCTTCTATCACTTGTTTTAGGGATAGACACGTCTAATAACCAGTTCAGAGTCTCTTCGATAAACAAAACAGAATTAGCTCCGCTGTAGGCTTTTTCCTTTATTTGCTGTAATCCCCTAGCTTATCTTCCCTGATCTTGTCCTGCTCATGTGAGAAGAAATATGAGAGTTGAGTTGCTTTAACTTAGGAGAAACTGGCCTGACGTTAAAATCATGAACTGAAGTCATAGTTAAACTCTTTCAATTGTTCTTATGCTGCTTCTACAATACTCTGGGAGCCAATAGTGCAGCTCCAGGACACATCTACTTTAGTTTGTCTTATGAAGGGATAAACAGACATTGAGACTGCTGCTTTTCAGATGCCACATTTTGGCCCTGATCCAAACCCATTGAGGTCAATGGAAATCTCTCCACTGACTTCAGTGGGGTTTGGATCAGGCCTTACTTTGTTTTCTCTCTTCCCTCAAAAGAAGAACCTACTCTCATAGAAAACACCAGGCTTTACTTACCTGGACATAATGTGATAGGATGCTCATTGTCCTTGCTCCTATCTCCATATAGGAAAACAGGACAGTAGCAGCCTGGTTCTCCACTTTGATTTGAAACCTTGTATAGTCATCTACACCAGTGCAAAGTACATGTAAGCTGCTAGTCAGTCAGGCTAGTAGCATGGTGTTCCCACTTTACATTCATTTAAAACAGGGGTAAATGAAGGTACAAGGCAGTGGAGAATCAAGTCTCAATTTCTCGTATTATTTCCCTTCCCCTCTAACATCCAGTCAGTATAGGAACCCTTCCTTTGGTTGCTGTGGTTTTGAGCAAAATGAAGATAATTCAAATCTGTATATTTCACTACATTTTTAAATTAATCTTTGGAACAAAATTTGAGAGCAGTACTAAGTACCACCTTCTTTGAGAGAGATTCCAGAAATGTTTTTCTTATGAACAGAGCACCTGACTGTCTAATTCATTTCACTGAGGTTGTTATTACCAGAAAATCAAAATTCAATACCATTAGCAAACAATACAAAATAGAAAGGTGCTCAGAAGAGGACCCCAGAAAAGTTTCCACCACCAGATTGGGTTTTAAGTGGCTGCTGGATAGTAAACATTTAAATGAGCCACTACTCTGAAACATCTAGAGGTATCAAGATAGGATATAAAACGATAACCCTTCATCCAGTCCTTTTGTCATATATGTTTGGCGGACGTTAGGAGCAGAATTGGCCTTAGATTGTGTATGTGTAAAAAAGAAATGGCCATATTGCTGACTTTTTAGTCTTCTCCCCATCAGCTTATGGAATATGGCCGGCACCCTGGTTTGATAGTTCTCCTCTGATTAGACAATTTCAGGATGAGTAGATGGATATCTCCATTAAACAAAAGAATTAAGACATAGTGTACAGCCAATGTGAAGTAGTTACAATAACCTGATCCGAATTCTTTCCTCTTCTAATCAGTAACAGCTGTGGAAGCAAAACAATATGTCCCTGTGTCCCAGGGATGCATTGTTTTACATCTCACCTGACCAAAATAACCAGAGGTAGCACAAATATATTTCAAACTAGTCTCCTTATTGATATGTGGAATGAGGTGCATCTGTTCAGTCATTACCTTCTTCCTTTAAGGGAGGTCAGACTCTGAACAGTTTCTTGTGCATTTAGTGATTAAACCTTTTTTAAATTTCTCCAGGCTTCAGCTCAAAGGAAGAATTGAATCCGAAACCTTTGGAGCCAGTTTCCCAGGGAAACCCAAGTACGTAAATCAGAATGAATTATATAATTGTCACAATAATCTCTTGCTGTGATGGGAATTGTACTTTTGAGAATGTAGTCAAAGAAATTAATGAAACATTAGCTGTAAGGAAAAAAAAACAACACATTTTTGGGAACATATATTCCTTTACTCCAGAATACTGGACATCCTGTTTAGCTATTTGCCATGTTTCTCATCTGATGTAAACAATCATTTTTTTCTGTGCAAAGAAAAAAAATTGCAGACAGACTCTGAACTTACTCATGCAAAGGACACGGCGACAGCACATGCTTCCCCTTGTGGGTAGACAGACACAGGCTCGCTCTGCTCAAGCTAGCACACTAAAGTCGCAGCGGGGCTAGGAATAGGAATTGAGCACAAACACTCCCGAAGCCCTAGGCTATATACGTGAGCAGCTAGCCTCAGCCAGGGCCTGTGCTACCTCTGGCTACTCTGCTATTTTTAGCTCACTATCCCCAGGAGAGCCAGCCCACGTGTCTACCTGAGCTGGGATGGGAAGCATGCTCCCAGATGCAGTGTAGATGGACCTTAAGTGAGATGTTGGTTGTTTAACATTATATGGAGGGTCATGTGAATTCTACAATCCAAGGGCCCTGGCTTTGCCATATGCCATCAGACACAGGATTTGGATCCTGCCGGAGGGAAGCTTGATAACTAATGTCCTGTATCTGCTGTGCCTGGGATGGGAGCTAGATACTGATAGCAGAAGCACTCCCTTCAGGTGGGATAACTGGTTGAGCTCCTGGAATTGGGGCTCACCTGGCTCCGCAGCAGATCTAATGGAGGGGGTAGGGAATCACTCAGAAAATAAGCCAGTGGCCACAGCAGGGAAAGGAGAGAGACATATGAAGTACCGCTGGGAGGTAGCCGAGAAAGAGCATCTAGAAACCCGCACCCCCTATTCAAAAGGGATGGGAGGACCTGTTTCTCACATGGACAAGGCTCAGAGCCCATTGAAGTCAATGAGAGATTTTCCCGTGGGCTTTGGATCAGGCCTAAAAGTGAGGAGAAAGAAAGGAATCAAATCCTGAGGAGGGAGAAGAGATTCTCCTTTCCACAATGGATGGAAGCTCTTCTTTGAGCTACCCGATCACCTAGCTTGCTCCTCAGATTACTGACAGTTGTGGCAATTTCATTCTATGTATGGACAGTACCAAATTCTGCAGGAAACTGAAACTGGTGTGTGAGGATGAACTGCACTGAAAATGGATTTTTAAATAAATTAAATATTAAACTGAACGGCACCATAATCCCTGGTATTAATTCTAGTGTTTAATTAATTTTTAATACCATGTCTTTGAATGTTAGATATATTTTGTTTTGTCGCAGTAATTAGGGGCCTCCCTACAGAATTATTTAGGCTCAGTGTGCTGCCCTTGGCTGTGGGGAATAAGGAGCCGAACAGAGCTGAAAAGTGCCATGGTTCAATTACAGACAATTACGAAGTAAAATGAAATAGCAGGTAACAAAATCAAAATTCTTATCCCATGGACTCTAATGTTGTCAGACAATTCTAGCCCACTCTGGTTCCTTTCCTGTGCTCAGCGCCGTAGTAGAGATAAGTCAAATTCAAATCTAGCCTTTTCCACAAATTTGGAAGTATTTGGGAGAAGATTTAGGCACCCAGTCTTGCAAAGCAGTACCCATGCTTAATTTTTCATGCTGTGAATAGTCTCACAAAAGACAATGGGACGTCTCACAGTTTGCATGCAAAACTGAACATGTGCATAAGTTTTTGCATAATCAGGACACTGATCGATGAGAGTGTCATTTTACACAGTCGTGTTACAAGGTAGAATTTCACTTTAAGGAGCAGGAATACAATAATTTTGGTCCTCTATTAAGGTAGCATTATTGGAACCTCCACTCATGCTCCATGCTTCCCTATGAATTAACAGTTTCCCTGTTACGCTTCCATAACTCAGCATTTTTGAAATTAGAAAAGTTTTCCCTATGAGAAAAACTGAAAGTAATTAGATGGAAAGTCCTTTGCATAATCAGGTAGGAACAATCAGTGCTTTGTAGCTTTTTGGTTATTTGATAATTAAAATATACAAGATTTGGTCAGTCTGACTGGCAGGAAGTAACATCAAAGAGAAATGATGGGGATTACATGGAGACAAAAAACGTTAATTAGTGCTCTAGTTAAACCAAGTTTTGATCCTGTTCAAGTCAATGACTGTTTTGTCATTGACTGGAATAGAAGCAAGATCAGGCTGTTAATTACTGACAAGAATATTTGCAGATTTTTATGCATCAGGCACTTCTATCTAATTAGAGGGGAGAGTTTGTTTTGGCAAAAGCTTGGCTTTTCTAGAGTGAGTCTGTACAGTAAAGTATGGGGGCTTGCCTATATCCATTAAAGAGTCTACTATTAAGTTTTAAAAGTATCTACACTAGAGCTGAAAACACCAAATGAGATGATCATTCTTGGAATTAATTACACACCAGCCAAAGTTGTCATTGAACACTTCCCATATCAAAGCCTCTAGTGCGATAGCCAGCAGCATTACTAGGATTTGCTTTCAATAGCAACTTGAAGAAAGCCCCCCCAAAAGTAGCTACACAAAGAAAACCACATGATTTGTTCAATGGTGTTACCTGTTCACAATGCAGCAGGCTGGGGAGGCATGAGACCTCCAGTCCAATGGGCACAGAAGGCCTGCAGTGGCTATTCCAGCCCATGGAATAGTGGCCAGGGACATTAATACACGCCCTCCCCCCCCACTTACTGGCCCTCAATTGGGCAGGGATGTCGATTGCATCTTCTCAGCCACTCTTTATTTCACCTGTGGAGCCTCAATATTCTGGGGGAAATCCTAGTCCTATTGAAATAAATGGGTGTTTCGCCATGTACTTTAGTGGAGCTGGAATTTCAGACTCTGGGTCTTACGGATTGAATGGATTTCCTTCGATCTGGTGAGTAGGATTAATGTTGTATCTGATCAAGTTTGCATACCATGACTGTTATAGTTCTGGGGGTCTAATACAGTCATAACTGAATGAAATTCTCTGGCCTGTGCTATAGGGGAGGTCAGATTAGATGATATAATGATCCTTTACAAATCTACAAATAGTGAATGAAAGTTTTCTGCTGCAGTCACATAGTGGAATAGGTTGTCAGATATAATTCTGATACCTTGATTTCTCAGAATAGGAAAATCAAATCTAAGAACAGAAATACCCCACACAGATCTTTAGGCTCTCCTTCTTCTTTCCTGTCTCAGACTGCAAAGTCGATTTGGCCTTCTTGATTGATGGGAGCTGGAGCATTGGTAAACGCCGTTTTCACATCCAAAAACAATTCCTCAGTGATGTGGCTCAAACTCTTGATGTTGGCATAGCTGGTCCTCTCATGGGCATCATTCAATATGGGTAAGTGTCTTCCCGTAATGTCTTGATGGAGCTCAGTCTGTATAGTGTCACTACTGCACTGTTCCAAACTCCTTTTGGAGTGACCACATTCTATTTATTTATTTATTTTACACCAGTTCTGTCTAAATGAGAGAAACCAATCTAAAATTCAACTTAGGAAGCTTGGGAAAGAACATATTTGGGATATTATGAGACTGAATAAAAATATCTATGGGAAAAATCCACTTGGTTATCTTCAAAGATTGAACGTAGAAGTAAAAAAGATACTGGAGGTCAGAGTAGATCATAATGGTCCCTTCTAGCCTTAAATTTCTTTATTCTGTTTCCTGCTAACTAGTGACAAATACCACTGAAATAAATGAGGGGTTTTTCTTAAGAAGGAAGTAGCCTTGTAAACTAATGAGATCAATACAAAATAGGTTTTGAAGTTTGGTTTACACACTCATAGCAGCAGTAGTGTTATAAGTGGAGCCCTGCAAATCCATGGCTATCCTCTTCATATCCATGGCTATCTGCATCTCCAGATGCGGTTCTTTGTTTCCCATCTTTGTGGCTTGCAGATTGGATGTGGATCCAAAATTTTTTTTTAATCCATGAAGAGCTCTAGAACAGTGGTTCTCAATGGGGGTCCATAGCCTCCGCGGGGGTATGTGTGTGTGTGTGTGTGTGTGTGTGAGAGTCCACAGGGTTGAAGCCCAGAGCCCTGGAACCTCCAATGGGGCTGAAGCCCCCAGCTCCAGCACCCTTCGTGAGGCTGAAACACAAACCTGACACCCTCTCTGGGGCTAAAGCCTGGAGCCTGCAGGAGAGAGCACTGGGTCTTGATTTTAGCCCCACAGGAGGCACCAGAGCTCGGGACTTCTGCCCCACAGGGCTATGGACCTCCTGAAACCATCTCGCAGCCCCCCAGGGGGTCACAGACACCCGATTGAGAACTGCTGTTCTCCCGATTGAGAACTGACTTTTTCTTTAACCATGTTAGGTACCATGTAGTTAAATCATAGTGTGGAAAGGCAGGCATAGTCTTGACACATGCCTGCACTTGTTAGCTAACACATAGAAAGAAAATAAACCTCCTTTTTTAGGGAAGACTAGGCCTAAGTGGGCATATTTTCAGAGGAGTGCAGAAATGGGGTTTACTGAGACTGCTGCCTTTTCTGAACCCCGACTGCCTCTAAAAGTTCAAGATAATTTAAAACAAAATTACACACCCACCTTTTTTTTAAATACATGTTGTAACTTATCTAAAAACAGCTTTCAACTGAGAGAAGCACTGTAATTCATATAAATAAGACTCTGTTACACCATTACCACAGAGAAGATAGTAGCCTCTACCACAGTGGCTTTCAACCTTTTTTCATTTGTGGACCCCTAAAAAATTTTGAATGGAGATGCAGACCCCTTTGGAAATCTTACACAGAGTCTGCAGACACCCAGGGGCCCGCAGACCACAGGTTGAAAAGCACAGTTCTACTAAATGAATTCAGAGACGCTCATTGCCAAAGAAATGTTTACGATTCCATTGGTATGTCTTCACTGATACCTGTCACTATCATTTGTAATGATAAACTATTTGTGTTTTTACAGGTATACCTCGATGTTTATATAGGTAACACCAGAGCCTTCCTTTTAAAGATCTACCCTGTTATTATGCAGTGAATTGCCTTACGTGAGGCGTCTTCCTCTGCCTTCCCCACAAAGCGTACTAAAGCTATTATAAATGGAAACATGTTGTATATGAAACAAAAACTGATGGCTACTTTTTTCCCCCTTTTCTTATTTATATGTTAGCGATGACCCTTCTGCAGAATTTAGCCTCAAAACTCATACAAGCTCCAGGGACGTGAAAAGTGCCATTGAGAAAATTCCACAGAACGGAGGACTTTCCAATGTTGGTAAGTGGCCTATGTGGGCAGATATGCAGCTCCTTAGCACAAGGAAGACCACAGGATCTGGGATCCTAGTTCTAGTGGGCAAACAAGCTCCTTGCAGCACCGTGAAACCGGCCTTGGTAGCTGATGACCTCATTCTCAGGAGCATGCCTCTGCCCTATGATGCGTATAGTGCCATCATACCCGGAAGGGTACTCTAACTCCCTGCCCCTCCATTGGCATGACCGGGGGAAAGGAGCCAGCAAAGACCTTTCAACGATAACATCTGTGCTTTGGTCAGTGAGATTTAGAGCCCACCTTAAGTAAAAGATTTTTGTGTGGTGCCCCTCTTCTCTTTGCCTTCACCCTCAGCAGCAGCCTCCCGGCACCTCTGAGCCTCTTAGCATCTTTGTTCAGCAGCGCTAATGAGAAGGAGTAGAGAAAGGGTGATGTTCATACCTCCATTAGAACCAGGGTAGGGCTACACTTGCCCCATGGCAGATGGCTCCTCTTCCTGCTTGTGTCAAGCTGCCTTCATGCGGTCTCTGCTAACGCACTCCTTACTAGTGCTTTAAGGCTGGCATTTGACCTCTAGCTAAAGGTCACGGAGTCACATTGCCTTAAAGAGTTCAATGTTACCGTGTCTAAAAGAGACAGATCACTGCAAACAGGATACATCAGTCTCTTCTCTTGCAGGGAAGGCACTTTCATTTGTTACCAAAAACTTCTTTCTGGACACCAATGGGAACCGAGGCGGAGCCCCCAACGTGGCCATAGTGCTGGTGGATGGATGGCCCACGGATAAGGTGGAGGAGGCCTCCAGACTGGCGAGAGAATCTGGAATCAACATTTTCTTTGTCACCATTGAAGGTGCTGACGAAAAGGAGAAACAGAATGTTGTTGAACCCAACTTTGTGGACAAGGTACTGAGGAGCGCGGTACATGAAACTAGATATGGGTTCACACTATGCAAAGCCTGGAGCTAGGCCTGAATGTTACTAAGGTTTTCAGCGTATTTGGATCTGAGGGTTTGGTTTGAACACCTCTTTTATGAGGCCACATTCTCTCTCTTTCTATCGTCCTCCCCCCCTTTTTTTTTTTCTTATAGCTTTCCTGTTAGAATTGCTAGAAGATCTAAACACTTGAATGTTAAATAGCAATAGGAAGCAATACTCTACTTAGGAATTCAAAACTATATTTGTCTCAGGTCTGAGGCTTACTATATTACATTCTGCCTATGGTAGAAAAAGACTGCTGGAAAGAAGAATCAGTGATGTTTTTTATTGGCTAATGAATATAGGAGGAACTTCTTTACAGTGAGATCTATTAAACTATGAAATAGTCTCCCAAGGGAAGTGGTGAAAACCACAGCGCTTGGGACTTAGGAAGCTAGTCTGGACACAGTGTTAGAAAACAGGCTGTGAGCTACAATGCTGTGCTGGCAGGTAGATGAGAACCCAAACACTGTAGGTCTTTTCCATTTCTAATTCCAATTTTTCTATTTTCTATGAGTGAGCTGAGCTAGAAACAAATATCATGTTAAGGCTGGGACTAAGGACGTATAAAGCTTTTGTCTACATCCCTGTACAACAAAAATACCAGCCCACAAAAATACCAGCCCTTGAAATTCACAGCATATCAATCACTGTTCTTCCCCACTTTAATTCTCATATGATTTTTGTTATTATCTTGAACAGCCAGAGTAGAAACTAGTGCTGTGTTCATTAAAGCATGATGGTTGCCTCGTTTAATTAAATGATTTCTTCAATATTACTGTGATTGGGATTTTTACGTTATGACATTAAAACCACATTCTGTTTCCAGTTACAAAATGCAGATGTAAATCTGAAGTAATTCCATTGAAGAAAATGGATACTCTTGAGCTTACACTAGTGTAATTGGCTCTGAAGTTTTGTACCTGCACTGTGGTTCTCCCATTCAGTAAAGGCTGAGAAGCCTTTGAGTCCCAACCTAGTATTAAGGTCAGAAACATCTCTTATTTCCACATCCAAGAGCCCAAAGTTAGTCAAAATAGACAACTTATTTTGAGAGGTTTCACTGAACAGACAACAAAACTATTTTAAATTATGTTAATAAATTAGGTGACACCCCAATTTTTGATCCATTCACTACCCAGGCAAGAAATACATCAGTGACTTAGCATCAAGAAATCCATCCAAGTCCCACTCTTAGACCATTCATAAGAAAACAAAACTTTTGACCCCTGCACTAGTTAATATTTTCAATGTTGCCATTATGAATCTCTAACCAGAAAAGGTTAAGACAAGGTGTGAACATCTTACCAGTTTCAAACTGCTTTGGACTGAATTGTGGTGTGGGATGTAAGTTAGCAGCCAATTCTGGAGGTATTTGATGTTTGCTATATATGATATAAATCTGTCATAGCATTCTGGACTTATGGAAAGGTAACAAGTATATTTAAAACATTTCCAGACTTTTAGCTACAACTTGAAAAAAAAAGTGGCTTTACTTTAAAATATAGGGTTTCATAAACAGCTGTTAATGAGTTCTTGTGGAAGACTAAGCCCTCGGGTGTTATGAAAATACGTATTTTTATATATTAAATTTTGTTTAGTACAGCAGCCAATGGACAGGCATAACAGCCATTCTTTAACTCTTTTTAGATTAAAAAATATAATACATATTATCAGGACATTTTTCTTAAATGCTACCTTCAGCATGCTTCCCTTATGAAGTAATAACTGTAACTCAGGTTTATTTATGAACACATTATATTGCCTAAGGTGCTAGCCTGGGACTTGGAAAACCTAAGTTCATTTCCCTCTTCCACCACAGACTTCCTGTGTGACCTTGGAAAAGTCACTTAGTCTCTCTGGCCTAGATCCACAAATGGACTTAAGCATTACAACACTCAGCTTCACAGTGCCTAGCTTTTAGGCACCTAGAAAATCACTGGAATAACAACGGGATCCACAAATCCAACTTTAGGTGCCCACTCTCCTGATACGACTACTGGGGAGACAAGCACCTAAGAATCCCCAAAAGCCAGCATGCTATGCAGGGAACTGCCTAAACTAGCCAGTAGGAGACACCACTGAGAGGGGTATGTCCTAAGCCCCTCCCCTCTCTCTGCAAACAGTTGGAATATTAAGGCTCCAAGACTATCTACCTCCCTCTGTCAGGAAGGCCCACTCCCACTCCCAGAGCTTCATTAGAAGAGCAATATTTTCAGTTTTACACAGAACACAACTGGTTTTATATTGAGGGGGCGGGGCAAACACGTTCTACAGGTCTGATTCCTGGCAAAACTTATGGGGAGGTGAAAAACCCAATTACACACATCCAAGGAAGCACATCGCCCCATTCCTATGATGTCATTTGGCTCTTATAAAAAGTCACTGCGCCTAGATACCAGGCCTTCTAAGATACGTGGCGCAATCTAAAAACACACATACTGAATGCACCTGGAGCTCAGCCTGCTTTTGTGAGATTTCTTTAACAGAACAGAATGAAAGCCACAAAGGTCTAAATGCGAAACCAAACACAGGAGCACGTACTAATTATTCATCTAATCCAGAAAAGTAATGGGCATTCAGTAACCTTATTGGATGTGTGCTGTTGTCGTCCCGTAAACGTCTGGTTACACTTGGACTAAGAGTGAATCCCTGCAATCTACACTATGGCTGGTCTAGTTTCAAACCATTTCAGGCAGGCAGGCAGGCAGCACTCGCGTCAATTTTAACAGTGCTGCAGGGCCGACTGGCACAAAGTTGTGACTTAAGGTGTGACGTGCCAGATCAGCCAGGGTCCAGGAAACAGGGTGGGAGTTAGGAAATGTATTTCATGGCAGAATGACAGTGGAAAGTGCACGAAATCAGTCTGAGGGTGGCTCAGAGAACAAGTTGCTTTCTGAAAATGGCTCCTATGAGCTTCAAAGCCCTTAACGACATTAGCTGGACTGCGTTTGATTGGCTTATAGTCTTGTTTTTATTTATTTTTTAAAAGGGCAAAACTACAGTAAGGCTCTGTGACCCTGCCAGAACTGGCATGGGAGATAGAGAGCAGGGACCCAAACAGGAAAGCAAAATTGGTATCTTGTGGCTGTACATGGCAGCATCGGAACATAAAAAGAGCAGCAAGACAGAAGAGAGTAAACATGGTCAGGATATGCAGTGAACCCTAAATCTATGTGCATAGAGCTAATGGAGAGCTGTTGTGAGAGATTTGCTGAGGGGAGGACAGTACTACACAAACACTTGAACCCTCCTTCCACGTGGAGGACGAATATAGACACACAATCTGGCTCATCAAATGCTCTCAACAAGTTAGTTGGAAAATTTAACATCTGAAAGATGTTAAATTTTAAAACAATTCTGAGTATACCTCTCCTGCCCCCATCATCATCCACATTCCAGATTCCTCCCTCCTCCACCCCTCCCCACTCCACCAGCCAGCCAGAAAGCCATTCTTTCACCACAAGTTCCCACCTCCTCCTGTTAGTTCTGGAATAGCTTCCCCCACTGCCACCACCTGACCCCTTTGTGTATTCAGAGTCATAACGGCTTAGTTTACTGACTAAGCTGAGAAAGGTTTAATAAATGTTATTTCCACTACAGTGGGGAGCCAACACAACCATGGAGGAGTCTGCTTGGGTTTATGCGTTGCCAACACTTTTTTTTTTACTACATTTCAGTTTCATAATCCTTATTTCTGGCTGGGATGGCATGAGCCAGAAAGAGCCCAGCTTGAGTCTCCGGTACCACATCGAATTTGCAGGGCTGGCACGTAGATAATAGCCTCATCTTTTCACTTTTAAACAGAGGAGATGTGATCTGGAGCCCTTGCCAGTCAGTCAAACAAGGCTATTTTGTTTTTTTTAACCGAGTAGAATTATGAACTAAACGAACAAAGATATTTGAAAATAAATGTGCAGTTTGGGCACTTGGTCTAACTCTTATATAACCCATGTACAAAAAATTCAGTGGGTGGTGGAATTTCATACTGAATTTTTCTGACCAATAATATGAGAGCCTTATGACATATTCTGTAAATGCAGGAGCAGAGAGCCCATGAGCTGAATACACTTTACATCACATTGAGATTTTTCTCAGGAAGGCAGCAGAATTTGATTGTCTAATCAAACTAAATCCCTCTGGTGCCCAACAAATGCCTTTTTACTTTTGTATTTGTACGTCTTTGCAGGCTGTATGCAGAACAAATGGCTTCTATTCCATTAATGTGCCAAGCTGGTTCAACCTGCACAAAGTAGTCCAGACCTTGGTGAAGCGGGTCTGCGACACAGATCGGCTGGCTTGCAGCAAGACGTGTCTAAATTCAGCTGACATTGGCTTTGTAATTGATGGTTCCAGCAGCGTTGGCACTGGCAATTTCCGCACTCTCCTCCAGTTTGTAGCCAACATAAGCAAAGAATTTGAGATTTCAGACACTGACACCCGTATTGGAGCTGTGCAGTATACGTATGAGCAGAGGCTGGAGTTTGGATTTGACAAACACAGCACTAAGCAAGATGTACTGAATGCTGTTAAAAGAATCAACTACTGGAGTGGAGGGACCAGCACTGGAGCAGCCATCAACTATGCCTCTGAACAGCTCTTCAGCAAATCCAAACCCAACAAGAGGAAGATAATGATTCTCATTACAGATGGCAGATCTTATGATGATGTCCGCGGGCCAGCCATGACAGCTCATCAAAATGGTAAACTAGTGATATCTTCCACTATGGTAGCCCACTCCACCTATATATAGTAGATTTAACATTTATGGAGGTAAGGCATTTAGGCCTGGTCTATACTAGAGAGTTTTGTCGACAAAAGTCAGCTTTTGACACTCGGACTGGGTGGGACATGGTGGCTGCTACCCGGCTC
Source organism: Mesoclemmys tuberculata (assembly GCA_007922155.1). Taxonomy (NCBI): domain Eukaryota; kingdom Metazoa; phylum Chordata; order Testudines; family Chelidae; genus Mesoclemmys; species Mesoclemmys tuberculata. The sequence goes on along the minus strand of ML675633.1, from coordinate 190,933 downwards.
CCAGCTCCGAGCCGGACAGGATGTGAGCTGGGATCGGGGAGTATAAGAGGGAGGAAGCCCAAAGGGAGCCTGTGGGTCTCAGCTCCGCCCACACTGCCCCTTAGGTCAGTGGAAGTTCTCCTACTAAGGATGTACACCAGTGACCCAAAGAGAGCAATGTGGACATCAGCCACTTCTATAATGCAGTAGCTGGAAGTCGACATAAGTTAACAACATTTTCGAGTGTAGACAAGACCTTAGAGTTGTCAATGTAGTATGGCTGTATTTTGGGACACTGACCACGCTGAGCTATGACCTTGTTAAAGCTAATCAAGATGAGGGTGGGTCAGTAAACAGATGGGAAGCCCACAAGAGAGTATTGTAGTCAGATATGTCAGGCAGGACGTCTCATGCACACTGCAGTGCTCAGTGGGTTTCTATAGGCCACAAGACACAAGAAGTATGAGTATGACGCTCACTTTTGCTTTCATTTTAGGATGTTCAAACACATCCTGGGCCAGCTTTCAGGCAACAGCCTACTACTGTTCAAGTCTTTCTGCCATTGGCAAGATTTAGTCTTCAGGGCCGATATTAACTCCACCTCCCCGGCCTGTATAGGTGGCTCCAGTTTTGTCGTCCCATAGAGCTGCAATGAGACATGGAGAATTTTCCTGGCACAGAAGCAGCATAGGTCTGATGTTCATGGCCCTCTGCAGCTCCTTTCAGAGCCCGCAGTATAGGCACTGTTTTGAGGTTTGGAGGGGAGTTAGCTGTAACACTCAGAGCTTCAGAGCCTACTGTAAGTAAGAGCAGCCCTTTGGCTACACCTTCTATGTCTCTCAGGAGCCACAGCATAGAGTCTGGTCCTTCATTTTATGCCCTTCACATTACATTTATTGAGGGAGCAGTTTCTATAAAATTAATGACAAGGCAGTGACTCTTGACACACACACACACACACACGACCATTATAAATGTTGGATTTCGTTGCAGGGGTCATCGCTTATTCTGTTGGAATTGCATGGGCAGCCCAGGATGAACTGGAAGCCATTGCAACAGACCCGGATAAAGAGCATTCCGTCTTCGTGGATGAATTTGACCACCTCTACAGATTTGTTCCTAGGATCATCCAGAACATTTGTACAGAGTTTAATTCGCAGCCACGGAACTGATGAAGCCAGGCAAAGCATTATACTAACATTGGATCACTGGGTACCATGCAGAAGATACACAAAATGCTATCCAAGTAATGCCAGCTCTGAGTCCAAGAAATACTAGAAGAGTTATTCTCTGGTATTTTCCAGTTAACAAAGCTGATTTCAGCTCTATTCCCTATGCACAATAAAGCTCTCTGTAGACTGAGGCATTTTTATTTTAACTTTTTTGCTGGCTTCAAAACTCTCGGTTGGATAGACAAAGACAGTTGAAAAGATAAATCAAGTGACTCAGCTTTGTAGTTTGAAATTTTGTTTCCAGAAGAGAGGTTTGAACAGGTTTTTCAGTGTAGATCCCAGGCACATTTTCACTCGGCCTTTGTGTAGTGGAGAATCTCTCTTGAAAGACGTTCTCCAGCACACCGGTTTTCAAACTTTGGTCTGTAGCCCACTGGTGGGCTGCAGAACACTATGAGGAAGAGCCCAGGCTATATCCATCAAAGTGGTGAAGCATCTTTGTCTTCTAGCAGTGATGCTTCCTGCTAGTTGATGTCCAGACCAGGACTCTCAGGGTTTCCAGAGACACTTTCCAAAAAAAACCAGAACATCGTTTTTTAACCTTCTACTGCTATTTCCTATCTCTTTGACAGGTTTTCATTTGGTGTAATTTCAAGCAGATAGATGCAAACAGAAGAAAGAGCCAAACAGCAAAGTGACCTGGATAGATTAGAGCAGTGGGGGCTGCAGGCTTTGACTGACCCTAATAAAGTTCTGCACCCATGGATAGGCAGCAGCTGATGCACGTACGAGATTGGGAAGATGGAATCCAGAATCCCCACTCATTGCATTAGGGGGAGTTTGTTTTGAATCTTGTCCTCTTAACATTGCCCTGTTATTACATTGCTTCGTCATGTGTCAAAGCACTATAGTTACTGCAAGGAGGATCTGGGCTCAGCAAGGCAATACCATTGGAAGGGCCTTTGTCTTAAGTGGTACAATATCAAAGAAGTTTGAGAACCATTGCTTTATCATCCAGCCATGCCTCTTTTAGGTTTCATCCTGAAGTATGTATGGAGGAGGGCAATAGCATGAAAAGAGGAGACTATTCTTTGCTTTTGTTAAGGATTTAAGACAAATACAGCCTCACTGTATTATTGTGCATTATACATTGGCAAAAACAGCACTTCCCTGTATTCAGAGTATTTGGGGTTGGTTTTGTCTGTTGATTCACACGGTATACACTGCATTGTGCTTGACCAGGCCAATTATATTATTATGATGCTGCGTCTCAAATCAGGAACTAGTCATCTAATCATCAGCAAATGATGCCCGGTGAGATATATTTTTGAGGTCTTGAAAGTATTAGGCTATAGTTGGTGTCAGCTGGCATCTGTTTTTTTTCCACTCACTAAAACTTGATGATACATGTTTGTTGTTTATCACAATTCATGGAGGAAAAGGGGAGAAGAGTTAAATACTACTTGAGAGAAACAACTGGGTTCATGAACATCAGCAGCTGTTGGAATTTGTAGCCCATTATGCCTGGGAAATAGTTAAAAAGGAAATGGTACGAAATTAGTGATGAAATATTAAATGTGTTTCCGTGGCTCACTTTGCAGAGCCACCACACTTTGAATAAAGACAGTGTCTGCCTGCAAAGATACACATTACTACTCAGAAAGTCGTTAGCAATACAATCCTTCCAACCCTAGATATCCAAAAGCAACCATTGCATCGAAGACAGGAGAAGGGGGCTGCACCACGCTGCACTGATTGCCTAAAGGCATGCATTACTTCAGAGTACAGATGCCCTTAGTAGAAAAAGGAGATTATGACTTCATAAAAGTCTGTTGCAGCTGTGCAGCAGCAAAACACACACACATCGAAGGCACTTTGTGCCCTCACTGGCCCAAATTCTATGTGGTGGATGTGGATAGCCTCATGCCTCACAACCCTGCATGTACCATTCCCCAGGGTGCACAGGAGATGGAGTGTCCTCCTCCTCATGGCTGGTCCCCTCAGACAATGGCACGGGGCATTTCCACACAGGAGAGAACAAGATCCATCTCTCTAGATTTGCATAAACTTCCATTTTGCAACTGAGCATTTGCCACTACTATTGAATGAAGGGTAAGCATTTGAGTTTGCTATATGAAGTCAGGGGCGCTGTGGCTGCTCATCACCTGAAAATCAGACCCTGTGCCTGGTAGATAGAAATGCACATTTTAGGGCCTGTGACTGACGATATCAGGCCATTTATATCTTAAAATACCCACCCCCTGTAATTCAATCAGAGCAGCAGAACTGCACAGATACATTCTGCACCTGATGCTTTACGTTAGAAAACAGAGAATCTATAAGGAAGAAGCAATTGTATTAGATTGGTGTAATTTAACTCCCTTCCCCTTTTAGGAGGAATGTGTTTTATTCCAGCTTTAATTCAATCTAATGCAGCAGTGATGGACAGTATATGGTGACCCCCCCCCACACACAGGATATAAAAGCTACTTGTATGATGAAGCAGAGGGCTAGCTCAGTGCCCTCTAGCCCAAGATACAGACCTCCTGGCTTTAAAAGTAAATAAAAATCAGCAACGGGCACAATTGTCTTGAATCAGAGCAGGAGAAATCCCTCTTCTTCAGACTTGCAGGTGTGCTGTAGTTAATGCTGCTGTTGCTGCATGATAAGGAATCATTTATAAGCTAGACAAAACAAACAAAGGAGACTTGCTGGGGAGTGAGGTGCAGTTGCTCAATTTAGTGTTTGAAAAGCTATTACTGTTACAGGCTTGTTAATCTAAATGACTAAAGAAAGGGCCTACATTTTAATCTTCTAACTATTCTTAATGCGGTAGTTTACTTTTTAATGCAGCAAAAAGTCATTGCATGTTTAATTGGATACTGATTGTACTCAATCAAGATGAGAGACGGATACTAAGATACTATCAAGTAAGTCACTTGTATTCATATAAAGGCACAGACAACTGAACTTTGGAGCAGTATCGGCCATTTGCATGCTTTAAGACATTTTCATTTCTTTGAACATTTTACTCTTAAAAATAGTGAACTTGATAAGCATTTACCACAATGGCTTTCAAATGCTCTTCAATTATGTGTAGCAAAGTTCAGTAACCATCCTCCATCTCAAGCATGCAAGATTATTTTTCAAAAGGACACTTAAGGTAAACCACTTAAAAAACACCAAACAAAAAACTTATTGAACAGTGATGCTGTGAGAATTTAATTGCCTGGGTCCTTGAAGTGATCCTTACATTGGCTGAGCCCAAAAAGTGAAAACTTTTTGTTTTTAAATGTCTCATTTTAAGGGTTTATTCTACAGTTGTTGAATTACCACAGATAGCAATGGGACTCCAGGGCATGGAACAAGTGTAGAATATATCCTGTTATACATTAAAGAAAGCTTACCTTGGACAGCAACCAAAGTACTGTACAGGTCATCTGCTAAAAAGCCCCTGCTAAGAACATTTTGTTAAAACATGGGATAGTAACTTATGTATAAGTCTCCACAAAAAAGTTTTTGTTCTTGTATATTTGTGAAGGGAGCAGAGCTCCCTTTGTAACACATCTGAGCTATTTTAAGAGCTTTTTGTAATAGAAGTGCTAAATCTTTTGCAATAAAGAAACCCATAAAAAGGGTATGCAGTATGTCTTGCATATTTAAGGTACTTAAAATGGTATTTTAAAAACTGTACATGCAAATATTGTTGCTGCATTTTAGTTTTTATAATACAAATAGGGTTTTCCTAAATCTAGAGATAACACCTTGGGTCTTGCTGACCTCGAATAAAAAAGTTTCTGTGCTTTTAAGTTTAACATACCTGGCTGAATTACCTCAAAACTTGCGAAGATACTTTGAAGAGAAAGTCATGTCCAAACAGTGTAAACTAGTAGAATTTGATACATTTCCCTGCAACCACCAGAGACGAAGGTTGATATCAGGACAGAGGTGAATAGGTTTGAAACATCTCCCTCAGTGCCTGAGGAGGATCTGTAGGAAACATCAGTGTGAAAGCTGTGGACTTCAGAGAATTGACTGGGGTGGAAACCCAAAGCCATGGTTTCCAAGCTGGTGGCTATGGAATGCCATTGACTCCACTCCTGCAATGAAACCACATTCTGCAGAAAGCTGATAGGCACCTAAATACTATTCAGAAATCTGGCCCAGAGTCTCTTACTCCTCCTCCAGCAGGGTGTCTAGTTTATCGGTAACTTCCATTATGTCACCTAAATACCTTTAAAAAGTTTTTCACTCCAAACAGGCTCTATCATTTGAGCTGAAGGAAAACCCCCGTAGCTGATAGCAGCAGCAGCAGTTCCCTATCTTACCTTAGTGTTACATGTGCTCTCTGCAGCCTGGCTGACTGGGTTCATAGAGTATAGAATAGCAGCTAATCCTGGTCTTAGTAGCATCAGGTTCCACAGCAGCTAGACAGATGATCAACCAGAACATAAAGAAATCACCCGGGCATAGCTTGGTCCCAAAAGATGTTTACACTAACTATATACACTCATGCAAGGCCTAGCTATAGGCCGACATCTGAACTCATCAACTTTTTAAAAGGATACCGCCCTACCCAATGGACTGCACATGGGTATCTGCTGCTGCCCTTTCCTGTCTACATCAGCCACGCTCACCTGATACCTCACTTCCCCAATCAAAGATGACTTGATCTGAAACTCTCCATAAGTTACACCAAGGACCTTAATATGAGGGGATTGGGTGACTTCAAGTCCTCTGGTTTGAACACAAACCTGTGCTTCAGGTGGAAGGCATTTACGTGCCATTTCAAGATTAACCAGAGTGGTGCTTGTGTAGGAGGGGTACAATTGGCTCTGGACTGAAGTGGTTCTGTGCCTGGAGCCCGTGATCGTGACATCACAGACAGCTCAAAGCATGTGGAGCAGACTGCCTGGCAGCCCCACAAAATACCCCTTTCTTTACAGGCTGGGTGGAGCCGCCACTGCTGGGCTGGTTGCAGATTCCTTACTGCCTCCCATGGGCCAGGAAGTGGGGTGGGAGCTATTGGATGGGCTAGGACTTCTCCCCCTTTGACCAGTAGCCCACTGCCCTCCTGCTACTGTTTGGGTGGCTGACATGGGTAGGAGACCCCCCTGCTGCTGCTGTTCTATGGGGATTCAGCTACCATGACTGGTGGTAAGCTTTCAGATGAGGGGCTTCCTATTCCCAGTTGCTGCTTTCATGTTTGGGCAGCTAGGGAGAAGAGATGCCCCTGGTTGCTGCTCCTCAGAAACAGGCAGACAAGTTCTTCCCCTTCCCCCTGCCTTATTGCAGCTCTTTCACTGTATGCAATATTGGGGTAATATACTCCTAGTGATTAGGGAAGCTTTTGGAATTAGCTAGCCCAGTAGGGGGCACTGTCACTAAAACTTGGATCATCGCAGCCACATTGACACAATCTCTTGCCCAGCCTAAATGGAAAGAAAGCATTACTCATTACTGCTATCTGGGCACTCCAAATAGTGGGGAAAGAGGGGAACTTAAACTGTAAAATGGACTTTCTCTCAAGAGCAAGATAACTAACTGATAGCTCCCTAAACAACTTCCCTCTGCCTTTTGGCATCAGCACTCTCATTTCTGGACAGAACTTGAGCCAGGTATTTCTCATTCAGGTTCTTAAATATACCACCAGGCAGTTGGGCAGCAGCACTACAAGACTGTCTATGCGTGATGAATTACCTACCTGCTGATGGCATTATACATAGCCCATAAAGTCTCAATCTCCCCATACAGCTTGTTGAATGGAATAAGTGACAGGACTGAGCCTTGGGGGGACGTTACAGATTTAGAAATCTCAGCCACATTGGTTATATCTAGCTCTTAAATCATACTGAAGGGCAGGGCAGGTGGATATGATTTTCCTGCTTCTACAGCAGTTCATTTCTCTCTCTGGGTTCTACTAAACTTTGCCTAGGTTAACTTTTGCCCTGCAATTATTAAAAGGACTAAAGATAATTTTTGGTCATTTCCATACTTTTAAAATTTCCATAGTATACACACACATTAGTCAAAACATACATACTACCAACCTTGTCATTAAAGGCATTTGTCATCATCATGGCCAATAAGACTATGCACTAGCTATAATTAATAAGGGGTATAAACCCTCATGCTTCCATTCATAAAGTCCTGATAGATAGTAGTTGGTTTTGGAAGAAACTTTCCTATGTGGGCAGGTTACTGCTAAATTGTACAATAAGGGTATTTTACACTTTCTACTCAAATTCTGATCTGGTCTGATTCTGGCCATTGCTGGAGACAGGATTCTGGACCAGATACACCTTTGTTCCATTCTGGTCATTCCTGTTTTCCTACAGTGGAAATAATTGGGAAGAGGGACAAGTCTCCCAGCCCCTAAAAGGAGGCTGGAGCTCTTCTCTACCCTGCTCTGAACTCAGAGAAAACAGGATAGTTTGCTAACAAGATTTTCTGTTCAATTTGATATAGATTTTTATATCGCCCTCCTCACTGAGAATCTTCAGTAGTGCATTAAGCAACATGACTAACATCTGTCATACGTGGTTCATTCTCTATCATTCTCTCCTCATGAGAGGAGAATGGTGTGTGCATTATGTTTTTAAATGTACATGCTGCTATCTGTTTGTGAGAGAAAGCAAGGTTGAAGCACACTGTATTCCTCCCTTCTGATCACTCCATGATAATCAATCCCCTACACAAAGGCATTTACTCTACCAGAATACGTGTGACTAACTCCCAGTGAAGACACTGGAGGTTGTGAGCATTACAACTGCCACTGGTGTCAAGATGGCATTATTATAAGCAGAAGCACATGGAAATGCAGATCGAGTACAAAGAATGAAAGGTGGATAATACTTAGCCCAGGACTAGAAGAACTGCTTTAGCAAAGGTCAAATTTAAAAGGAAAATTCAGATGACACTAACATGGTCCACAATGGAATATGCTAATATACATCTGTTGGGCTCTTCTGGTGTGCCCTCACAATCTATATACTTACATATTTCTTATAAGGCAAAATCATGCACACAATACAAAATGTTGAAAAATAGTATTTATTAGCACCCAATTTACATGTACAAGTATATGGTACAAATAACATTTACTTGCTACTGCAACGTTAAATAAAGCCAATCAAAAACCATTGCTTATTTCTGGAAGTCCACGTGATTTTGCTCAGGCCAGAATGCGGCCTGATATCCCACCTCACTACTGCCATATCAATATAAATACCGACATGATTACCTCAATATTGTCTCATTTTAAATTGCACATCAACATAAGCAGATCTACATAATTTTAATGACAAAATAGCTAGTTGGCTTATCAGACAAGCAAATGTAACTTTAAATACAGCTGACCCAATACGTTCCACAGCCAATAGTTTCACGGCAGTCATAAAAACAGAAAACCTAGAGAGCTCCTATTTCGATGTCCCAAAATATACAAATAGGTTTTAAACGACTGCTCTGTGACTTTTCTAATTTTGCAGTTTTGCATGTATGTCTAGGATTCTGAAAATGAATACTAAAGTACTGAAAGGATATTAAACTTTTAACTGATAATACAGTGCTTTCACTCTAATACGAAAATTACTTGTCTGTTTGATGGTAAAAGCATCTAAAAATTGTAGAGATTAAAATAAGCAGTTAGAATTTCCACCATGAATGCAAAATCTTTTTGAAATTATAAAAGATTTGCAATCTATGGATTCTTAATATTGGGAGAACTGGGTTTCTTTGCAATTTAAAAATCACTTTTAAAATAATTAATTCACTGAGTACAAAACAGTAGCATATAATACCACCAAATTACCACGTTTATAACTTGTACATAATCTCATACTGAATCATAAGACACATATTGACAAGCCCACATTATTAATCAACAAATAGATATTTTCCATCTGAGCCACCATTTCACAAAGAACCTGCAGTCTGACAGTTACATCAAAGTAGTCATTCAGGACATTCACTGGTGCACAACATAACACCACCAAAGTAACATGCATGCTCAATCTTTATCCCTGTTAATTGTTTTCAAGGATGTTTCTCCACATTACTCTCGGTAACTGGCACCCTTTCATTCAACTTTCTTTGTAGCAGCAGAAGGTACAGATTTAGGAATGTGGGAATTGCAATCACTAATAATTTGCAGTCACAACCTGTAATCTGTACTTTAAAAGGGGCACTGCCAGGTAGCTTTGGTCCAAATACAGTTTTTGTTTTGGGGGGAAAAAGGTATAAGAATTAAAACAAAAAGCAAGCTGCATTAATGGTGAGAAATGAAACATATTTCAAATTTCTTCAGTTTTAACTGGCATTAGTTCCAGAGGCAAAGAAATTTGTCTGAAAGACTGTTTTGAGTGTCTCTAAGAAATCAACTGAAGATATTCATACAAAATACATTGCAAGCAGTGGGTATACTGATGGATGTCCATGGTAAGGAGTTGTTATACCTATGATTAATAGAAAATATTACACTGAATAAGAGTTATTATCCTGTATTCTTATAAATTGCTGAGATTCATGATTTAAGAAAACCACTGCATATAGCACAAGATACCCTTTCAATCCACTTGAACGCCCAAGGTACAAAATGTTACTTGTTAACATGATCTTTTTGTATTTTCAAAAATAAGTTGCTCCAGATTGTTAACATTGAAGTGATACTTCTGAAATCTATTTATGTTTGCTGTAAATGCTTGATTGAGATGAAACAATAATTGGGAGCTATACATGTGAAAAAACAAACCACATTTAAATACCACAATTTCAAAGGAAGATAGGATTTAAAAAGTCTTAATGGAAAAGTGTCAACCTGAAGCCCATCATTTATCCCTTAAACAACATTTTTGGCTGCTTTTAGTAAGTAAGCCACAAAAGTAACAAATATATTTGGTTTGGCAATAAATTCTCTTCACTTTTAGAAAAGTACAAATGCAGCTGAGTAACTCTTTTCTTAACCTTTCGGCTTAAGACTTTGGTGCTAGTAGCAAGAATTTCTCAGACTTCGAGTAAGTAGTTTTGGGAACCTGCAATTCAAGGTGAATGAACACAAACAGGACGTTTAGGCCTTGTCAACACAGGGCTTTGAACAGTTTAAAAATGTGCTTAAGCATGGTGTAAACATGGTTGTGGTCTTACTGGGTCAATAACATGGGTTGGCAGTGTAGAGAGGGTCAAACTGGTTTAAAAAAATATCGCACTAGCTTAGGAAGAGACCTTCATTAACATATATTTTTAATCTAGCTACAGTATGGATTGGTTCGTCCATGGTGACAGTGTCTTTATTGAAAATGAGAACCAGGTGGGTGAGGTAATATCTTTTACTGGACTAACTTCTGTTGGTGAAAGAGTGAAGCTTCCAAGCTAACCAGAGCACTTCAAGACCTGAAGTAAAAATAGGAAAGAAAAAATGTCTCTTTCATCAACAGAAGCTGATGAAATAAAAGATATTACCTCACCCACCTTGTCTTTTTAACATCTTGGGACCAACACAGCTACAACACTGCAAACACCAAATTAGAACACTCAGTTGCACTGTTCAACAGGATTTACACTGAGATCAGAATCTCAAAGCAAGGTTTTACATCACAGAGTACTTCGTAGGTTTCAAACAAACAGTCTTCAAGCAACATTAAATTAACATGTAGGATTAAAAAAATGAAAATTCACTAAAATCAGAAACTAAAATTAAAAAGAAGTAGGTCCAAAATTTTTTTTTTGTAATTAATAAAAACAGATGCTGGAGTCGTGAAATCCCAACTGTCCTTCAGAAAGTCTCTCTAACCAGGAAGTCAGTGTTATTCAATGCAATTCACCCTCTGAAGCAGGAAGTCCACAACAGGTGGGATTTTAAGGCTCCAAGAATTTTTAGTTCAAGGGATTCAAATGGTAAGAACAAACAAGACTATAAAAAGGTAGATAATTTGCAAATAGTTATGTTAGTAAACAAAGAAGTCATACACCATCTGAGGGGTTGATTTTGCAAGATTTTCACTGACAGGAGCAAACCCATTGACTGAGTAGGAGTACTCGCCTGAGAAAGGATAACTTAACATAGGGCAGGGGTAGTCTATTTTTTGTCAAGGTCCACATTTCTAGGTCAAGGTATAGCCAAGGCCCAGATGCTAGAGAAACATTTTTCATACCGCAACAACAACGATAAGCAAACAAAAAGGTTTTGCAGTCCGGATTTGGCCCACGGTCAGCTTATTGACTACCCCTGACATAGGAGCTTGATCTGGTTCATGCCTTAATTTTTCACCATCCTAAACTTTCTCCATTTAGTTCCATTTCACATCAGGTCACCCTTGAAAAGCCAACTACCATTTTTCTGGTTTGTAGACATGCTGCACGGGTAGTCTGATGGGCAAAATGTTGTCTATTTCTTTACTATTGTCACCCTTGTCATGTTGACTAGTACCTGACATTGCAAGGGGTTTAATTAGCAGATTATGTGCAATTTATAGTTACCAGTGTTGTTCTACAAACCTAAAACTTTTTATACCAAAAAAGTCAAGTTATGTCACTTTTCTGTGTTGCCTCCCCCACAAAATACACAAGTCAGATAAAATGGAAAATTCTCAAACTTTATGGGACCAGGGCACTATCTGAAACATTTGCCTCCGGGAGGAACAACAGATTAAAAAAAAAAAACAACTAAAAACCAATTTACTGCAGAGCTACTCTATGCCACTCAAGACAGAAGTAGTTAATTTGACAGAAGCTTTGAAGCTCACCATCAGGAAAGGTCCAAGTGATAACATGAATGAAGCTTATGCCCAAATAAATTCGTTAGTCTTTAAGGTGCCACAGAACTCTCGCTGTTTTGATGAAAACAGACTAACACTAAGGTGTGTTTCAACTAGTCCAATAATTTTGTATATGTATTTTAGTTAGCTGAATCATAAACATACAAAACAGCAGATGACTTATCCTTGTAAACTGGAAATGAAAATGAGGATGTTTAAACCTATTAGATTATTTTCACCAAATAAAGGCATTGCAATTTCTCCTTTCAACTGGACTTTACTAAAAACAAAAATGAATAGCATAGGTTACCATACATGGACATTTCTATGAAACAACACTACAAATTTGCCATGTGAACCTGATGAGGAAATAGCATAATGACAGAATGTAATGTGTCAAGTTGTATGGAAATGCTTAGTGGAGCTACTGCAAGGATCAGAGTTGGGTCCAACCTTGTGAATATTTTCATTGGTAGCCACACACATTAATGAAATTTAAAGATTATACTGAATTGGGAGGAGTTGCACATAACTAGAGAAGAAACAACAACCTGGGAAGTAATAATGCTGAAAACTGCCTAAAGAAGATGGCAAATGGGATTTGTTTGAGATCTGACTCAGCAGCAAAAAGACCAATACAATTTTGGGCTGTGGGAGCAGAGGTATCACAGACCCTCTCTATACTGGTGCTGATGGCACTGCATCTGAAATAATGTGATCAGTTTTGGACAGCAAATTATGAAGAAATAAACTGATAAATTGAAAGGGCTACCGAGAAGACTATGAAAATGATCAGGAGCTGCAGAGGTTTGACTTGAGAGAAACAATTAGAAGAGCTAACATGTACAGCTTGACTAAGAGACAATTACGCACAAGACACGATAAAAGTCTATAGATATCTGCAGGGTGTAAACACCAAGCAGGGAAAGGAACTATTCAGTACAAAGGAATGTAAAGTGGAATAATGGGGTGAAATTAAGAAAAGAAATATTTAGACTGAATATCAGGTAAAACTTTCTGGCAGTGAGATATCTAAGCACTGGAGTAGTCTTCCAAGGGACGTAATGAAAACCTAATCATTTGGGACATATACAAAACCTCACTGGTCATAACGTTACTAAAATGCACAATAGGGTAACTATCCCACTTTGGCAGGCAGATGGACTAGAAAGTCCAAGCCGTCTTTTCGATCCCTAACTTCCATGATGATGTTAGGAAGAGCTGACAGGCTCATGCACAGTTTCCTGCAGTCCTGCAAGTACGTGAGCAGATACAGTAATAAGACATTAACATCAATTATGAAGACCAGCACAAAAATATATACTCCATAACCTCTTTGTAAGGCTACATTTGTTTTTAAAGGCACCTCATCCTCTAGCTATTGCCAGCTTTAAGAGATTCACTTTTCAGTATGAGCAACAGATCAACAGTAAGAATGGAACGTCTTTCAATTCACATTTGAATAGCTGCTTTTACTTACATCCAAATTTTAACCAGTTAGAACGATAGTCTCTAAAAATAAGCATGCTGGCCTATTAGTTTTATGTACAGCAATCTAAACACCTGAAACTACGTATTATATTTTGTAAGCAAACAGCACAACATTCATTTCATACTTGTATCGTTTTCCTTTGTATACACAAACTGAGAAGAACTCTCAATACTAAAACATTAAAATGCACCCATGAAGTCTTCCCTTACAAGACACATTTAATACATGTTTACAATATATATATACATATATAATATACATAACTTTTAGAATTTTTCAAATAAATCTTTGTAATTTCCTTTCCAAAAAGAAATAAAATTATGACAATGAAAGAACAAGAGTCAAGTACACAAAAGACTTAAAGTTGAATGCTCAGTTTTGCAGCCAGATTTCCCCTTTTTTATCATATAAAACTAAATAATTTGAGTTATTATAGTAATCTGTTTAGTGGTAAAATTCTAACGTTATTTAATGGAAATATATTGTACATGAATATCACAACTTGAAATGTCTGAATATTCTGAGCAGTAAAAGGTATTCCAGGGTATTTAGAATTAAGTATAGTCAACTAGAGGCTCAAACAGTCTGGGGCAACTTTTTATCATAAAGCAATATAGTGGCACTGAATGTTCATCTAAACTCCCCATTGTGATCAGTGGGGGAGTTCTGCTTAAGTGTGGTTCTGCTCTGAAAAGTCACTCTAAAAATAGCATTGTGTCCTATGTTTACTGTATCTCAATGATTCCTATTTCCAACGTGTCAGTTTACAGGAAAAGATTTCTTTATTAACCTCTATTCTTAAACTCAACCTGGGATTTGAGAGTCATGCTGGGTTCTTTCCTTCTCACATCACCACCAGTAATAAAGAATCTGCATAATTAACCACATTCTACAAATGGAACTGAGAGCACCACTGTCTTAAATGGACATACAGGAAGGTAACAAAGTCTGATGGTGTCCAGTAGAATAAAATCTACCTTACTCTCTCTCATCTGTGATGGCCCTAAAGGGACAACAGAACTAAAAAGCAGCAAACTTATTTCTGTCACTAAAATAAACAAATACATCTAGGGACCCAATCTGCTGAATAAAAAGGTGCCATTTTTAAACAGTCACTTTTCACATAACCACACTTTAAAGATCAAGGGCACAGTATGCCCCATACAGGGGGAACATTTCAAAAGTTCCAACAGTTTGAAAGTTAGAGAATCTCCCTAGAACTAGTAGTATCTTTCAAACTGGTAAAACTTTGTAAAGGCACCTACTGCATTAATCTGATAGCGAGGCTCACACAGAGTACTATGAATCCATGTGCATTCTTAAGAGGAAATCAAGATTTTCATTCACAGAGGCATCTTTCTGTAGGAATGGGAAGAAATGAAGACATATTGACTAAACTCTGCTAGAGGTTGCTGTGGGAAGTTTTATTACAATTTCTTGTGCCTGACCAACAATAAACGGTATTACAAATCTGAATAAATTAAATCCCTTGTTACAGTATATACAGACTTCATCAGCCTGTCTCATTAATTGCAACTTAGACTATGGGCTAAGCTTCTAGCCACTTCCTAACACATTCTTTCAAAAAATTAATAAAATGTATAAATTTTCTGCAAACTAAATATCTGCTGTATAACATAATAGATTTAACAAAACATTACTGGATTAATAATTTTTTTAAATTAGTAATTTCTTCCTTTTAACCAAATTTAGCTTATGTTACCAGCCAAGTGGGCTGAGATTAACAATCTCCTTTAAACATCATTTAGACATTAATACCAAAGGGATGAACAAGTGAAATTCACATTGGTAGCCCAACGGGCATGTGAAAGGTCAACTTTTTCGGTTACTTAATTTAAGTATGCAGTTTATAAGATTCCTTGATGAGAAACACACTGAGAAATTCCCCTTCTCTCCTCTCTCCCTGCAGCAATCAGGTCACCTATTTACTTGCCCATCCCTCTATAGTGTCCCAGTTTATTAGCAGAGAATATATAAACCTAGTTTTGCCCAAGGCCTGCCTGGACGAATATTCACACCCTCAGAAATGAAAGCGATTCTTTTGTTGACATTTGAAACAGAGTTTCCAAGTTCTCAGCACCAGCTGAGCTCGCAGAAACCTGAAGAAACCTTAATTTAGAAAAGAGCACCCTGCAAAAACTAAACCATTACAAACGTTCTCTGAATTACAGGGCAGGAAATGAAGATTCTTGCCCATGTCGTCCTCTCTGTTGTGCAGCTGGTTAAATATACAAGAGCTAGAGTTGAAAGGGAAGCACTATGTCATACGAAGACCTTAGCCAGAGCATCTGCTCCTGCACTGGCAATATAACATTTGGATGGGTGAAATGCCACATCATGAATAGACTCATCAAATTTTTTGCGATGAGCAGTAAATTCCTGGATACAGGTTTTGCTTTCAAGGTTCCATAAGCGAATTGAACAATCATGACCTATACAGAGAAAGAGGAAAATATGTTTTCTTAATTGTAGTAAGCATTAAAGTTATCATGATAAAGGAAGAGGTTAACAGTTGATGTACTTACTGCCAGACATCAAATACAAGCCATTAGGATCAACAGCTAAACTTGTGACTGCATCTAAGTGGGCTACCATTGCGTGGATCAGTTTTCCTTTGAAATAAAAGATTATCCATGTTATTTTTCTACAGTTCATTTTCATAATTCAATGTATTATGGAAATTTACTTTGTGTGACCCCACTGAATCTGAAAGAGAATGAACATTTTAATTCTGTCCATTGCTTTTCCTCACTGATTGGAGCCAGTCACATATATCATATTAAAGGAAAATCCTCCCTCATGACCGACTGAATATGGTTTTGTATCAAGGCATTTTATAGTATTCATTTGCTCAGGTGATCAACAGTTCTGAAGTCAACAACTGCACTAACCTATTGTGTTGCATAGGCAATAGACTCCTTGTGGGATGTAACAGTCAATAGTTTTCCGTGAGCTGATGCTGCAGCCAGAGTGCATATACAAGTCTCTGCTTCCTCATTGACTTAGATGTCAGTTATTCAGCAATAAACCACAACAGCATGTTTACTGGTAAGTGATCAGTGCACATTTTGGGTCAATATAGCTAAGTGCCTTCATACCACTCCATAACTGAATCAGTCCTCTACTACTTTACAGCCTCGCATGGCTTATTGCTATTACAGCAGCTCCTTCATTTAAAAAATATACAAAATAACTGCAGGTTTACCTATGGAATATATTCCTCTATTGTGGAAGGAAATTAACAGGAGAAGACTCAGAAAACAGGAAAAAGGCATGGTCTAAATAAATAGATTTATTTTCAGATATTCTCCCAGCTTCTACTATCCCTTGCCATGAGCTCAGATGACAATATCAGCTCTTGTGTTTTACAGTAAAACACCAATGGGAATACGGAATAGTGTGCATTTCAACTTTTAAGAAAGAAAGTGGATTGGCGGAAGCAAGAGGGCCACAAATTGATGGGAAGGGTGGCCAGATTCATAGGGAAAGGATCTGTTTACTATCGCCATTGCAGCCCATGACACTCTCTGCAGGTAGCTGGATCCCTTTAAAAATGCAATCATTTAAAAAACTGAATTGAGAACCTTAATCCAGCTGCCAATTCAGATTTTTTAAGTGGATTCAAAACAGCCAGTCATTTTCCTTGGAGCAACACTGTTGAAGGAGCACTCCCATTAAGTCTGGAGCAATGTTATTAGTGAAGCTTCAAGAGGAAACTAATTGCCACTTCCCCAAACAGACCAGGCACAGTGTTCAGCCATCTGACAGAGGTGCCTAGGCTGCTTTTAACTGTGTATGATGATCCAATCAGGCAGAATTGGAAAAAAAAAAAAGATGAAAAAAAAATCAGCAAATGGAAATTTTAGATCAACATGAGATGAGGTTTCACAAGAATGAGTTTCCACCAGTCTGTGCAATAGCCCTACAACGGAAATGAGGAAATCACTACCATCAAGACATTTAAAATCAGAAACTACACACTGCAACAGTGTAAGTTTCTCAACACTGCCTCACAATGTTTCAGCTGGCTGAGCTACTTACAGACTAAGTCTGACAGGATAGTTCAGTGTCAAAGGTCATTCAATCCTTGACCTCTCTTCATGAGACTGCCAATAACTTACTATGAGAGAGAGTTTATTTTTTGTTTTACATAACTACTATAGATAGCATCCGATGAAAGAACACTTACCTGTATTGTTGTCATAGAATTTGATGTGCCTGTCTTCATGGGCAGTGATACTAATTGGAAGAGTTGGATGGCTGACAACTCGGTTTATCTGGCAGGAGGAGTTAGAGGCTATGAAAAAAAAAATATGGTGAATCTCTACAAATTGTAAACTCCAGCACATATGTTCCTTTGAAAGAATAAAATCAGTAACAAGTTTTGGGTTACAAATTCTACATAGCCATTAAATCTACCATGTGTCTGTAATGGAAGCTCTCTCAAGTAATAACTTACTTTTATATAGTACCTTTTATCCAAATCCATTTTAGAAGTGACACACGTACACACTCACTGTCACTCAGACATGCTTACCTACATAGATACACTTACATATAATGTCTATGTATGGGGGGGATACATAGAGGTGGTGTTTCACTATAGATTTCCCTCACCTGTTTCCTTTGCTTTAATTTTTACTATTGCTGCAATTGCTTAAAATTAGCCAATAGAATTATGAGTCACACAATGCATGTTCAAAATATGCATTTATTCTGACCTTTCTTCAGTTATTTGTGTTTCACTGTGCTGCTGGAGTCCTGCATGAAGTCTAGAGGATTAGTTGTAAAATTATCCATCACTACTTAAAACCCAGCAACTTCGTATCACTCTATAATCTCCCATCACATAACTTGCTTATTTTTTTCTGAACATACTTTTATTGTTGAAAGCTTGTGTTATTTTACTCATAATGAGAGTATCTTCCTCTCTTAAGAAGGAAAAGTTTTAATTTTGGATACATACTGGCATCTATGTTGGACTCCAAGGTAAGAATTCGTTGCCGTGTCTCCATGTTAAAAATGCTAGTGTGCCCACTTTTAAATGATGCTACCATGTGGCTTGGGTCACTGCTTACAAGGTCCACAGAAGAAGGGATTCCCATTTCTACAGAAAAGCAGCACATTTACAGAAATTACTTGATAAAAGCAAGAAACCAAGTAACATTTTGGTATAAAAAATGATATACTGTAGTTTCATTAGGATGCATGGAAAAAATTATTAATGTGGTCTAATATATATACATTTCAAAACATTACTTATCAGTTGAAACACTGACTGCCATCTTGCACTTCAGAATATAATAAATACAAATCACTCTCAAAAGTGATACTCTCTAGTAGTTCATTGGTTTATAACAGATTATTTGGAGAGAGTAAAGACCCAGAGTCTAAGCCCATATTGTTCCATGTGGTCACCAACATTATCTTATTTGGTGGATATACTATCTCAGAAAACATTCTTTATTAAGATGTGTTATTTGGAGTTTGGGCTGGGATAGAAAATCCATTTCTACTCTGAAGTCTGTTCCTGGCAAGGAACATTAACATTAATCTTAAACATTAACAGGAGAAAGTTAGAGGACATGAATAACTTAAAGGGCAAAAATACTTACAAGAGTGTTGCAGTTGTTTAAAAACTACTATTAAAACTAAGGTGGAGATTTCAAGAGCAGAGTAGAGGAACATATGAAACTTGGGAGCACCACCATGGAAAGAATTTTCCATTTAAAACTATTAAACATTTCTTTTTCAGCTGGAAAACCATGTACAGGACACAAATCCATTTTATAAGCTGCACCCCAATCTCCTATCACCCATATTTTGCCTCTTCCTCCAACTCCTGAATATATCATGAGGTCTACAGGACGGAAGCCCTAGGTCTGCAGAATTGAGGGGTAAAGAATGTCTCTTGCAGTGTTGGTTTCCTCAAGCCTGCTGTTCTCCTCGCAAGATGTGAAAGAATGGAACCTGGCTGCTATAGACTTCAGGAGGCTGAGATGAAACGCATGTGGACTGAAGTGAAAGTGCCCCAATGTGCATGGAAACCACACAAGAAGGGGGTCTGAGAATATCAACTTTCCAGCTCCATTTCCACCCCCTGCTAAGGTCCACATCAGGAAAACCTTACTCAGATATACTGCCTGCATGTACTTGATTTGGGCTCTCCTGCAGATCTTAGGAGAGCCACAGAAAATAGCTGTGGAAGACACAGAGGCAGTTCAAAAAAGAGAATTCCCCACCCTGTGGTGCCTTCATTAAGAAACAAGAGCACAAGTACCTCCCTTGAGGTTCACATCCTGTTAACCTTAGATTGGTTAGTCCAGTAACTAAGTAATAACTAACTAAGTAACTTGCATGTTATTAGTTTTATAGTAATTCCATACAATAGTTCATCACTATTACTACTGTTGTAAACTAATAAACTAGAGTACTACCAATAACAGTACATATGAAAGCAGACAATAGTCTGCTTTATTACTTGTACATTTGAATGTAGAAATTGTCATAAATAAGACTGTGTAAGCAATTTCAAGTTTAGGTGCCCACTTTAATCAGGCACATATAAGTGGTCTGATTTTCAGAGGGGCTGAAAATAGTTTCCATTTATTTCAATGGCTTTCAGTACTGTATAACATTTTCATTAGTTTTGCTTTAGTAATGTTGTTTTCACAGACTGGGGATCTACTACAAATGGGACTGCTAAGTGTGGCCAAACTTCTCTGTTTGGAAAGTACTCACCTGGAAAAAATCCAAAAGCTACAAATCCTTCAAACAGAATAGAAATACTTCTATTCAACAACAGATATTAGGTCAGGTCAAACAGTGATGCTATAAGCATTTAAATAGGGAATTATTGTGTACCTTGATTATCATTAAATATATTAAGAGCTGGAGCAATTTCTGTAGCTTTCCATAAACGTATAGTGCCATCTGCTGAACAGGATAGCAAACGCTGGTGTGCTGCACTATAAACCAAGTCCCATACTGCATCTGTGTGGCCTACAAATGCACCTCTTAGAACAGAAGGATCTGTGAACAAAGTGATAGGGGATACATGATTTGAAACAAAATTTAAATAAAGAGAAAAAGATAAATTAAAAGTTTTTCCTTAGGTTGTATATAGAATCAAATATTAAAAATAGAGGATTTGGCTGGGCCTATCCTGAAGAAGTTTAGCTTATTCAGTGTAACAGTACTCAAATTTCACCAGGATATCTGCAATTCAATTATATAATTCGTATTTTTAAACCATAAAATTAGCCTTTACAACATCTCTAAAAATCCAACCCTTCCTCTATGCCTCTACCACTAAAACTCTTTCTATCTTGAACTGATCACTGCCACTGCCTCCCCTTTCCGGCCTCTGCTTCTTTCCTACCCATTCAGTCTATCCAAAATACTGTAGCACTTAAAGCACCCTTCTTTCCTGGTGCTCTCCCTCTCCCTGTCTTCTCGCTCTTGGAGTCCCTTTAGCACGTTAACATACCTTTCTAAATCAAGGCCAAACTCCGCAGCCTCGTCATAATGCACTAAACACAGCTCTGATCCTGCCTGTATTTTAGCTATCTCCTCTCCCCCTTGCTCCCTGTGTACTCTTCTTTTTAGTCTTTTCTCAACTGCAACTTTATACTTTTCACCACGCTACCACCAATTCTTAGAACAGACTCTGTGTAGCCCAAGCAACTTTAATCCTTCACATTTGTTTCTTTCCACTACTACACTATCTTTAATCCACAACATAACCCTAAAAACACCAAAACTTACCAGAAACTAACAAATAAGGGAAAAATAGGTATGACTTGGTTTTCTTGTAAACACAGTCTCCCAAAAATTGTATTTCCTTACCAATGTTTTTCTTTGCTCCCCGTTTACCAGGACCAACAATGTTACTCATTAAATTCTCTAATTTACACTGAATGTTCCACAGCACAGCTCGTCTTCTTACAAGTTTCTAAAATGCTATTCACACCAATGGTAGCATGAAAACAACAACAACTAAGCACTCAGAAAGGGAGAAACATTCTGATATCTTCATGTGTGCAGACAATGAGAAATGAAAAAATAATTCCATGTACTCCTAGCCTATTCCTAGCTGACACTGTACATGTATGACATCAACAGAACCAGCAGAAAAAAAATGAAGTTGCCATTATGCTACGTGAGGAAGAAATTAACATTCAAGAAGTTAAAAACATAAATTAAGATTAAAATCACTCAAACTGCCATTCATAGCATGTCAGTGTACCATTTAAAAAAAAAAAAACAACAAAACTTTCAGACCAACCAAATGTGAAACATTATGCTACGGGATCGCTTGACGTAGCCCTTGCTCTTTGTTAAACTGGCAGGTTTCACCCTTTTGCCAGCTGGTAATGAGTCGACCCAATAACAAAAGCAGCAGTTTACTTATGATTTGTCTACATAGTGAGTTAGTGCACAGCAAACTGGTGTGCTGTAGGTTCACACTGCGGTTTGCCACATACTAACTCACCATGCAGTCAAACCCTTACACGCTAAAGCCAACAGTTAACTTTTTCTTTCAAATTGTGAATACCGCTATGTAAAACATTTCACAGTGCTGCTAAATCCAACAAAAGTTCAGATTTTCTCTAGATACCTCATTTTCACACACGTCTGTGACAGAAACATACCGTAAGAATCATAGGGGTCAATATTTGGGTTTGTTGTATTCCAGGCCTGGATGAGGCCATCAGTTCCTCCACTGTAACACTGCTCACCATTACTGCTCATTACCACACAGAGCACTGGACCACTGAAAGAAAATGCACAGAAACCAATGATCAATTCAACTCTTCTCACTGATTACACACACAAAAAATACCTGTTAAATGTTCAAACAAAATATTTGGCCTTGTGAACTCTTAATTGAGACTCAGTAGGTGGACACGCTACAAAAAAAATACTGCACTTTTCAGGTGGTACGTGAGACACTGCTTTTGACTTGAACTAAAAAGATTACCCTACCTCAATGTCCAGTCATATTGTTGAAGTTAGACCAAATTACTGATTAAATCAATTGCATGAAGTACAAAAGGAGCACTAACGATGTGCCTGTCCCTATCAGCTATTAAATATAATTAAGCTGAAATATTTTGCTGTGAAATTGTACTTTTGAAGATCTAAGATGGCTTATGGAAGTTATTTAAGGGATTTTCATGCTTTAAATCACTGCAGACATCTTCATACTGTACACACATTTAAGGGGGAAAAATCAAATTAAAATCCCATAATGCAGTAACAAGTAGAAAACTTCCCTATATTTTCAATATTTATATTTAGGTTGTCTTTTTAAAATGGTAGCTTTAATAAGCTCCAACTACAATAAAGACATTCACAATAGATCCAAACACACACATCCAAGTACTTAAAATAGATAATATGGAAACTAAATTAACAATTGAAAAGACTATCTGATTTTCTCATACATGCTGGAAATTAATACTTGAAAACTACTTTAAACATAAAAACTGTATTTCTCAGAATAAAATAATGTTTCTATCTGTCCATAGGCATATACTTACCTATGTGCTCTGAATGTATATATAGGTTCCACATCAAGAGAGGCACTCCTAAACAAAAGCACAGGAGAGTAGCTTCAGAGTTTATGTTACAGTACACAAGTGTTCCCTGAAATATTTTTTAAAACAAAGTGCTGAAACAACTAACATGTCCAATGGCTGTAAACTCATATGAAAGTGTTCTCCAACCATCTTATATTCCTGGTAATACTTTAGTTTCTTCCAAAAAGCAATACTGGAAAGATTATTTATTTTAAACAGCATAAAAAACAAACAAACAAACAAACAAAAAGGAAACAGACTAATCATGAGCAAACAGACAACAATCAAACAAAAAAGAGGGACTACACTTTCAAGAGACTGTGTGTGTTCTATGGGCCACATTCAGTGCTGTGCTCAGCCACAACAAAGAGGGAGGGTTCTGGTTACAGCTCACTGATTTTCAGGCCAGTTATGCCAAAGCCCAAGTGAATTTACAGCAGCTACGAACATGCTCTAGACTCTGCCAGCTGGTAACCATCCCTAAGGGACTGCAGGAATATAGCATGCTCTGGCCAAGTCTCTCCCCACCAATCATGCTGGGGACACTAGGATGAGTGGCATAGTTACTGCTATTCAAGAAATCCCCAACAGGAGGAGCTACATCCAGACCCAGCAGGCCAGAGGGTGCAGAGTGGGCCAGAGAATCTGATCTCATATTTGTCCATATTTTAATCAATAAATACACATATGTGCAGGCACACATGTAACTGATCTATAATTAAATACTTCACCACCCTTAAATACATTATCCTAGTAAAACAACGTAACAGTATCTATGTGATACTACAGTAAATAGAAATCGTATGGTATTTTCATAAACAAAGATTAGAGAAGTTACATGGCTTGAAACTGGCATTCTTTTAAAATTTGTATCTTACGGATGTCTGATGCCCCTCACAAGGAAGTCAAAAGAGAGCACTCCCACTGACTCCACCTGTAGTTGGATCAAACCCCAAAAGATCTTTTCTTTGTTGCCACTGCTTCTCTAAATACTTAGTTTAAATGTTTTCACATAAGCAACACTTACATAAGAATAACCTTACTTTTTTGCTGGAGCAGTTTTTTGTAAATTCCACATTTTTAACGTATGGTCCTCTGATGCAGTTATTAAGACTGGTTCAACTGGATGAAAAGCCAGACCTCTTATTCCATCAAAATGACTTCTTAATGTGAACTTGGGGTTCCAGGTCTTCCTCAGTGCATCCTTATTGTTTGCTATCTATTTGGAAATACCCAAATTCTATACTTAGTTTTGGGAAGTCACAACAGAAAGAGAAATCAGAATTTTAATCTAGCATTTATGGATTACTTCAAATTGTTACCTAATTTTAATGCCATCATGTCCTTAAACTAACCACTTTAGTTAGTTGTATCAAAAACTTTGCATAGAAGATGAATATCATTATCCTCATTTTACACATGGCCAAACTGGAGTAGAGAGAGGAGGAAGTGACCTGCCCCAAGTAAGCCAGCAGGTTAGTAACAGAGCCAGAAATAGAACTCAGGACATCTGAGTTCCAGTCTAGTGCTCCATCTATTAGATAGCACCACCCAATTCTTTTTCACCCTTTTAGACATCCCAGCATCTCTGAAGAAACCAAAAATGTAGAAAAATGGGTCTACAAAAGCAGTATGCTCTGAGAACTTCAGTTACTAATAAATAAGGCTGCAAGTCTGTCACGGAGGCCACAGAAGTCAAGGATTCCGTGACTCTCCATGACCTCTGTGACTACTACAGATGCAGCGGCTGGTGTGGCTGACCTCAGGGCTGCCCAAGCAACTGGTCCTGGGGACCACACGAATGGGTGTGGCCCAAGGGCAGCCTGAGCAACAGCACCAGGGATGACCCCAGAGGCTGACTGAGACTGGTCCCCATGGGTCTCAAAGCAGCAGGTGGCTGAGGGCAATGCGCCCCCACCGGCGGAGCCAGTTGTTGGCCCCTGAGTTCTCCAGGGCAGCAGCACCCCACACAGCAGTGGGTGTCAGAGTAGCTAAGGGTTAGTCAGAGGTATTTATAGTAAAAGTCATGGACATATCATGGGCTGTGAATTTTTATTTATTGCCCATAACCTGTCCATGTCTTTTGCTAAAAATACCCATGACTAAATCTCAGCCTTACTAATAAGTAACCTGCTTTCCTCCCTCTTTACATTACCAAAATGGCCACCTTCAAGAATGGAACAAAAGAAATCCCAAATCACAACATGCAAACAAACATCGGGTGAAGTCAATGAGAACTAAGAAACAATTGATTTCTGGACCATGAGGCAGAACAATAGAAGGCTCCTAAGAAACCACATTGTAAGTGAATGAACAAAAACGAATATCCATTCACAGAAAGGCAGTAATATGCAAAAGCAACTGCCAAATGAACTTTCAGGTCAGAGAAGGGAATGCCAGGCTTCAGCAATGAAAGCCGCTACTCCAAGATGTAAAGTAGTAAACAAATGAGACACGCTATAGCCTAAATGGAAGCCTGAAGAAAGAAGCAGATGGACAAAGTGTAAGCTCTTTCATATGAATGGATTAGAAGACTCCAAGAGCACTTGACAAATATCTTAAACTCAAGATTTCAGCAACTAAGAGTCATGAATCCGTGTCACCAAATAAAGGGAAATGGGATCAGAATATAACGCCTCCCCTCCCTTCCTAAAAGAAAATCACGCATGGTTAGCAGAAACAGAGGTGGCCCTGAGCCAAAACTAGGAGATCATACTACCAGATCCAATGAACCGAAACAAGAATATCCTCTCTTGTTGCTAAATCATGACTCTCAAACAACAAATTTAATACCCTGCAGAATGTAATGATGGCTGCCGATGAACAACTACTCAATGTCTTTGAATCAGCTGTAGTCAGCTGTGTAACATATGGCTCTGAGAGTATAAGCCTTTTTGGACAGCTTTAAAGGTCTGCATGTTAATTTCTGGAATTTGAAATGGTGGGGATAATTATATTCCAGGATTTTTTTATATATATATATATATATATATATATATATAAATAAAAATCACACATAGCCTTAACTCTATGGTAACTTACAACATGTATGGTCAGGTCTACTGAAAACTAAGGCTCCTCCCTCACACCCTCCGTTTGCTACTGTTTGAGATTCCTTAACATCTGCAAAAGAGCACCATATCGGGATTGATCTGAGATTGCCAGATCACTAAGGAAAGAACTGAGAGGCAGATGATTAAAGTAAATAATAGCTAAAATACACTTACCTAGAAAGAAAAAAGATTCTAAAAATATGTGAAAAATCTGACATCTGGCTGCAAATCAGCAGTTGTGAGTTTCATTAACAGGCATATATAGAAGAAAAAAACAGAGGGAGTCATGTATCTCAACATTTTGGTGATGAGCAATATGTGCACAGTGGCATGCTGTCACCTATTAAGGTGATTTGAATTTCAATAGTTCTAAGGTCTATGGCACAGCATGCAGACTCCATACGCAGCAGGCCCAAGTCAATTGACTTGGGCTCACAGAGTGTGATGGGGTGACGACCCCACACCCACTCTGCATGGTTTGAGGCAGGCCAGATGGGCCAATCAAGCAGGTAATTAAGGGGACTCAGCTGGACAGGAATAGGTGGGGCCTATAAAGCCCAGGAGCTGGAAGCAGAAGAGGTTGCTGGGAAAAGGGAGTAAGTAAAGGCTGCAGGCAATTGCCAGGAAGAGGGAGGTGGCTTTGGGCACTGGTAGGTCTGGAAAGAGAAGAGGGAACCAGTAGTAGGAAGCAGCCCAGGGATAAAGCAATGAGGCCAAAGAGAGAAGGCCCAGACTGCTGAGTTGAGGGCCCCTAGGCTGGAACCTGGAGAAGAGAGCAGGCCTGGGTTCCCCTACCAGCCACTGGGCAAGTGGCAACAAGGCAGTGAGCGAGAGGACTGCCTAAGCACTACTGAGGAACTAAGCCTTCCCCGGAAGGGGGGGATCATGGACAGTGACACCGACTGAGGTCGAGCGATGAAGAGATGCTGCGGTTCCAGAGGCTGTGGGATTTGCTGCAGGTGGACGGAGTGACAATGTGCAAATCATGGACGGTGTGCAAACTGTGCACAGGGGGGCGCTGGCCTCAAGCTAATCCCCAGAGTACCAAGAGGAGGCTCCCGTCCGGCAATGAGTAGCATGCCGTGTGACACGGAGCTATAAAATTGCTGTGTCCAGGCTCAGGCTGCAGTTAGGGCACTGGGATTCTCCCCCTCGGAGGGCCCCCAAGCCGAGACATCTACATTGCAATTTTATAGCTCTGAGCCTGAATCAGCTGACACAGGCCAGCCACAAGTATTTTATTGCAGTGTAGACATACCCCAAGGGTGAGGATCTGAGGCAGCAATTATTAAACATGAACAACAATTATTTTGAGTTAAGACAGAAGAAGACACTTAAAAGGGCACTTATTTTTCTCTTTATTAACGAGAATTATCCTTCATTTTGCAAATTATGATTATTTTGCAAACACTTTTCTTTATTCTATATGTAGCATATGTGGGGTTCTTCCTGTAGCCTGTACCCATGTAAAATGTCTGAATTCATTGTGATTCACACACACAAATGGCATAACCTCAAAATGGTCTACTTTAAAACTACCACTCACATCATAAGTCAGTGAATCTGCCTCATTGGCAACTGTAAGGCCTGCCAATTCTCCAAGACCCAGCTCACTTTCAAGGGCTTCATCTGCTCCCATAATGAATGACTTTCCTGATGTAGGCGGGAATGTTAAAGCTTCCACTGCAAGAAAAAGAAAAACATGCAAAAAATCATAGCTTTATACATTCAGTCCTGTGGGTTTTCATGTAAGAACACCTGTTTGCTTCTCCCTGTAAAATATTAAATTACCTCCATTAGTAACCAAGGACAAAAGACATGCATGCATGCAGAAAATACACATATTCCAAAAGAAATCCAAGGCACTTACCAGTAAATGGAGTTTTTTGCAATATGTTGCTTTTACAGATCCACACCCTTCGAGTCCATGTGTCTCATGACTGTTGAAAGCAATTAATCACAGGCAAGAAGAGCGTGCTACCATTTATGCATTTCAACCATTTTTAATGCCAAAGTAATTAAGAGGTGCACACCCCCTGCCTCAGTTTTCTACAGAATACACAGAGGCTCAAAGACTCAGGGAAGGAAAGAAGGGAAACGAGAGCTAGTTGAGGCAACATTCAGAGAACTTTGAGTACTAGAAACCTAGATTTTCCCTGCTTTACGGTGCTTCCACAGGTATCTTGGAAATCACAGAAATACATACCTAGAGGAGGGCTTAGTGTTTAAAATGGGAGTGTTAACTTGCTCTCCCACAAGGAGCATCTGACCTAGTTTTTTAATTAAGAGCAATGTTAGGTAAAAGTAAAAACGGAAGTCTGCAAATTTCAGAGGTGACTGTATTGTAGATATATTGGTGATGTTATTCATAACACTGGTGGAATTAGCCTTCAGCTCACAAGAGACCCACCTTTAAGTTAACAAGCATAAAACAGAACATTTAAATTTAGACACCATCTACACCCTAATTAATTTCCCTGTGAAGGTCTCACCAAAAAAACCTTCAAGCAGCCTGGATGACTTATGGAAATGCTAACCTAAAGAACTTGCATCACATTCATATTGAAGTCTAAAGCTGCTCCAGGAGAACTGAGGTTTAGAAAAGAAAACCAGAGTGAGAAGAACCAGATGCAATGAAACTTAAAGATAATTTCTGGCAAAATCTTCAATTTCTTCATTGGTCTTAGATTTCAAAAGCTGCGGCTCACACTTTGTTGCCAATTTTTAAAACATTAAAATAAAGAGGTTGCAGCCTTTCCTGGAAGATGCTATTCATCTACTTATTCAGTCATGCTTCAGCTGTTTTCAGGTTAGGCTGTTGCTGTGCCCTGTATCCTTGAGGACTAGTTGGAATCTTCATCTACAGTACACTATGATGCAGCCAATTGCTTATAAAAATGGGTCAGCAAGAGCCAATTATGCCTGTGCTCAGTTAACTGGCTTGACATTTGCTTCAAGATGTAATTCGATGTATTGGTTCTAATTTATTACAAAAATCCGTATGAAGCTTGGGAATAGCTGCCTTTGTGTCTTCACCACTGTTATTAGATACTTTTGCTACTAGTGTCAAGTTAGGCTTTTTAGGACTTAATGTAGAACACTTTCAGTGGAGTACCACTGCCACTGTATCTTGCTCTTTCAGGTTTCTCACCAGAACCTGAGTTCAAAGATCTTCAGAGTGTGGGATGAGATGCATCTTTATGATAAAGCATTTGCTCAGCTATGGCAATCGCTGGGTTATAACTGGAATGGTATGGTTAAATACATACACTTAAAACACTTCTCAAATGTTACACTATAAAGGTGCAAAGAAAAAATTTGTGGGTAGTTTAGATGTAATGTTTGTAATATTAAAGAAATGGGTATACAAAAGGACAGGTTACTTACCCTGCCAGTAATTGGAGTTCAAGATTCGTCCCATGGATGTGCTACTTAGAAGCGCATAAACTCTATGTACCATTGATCACAGACTTTTGATAGTAGTGCCCATTTGGTCCACACATGCCTCCTAGCCATATTCATGCCTCATATTTAGGGTATACAGGGCAGTGTCAGATGAACTGCCCTCAGTTCCTTCTTTACCACTAAGTCCTGCAAAGCAGAGACTCTAAGGCAGAAGGGAAGAGAACAAATAGTGGAGCACCATAGGTTTAAACATCTTGAATTCCAGTTACCAGAGTAAGTAACCTCTCCTTCTCCATCAAGTAAAGTCCCTATGCTCCAGACCAGATGACTCCTCAACAATATTTTATAAAGGAGGTGGGCGTTTTGGAGCATGGCCTCACACAGTTTGCAGAATTGCAGTCCCAAAGGCAGCACTGCCCCAGAGGCATGTTCTAAGGTATAGCATTCTGACAAGGTGTAGGCTCAAGTCCATGAAGCTTTGCATATTTCATCAATGGATACATTCTTCACCAGAACTAGAGAACTAGACTGAGATCTGGTAGATGGCTGCAACCCTAGAAGGAGGCTGAACATTGGCAGCAACATAGCAGAAGTTGATACAATTGGAACTCCACTTAAGAGTATTTAGGAAGAAACAGGGGCCCCTTAATTCTGTCCACAAAAGAGAGAAACAGCGTGGGAGAAGCCCTGAAGGGTTTTAGTCCTTTCCAAATTAAAAACCAATATGTCTAAGGTGTGTAGGGCAGCTTCTTCCCTAGTCTGATGAGGTTTAGGATGAAACACTGGCAACTGAATGATCTGACTGATATTAAAATCTGAGGTTATGCTGAGTAAAACAAAGAGGTGTGTGGCCAGAGTCATACCCTTTCTTTACAGAAAGCTGTGTAAAAGGGGACCAACCATGAAGATGCCAGGCTCAGCAATTCTCCTAGTGGAGGTGATAGCCACTAAAAATGCGGTCTTCACAGAGACAAGTAAAGAAAACCACACTTAGCTAGTGGCTCAAAAGGAGGCTTTACCAGAAAGTTGAGGATTAAATTCAATCCTACATAGGAGTGGATTCAAAGACATGTGAAAAAAGGCTAGCCAATCCTTTGATGAACCTGGAAGTGATGGGTTGAGCAAACACTGAAAGCCAAATCAAAAGGAGAATGAAAAATTGTGATAGCTGCTAAATAAACTTTAACAGAACTCAGAGGCCTGTATTCTTCAAACTCAACAGGTAACCTAAGCCTGTGGTTCGCAACCTTTCCAAACTACTGCACCCCTTCCAGGAATCTGACCTGTATTGTGTACCTCAAATTTCACCTCACTTAAACTACTTGCTTACAAAATCAGACAAAAAAATACAAAGTGTCACAGCACACTATTACTGAAAAATTGCTTAATTTCTCACTTTTACCATATAATTATAAAAATAAAATGACTGAAATATAAATATTGCATTTACATAGAACAGTATAAAACAAGTCACTGTTTGTATGAAATTTTAGTTTTACTGACTCTGCTAGTGCTTTTTATGTAGCCTGTTGTAAAACTAGGCATATATCTAAATGAACTGACGTAACCCCTGGAAGACCTTTGCATACCCCTCATTGGGAACCACTGATCTAAGCCATCCAAAAGAGAAGACTCAACTGGAGATAAACCAATGGTGGAATCGTTTTCATTTCTGCAGGTAAGTTCTTCCAGTTGATACTTTTCTGCTATTCAACAAAACCTCTTGTACCTCTCTTGAACAGAAGATCTCTAGCCCAGAGAATCATCTAGAAACCAAGCCTTGAGCTGCTATGTATTCAAGCTCGGATGAGTTCTTGAGTCAGCAGGTTGGGAATGGTTGGAAGCTGTGGTGAGATAGGAGGTGAATTAGGCAGGGGAACCACATTTCCTTTGGCCAAATGAGTGCAATTAGGAAGATCATAGCTCTGTCCTGCTTGATTTTGTTTAGTACTCTGAGGAGCAGCAGTAGTGGAGTATAGGTTGAGGAGATTCCTTGACCAGAAGATGAGGAAGGTATCACCCAGAGATTGATGGTCTAGACTCTTTCTTGATTAGAACTTCCAACGTCCTCTGTTGATGGCATTGGTGAAGAGATCTATTTCTGGAAAAGCCCAGGTGAGACATATATACTCAAGAATCAGGTTATTTGATTCCAACTCACAATCCTAGCAGAAGCATTTGCTTGAGCCATTGCATATAGTGTTCTAAAGACCTAGAAGGTATAAGGAAGGGATGAGAATCTGACAGGTTATGTGCCACTTCCATCATTTTACTGCTTCTGCACAAAGGAAAGGGAATCTTGCACCTCCTTGAAAATTTATATAGTGCATGCTGCCTCTGTTGTCTGTTGACAGATTAGCCCTTGATCATGGGAAGGAAATGTCTGCAGGCAAATCTAACATATCTTAGTTCCAAGTTAAGCAGAGTCTTGGGCCATCCATTTGCCTTGGTACGCATTCGAAGACAAGCTTCCTACCCTATGACAAATGCATCATACTATGGAGGTAGTCAAGGGTGGCAAAGTGAAGGGGACACCATCACAGACCTTGTTTAGGTCTTTCCATCAACAAAGTGTTTGTAGAACCTGATGAGAAATTGACACTAATTTGTTCAGACTGCGCTTGCTGGCTGCTTAACCAATTCTTAACGATCCTTGAAGCAGTGTAGATGCAACCTGATATGAAGTGCGACAAATGTACAGGCTGCCATATGATCTAGGAGCTGCAGACAACTTGTGGTTCTTTGTGGACTTATTTGAACCTGCAAAATCAGATTCGATAGTGTCATAAACCTGTCAGTTGATATGTAAATGTGTGGCCTCTAAGGTGGCTCCTTATAAACTCTATTCACTGAATTGGTGTCAAAGTGGACTTGTCTTTGTTGCGCTGAAGTCCTAGCTTGTTGAATAGGGTCATAGCTTTCCTCGCTGTGGAAAGAACTTTGTTGTGCCAATGGCCCATGACAAGTCAATTGTCAAGATAGCATAAATCAATTATTCTCTATTGTTGATTGAAGGGCCTTCATAAAGACTCAGGGGGCAGTAAAAACCATGAATGGGAGAATGTGATACTGGTAGTGCTCTTGGATGACTAAAGTGCAAAAAACTCTTGTGAGATTGATGCATCATAATATGAAAATGTACCCTGTAGGTCGAGGACTGAAGACCCATCCAACAGATCTAGAGATGGTATTATAGCTATGAGTGTCACCCTCCTGAACTACTGTGTTTTGATGAAAATGTTCAATGACTTGAGATTTAAGATGGATCTCCATACAACCTTCTTTTTGGGAACCAGAAATTATTTGGAATAGAACCCTTTTCCTCTCTCTTTGGCAGGAATCGGGACTATGGACTCCTATATGGAGAAGGAACAGGACTTTCTGTTTCAGCAGGTATTTGTGAAATGTGTCCCTGAAAAAGGATGAGGAAGGTGGGAGGGGTGGGGAAATGGAGGTGAAATGGATGGAATAGTCCTATGTCACGACTTCCAAAATCCATTGGTCAGAAGTAATCTTCTCCTATGAATATCAGAAATGGAAGAGATGATCCCCAAATAATGGGAGAAAGCAAAATATTGCAGCTTGTGATCCAGAAGGTGGGAAAGTCCTTTACCCTTGACCAAAACATCAACAAAAACACTTCGATGAGGAAGGCTGAGTAGTGGTGGAGGATGGTTCTCTCTTCTGGAAATGAGGTCTCTTCTTAGGTAGTTCCAAAAGTCTGTGATAAGCAAGGAATTGGGTTGGGCAGGATCTTTGCACCATCTATGATCTGCTGAATATCTCCTTTTATTTGCAGGCATACATTTGTGCATATTTGTAGGATACTGAGGGAGCAGAGAGTAGCCCTCACATCTCTGAGAGAACGCAACAGTCCATCGGTGAACTCATTGAAGAGCTTGAGCCCCACACTGTTTTAGATCTTCTTATGGAGCCCTGAGGATTGCAGACAGCAGTCATGACACATGCCGGTCATTTTAGAAACAGAGTGGGCTGCCATGTCAGCCACATCTAGGGAGGACTGTAACAAAGTCCTGGCTAATAAATCACCTTCTGCAATGATCATCTGAGATTGCTCTGATTAGTTCTTTTAATGATCTGCCTCAAGAACAAGTTTCTCATAGCTGGTGTAGTTATATTTTGCAATCAGTGCCTGGTAATTGTCAATCTTAAATTGTAACAAATGTGGCAAACGGCCATCTTCTCCCTACTTTTGCCTCTTGTAGTGAGCCAGGGCATTGCCTGTTACCCTGTATTCCCAGGGAGTGGGGTAGGGACCCAGGCCTGCCTGCTCCTCTGGGTCCCAGCCCAGGGGCTCTCTGGGTCCCAGCTATGCGCTGCTGGCACCGTACTTGTAGCTGCAGACTTTTCCCCTGGGCTATTCTCCCCACTCTGTTCTTCTGGCTTCTTGAGCCCAGTACCTTCTTCAGGACTCCACCTCTCTTCCACACACCACTGAACTTCGTTCTGCTCTCCTTCACAACTCCACACACTCCTCTGCTCACCACACACCTACTCCTTCAACTCCCACCCTGCCTCTCAAGAGTAGAAGGTTTTTATCAGGCACCTGGGTGGGGCCTTAATTGGTGTCAGCTGACCCTAATTACCCTTTGGCTAGCATACAGGGAATAAACTCCAGAACATTCTAGAGCTTATATACCACCCTTCTAGAACTTTCCCAGTGCTCTCTGCCCTTGCTATACCACACAAAGCAGAAGAGTAACTCTTTTGGCCAAAGAGATATCTAGGCATTTATGGTCCTTATAATGTGAAATAGCCTTTGAATGGTGTTGTCTACTTTGTTCATTCACAGCATCCACCACCAAGGAATTGAGGGCTAGGTGTGTCAACAAAAACTTGGAATCTTTAGCAGAAACAGGTTTTTTTTTTGTTTTGTTTTGTTTTTTTACCTGCCCTCTTACAACCTGGAGGTATAGGAGCTAAGGTTTGCCAAATTGTTTTAGCAGGTTCAAGTGTTACCTTGTTTATAGGTAAGGCTACTCGACCAGAAGTGGCAATATAGAATATGTCCCAGTGTTTGTGCTGGGTCTCCTGAACCTCCTCTAAGGGGATTCTGGAAAGAGTCAGCAATTCTCTTTTTGAGCTTTTGGAAGTGCTTAAAATCATCCAAATATGAGGGAGAAGAAGGCACCACTGCCTCATGAGGAAGAAACATGAGTCTGCAGACTAGATAGGGACGATGAGACCCTAGTACCAAGAGTCTTTTCATAACTGTCAGAAGAGGGGACTCCTGTTCACCCAAGACAAACAAGTCGTTGGAGAATCTAAAATCCTGTGCTACCAGGTGAGTCTGCACAGAATTCAAGTGAGGCTCTGTGATGAGAGAGGTGGCACTGAGGATAGGCTTTGATAGCACTGATCGATCAGTTTGCAATGCTGACTTGAATACTGCAGGCAATGTGGAAGCGGGATCCATAGCACTGTGTACCACAGGACTTAAGTTTCTGAAGCCTTAGCTGAGGGACCCTTGGTATCAAGAAAGCTTGGGAGCCTTGGCAGTACCCTTTCTGGGATTGAAGGTCTCCAAAAGAGCAGGTTTCTGTGGTGACCTTGGCTTCCTATCACCAACTTCTCTTTGAGGGGATCTGAAGTTCTTCTTTCTGGAAGTCTTGATGCCACCCTCTTTGGTTCTCCTCCACGAAGAACTAGTGGGTAAATGGGCTGTGGAGATTGGTGGGGCTATGTACTAACTGGAAGACTTCTATACCTGGGAGTAGAAGGGGTATCCAGACCTGCTTAAACTCCATGTTTTTTCTAGACTTACTCTTAAACCCTGAACAACTTTTACACTTAAATAAGACATAGGTGTCCTCTAAGCTGCAGACACAGAGACAGTAACCATCAATAACTGGGACAGAATCCCAGCAAGTGAGACAATGTTTAATCCAGGGTATTTAGGCATAACCCAAGGACATCATCCTTCAAAGAAGGAAAGCACACCCTTCCTGGGACGTAAGGGAGAGAAAGGAGGAATTTCTTAAAGAAGTTCCCTCAAAACAAACAAACAAAAAAACCAATACAAGAAAACCAACCCCTCACACAACTGGTAAAAACTAAAAAGGGGGGCTAAAGTAAGCTCTAAACAAATAAAATGAGAAGCTATTTCCTAAGAAAATGGTAACTATGAAGAAGGTACTACACAAAATGCTCCATCTCAGGCCTAGGCAGCTTAGAAGGAACTTAAACCTGTATGCTGCTTATATACCCTCAGCATGGGGCATGAGGAGAGTTAAAGCTCCCAGGTGGATTGAAAGGGCAAGGAAACTTAGAAAACCAATGTTTGAACAGTGCTCAGTGACTGAAAGTTCTGTTGACAGGCAGAAGAAAACATGAACTGAACTAAACTACCTTTTCTCATCAAATTCAAGCTTTTTGTACTCTGCTTCAAGACTCTGCACAACTTTAACTCTACCCAAATTTCTGCTTTTTAATCATGAACATTTCTTCTTTGGTCTACTAATAAGATGATGAATGACCTGACAATCTCCTTTCTCTCACTTGCATTCCTAACTTATTTAATATTTTCTCATATGTATAGTTTTTTTATTTTTTTTAAATGAATGTTAAACTGTTACATTTTTAATAATAAAGTCTCACCAATGAAAAATGAAGTGACACTGACTTCTTTCGGTTTTGCTTTTTTCAGAAGCTAGTCAGATGTTCTCAATTACAAAATATATGTTTTGAAAAAAAATGAATGTGGAAAGCTCTCACATTGTATTTTTCTGCTACCAGTGAGGAACTTGTGGGATGATGGGAAATGCTCAACGCTCAGCACAAAAAAAAAATCATTCCCCCACATTTCAATGTTGCTAAGTTACCATTTTTCTTTTTAAAACATCTCTCTAAACATGTGGGAGGTTGAAGTATTATGCTCTGCAGTAGTTATACCACATGGAACTCTTTTTTTTTAAATCTACATCTCTCTTGTAATTTGGCCAACCTAATTTCTTACTCTTTCTGGAATAGATATGGCTTATTAGCCAAAATCATGTTTTGCTCATTTTCCTAATCATATTTAGCAATCTTTTGGCCATAAATCATATGCTTCATATAAATTAATACATCACAAAAGGCACTTTTATGCTTATTTTATTATTTTGTATGTCATTAAAATAATTGAAATACTGAAGCTAAACACTGCAATTAACAATTTATATGTGTAGTGTTTGTGAAGGCAAGTATTGTCTACTGAATCAGAGACTGTGCACAGCATATTAGGGTTTTCCTCTCGGACGCTATCTCACTAAGAATTTTAGATACAGACACCACTATGAAATTTAGGAAATGGGCAACCAACCTGAGCAAAGTTGCTGTCTGTCGTTCCTCTGTGATTCTGGACTCAGTCACTGTGTGTTTCCATATTAGACACCCCTTTAGGTTAGCTGCAGAGTTTGTTCCTTATCACTGTACTCAAATATTATAAAATGATACATGTCTTATGTATAATCCTACATGGGCAAAGAATGGTTTTGTGGTTAAGGCCTGGAAGATCTGTGTTCTATACCTGACTCTTCCAGACTTCTAGTGTAAACATCGGCAAGTGACTTAGCGCCTGACAGAAAGCCCACAGAAATCTACTGCAGTCTTTCCACTGACCTCAAAAAATTTTAAATCAGGATTTTACATCTCTCTCTGAATTCCTCCATAAGGATCAAGGAAGGGGATTATGCTTATCTACCTCAGGGGTATGATGATGCTAAATTAATACTGAGCTGGCATCTTTTTTTTAAACATGCTGGAAGTGACAGTTCCTTTAAAAATAATAAGCAGCTTCCCACAAACGGAGGAGTAATGAAACATATCCTTCAAATTTCTCCCTGAATTAAGTTCAACATTTTTAAACTTCAGTTATTATTAATGTGCTTTAAAGGTGTAAGATGCAAAGTGCTCTGTAATAATAATACAATAATAATACTAAATATGCATACATATACACAAATACTAAATACTTGCCTTCATCTGTCCTGTTTATCTCATGTTCAATAAGCCTTGAGCTACTTGGCCTAGAAGGTGATGCAACAGATGGCTGTAAGGAAGGTAGATCATCAACATCTCTCAAGTTTGCAAGCATGTCTTGCAGCTTTGACCTGTTGGGCCCTAACCAAGAAAAACAAAAGTGAAATGACATATATATATATATATATATAATTCATGGCAATGCTATATATCACGTGAATCATTAAAGCATGACAAGCAGCAATGGATCCTATCTTTGATTATGACATTACCTAATAAACATCAGTAATGAGCACCTATTTCCAGCAGTAACTAATCTTCCAGCATGAAATGAGCTTCTTGAAAAAGAAAGTAAGTGAGAATTTTTCCCCCACTTTTATGAACTCACCCTGCTATTTTGCATGATAAAGTTAAATGCCTTCAACTGACTCAGCAACAAAATGATTGGTCAAACAAAATATTGTATTGCTTTCCAAAAACCATTGCAAACATTTGTGAATTATTTTAAAATTTGTGCAGATGCTTTGTGAAGTATGTTCTTAAATAATTTGTGAATATTTTAAAATTATTTGTGCAGTAGTATATATTTGTGATGCTACATAATCTAAACAGTTATATTAAAAAAATAAATCAAACTGGATTTGTCAGCTTACTTCTTGAAGCTACATGTAGTGAAGACCCATGCCCTTCTTGACACTTACCTGTGGTCTGCTCCATCATTTTCCCACATCCCTGTTTTGACTGTTTTATATAGGATTGAGGCTGAA
Source organism: Mesoclemmys tuberculata (assembly GCA_007922155.1). Classification (NCBI taxonomy): domain Eukaryota; kingdom Metazoa; phylum Chordata; order Testudines; family Chelidae; genus Mesoclemmys; species Mesoclemmys tuberculata. The sequence continues at coordinate 152,726 of ML675633.1, read as the reverse complement.
ACATATCTTCGGTAGTTTTTCCTGTTGTAAGTTTAATTAAGAATGGGAAAATATCTTACCCATAGTCCATTATGGTTTTTCCTAGACCAGTAAATAATACAGCTATTTTTAAGTAGCTTTAACACAGAAGTGTATTCTAATATATGTATGATTTTATTACACTACTTCACAGGAATTTTTACTACAGCCTTGCAAAATCATTTTAAATGTATTAGTCTAGTTACAAGTTCTATTTTGCCCACCCTTACCATAATGATAATGAAGAAACTAAATGGTATTTTAGTTGTCTGTTACAAAACATTACTTGAGTCAGGCAAAGAGTGACTAGGATTTTGCAAGATTGTTTTAATACAGTATCTGATTTTATAGAAATACATCATTTTATTGAACAGTTTTATCTTTGAATATTCATCTATAACTTCATACATCTCAATATTAAGACATTTAGGTTTTTTTTTTTAATTTTTCCCCCTCAAAAATTTCCTTCCTCATGCCTTTCTTCTCTTAAGATCATGAACAGGTGATAGATAACAGGTTGCTCCCGATTTTTCTGCACTGATGCCCTTCCAACGATGGATTGTCCATGGAAAGATGCTTAATTGGAGTAAACCCCACTTGGTCTCCCCCAGATCAAAACTCCATCCAAAAAACAAGTTACGGTACATGTAACTACAACACTCATGAACGCAAAGCGTCAAAGTCAAGATGTCAAAATGCAGTCTTGCATCAGGCACTTTATTCATTAAACATATAAATGCAAGTTCCAATGATAGCGATATCTAACTAAATCATTAATTACTCCAATTTGATCATCAGACTCTATACACCCAATATCTGATTGAGAAATGTACTCATTTCAATTTATTTCTTAATTAAAATATTTCTAGCAAGTTAGTGCTATACAACTTTGGCCTTGCACTATATGCTGTATACATGTACTATGACATCAGAGACCAGAAGTCTCTAAAATAATTTTCTGTGTATTTCTATTGTATGAAATTTTTTATTTTAATTACAAAGAAATTCAAAATTTATTTGGTGAAACATTAACATTTTTTTGGGACAGCAGCACAACTCCTTGCCAGGCTTGCATTTCTTCAGCTACCTCAGTACCTTAAATAATTCCAACCAAAGAATATATAATTCTTTCAAATGTCATTCATATCAGCATAGGTATTTAGAATACATACTGATTAGCTTAGAGAAAGTAACAACAGAGGTTTAGCCTGTATGTGCTCTATTCGACACAATGATCTCAGAAGAGCTAATATTTACTGAACTGCAACCAATCACATTTAGAATATACTAAATGCAGAAAACAACAAAATGAGGCAACCTTGAAATAATGATGTAGAGGAGCTGGCATCTTTTTGTAAAGATGCTGGAAGTGACAGTTTCTTTAAAATTAATAAGCATCTTCCCACAAAGGGAGAAGTAATGAAACATAGCCTTCAAATTTCTGCCTGAATTAGGTGCAATAATTTTAAACTTAAGTTATTCCCACAAGAATTCTCAATACAGATGTATGTTTGAAATAATTATGATTTCCATTTTAAACATTTAACTTGACTCTGAAAGGCTTATAATATTTATTTTATTGAACAACACAGGTGTCACATAATGGATTTGTGTTTCAGGAGATGCGACAGAGAAAGGTATCATGAACAGGGCTAGAAATTGTATTTCTGATACCTATCACAGCTGTTTGCTTGGAATTCAAATAACACCCACTACAAATATTAATTTCACAGGTAAAATGGTAGTTGATAAATAAGGACTGACTTAAAGGTTGTAGATAAGATTTATTTTCCATTTCGAGCCCTGCACAGGGAATTATGAGGAGAGCGTGACTTGCATGTTGTGAATATTAAGTACAAACAGGGGTAGAAATTAACTTGTTTCTCCCTCTGTCAATGAACAAATACTAAAGAGTTTGCTTTTTTTATTTATCAAACTCCAAAAACAGGTCTCATAAAAAACTGGCATGTTTTCAACTGAGAGTTCTGACATTTTCTTAATTAAAATATACAGTTATATGAAATTTAAATGCATTGATATTTTATTTGTCTATAAATCACCAGTGATTGCTACATAGTCCATGTCCAGCATAATCACTTTGAAGTTATTCAACACTAAACTGGGAAAAGTTATATCCCAGTCAGCATCTTCCTACTTTCTCAGGCAACTGGACGACTATCATTAATTTCAACCCCTGAGCACTGGCGAATAGGAAAGCAGTCAGGAGTGGCAAAGTAAAAGAGTAAGTAGTTTTAGGAAAACATTGAAAGAAAGATAGAATTAGGGGTATGAAAGAGGTGGGATTTATGATTTTAAGGTGCAATGTTTTCCACTTACTCTTCACCCCTTTTTTTCCCTTGCGCTCCTTTTTGTATTGTTCCTTGAGTTTGGTTATTACTCCCTGGTCCACATTCCAAGCTTCAGGCATGAGACACTGGTCTTCCTTTTCTAAATAAAGTAAAACAAATGAAACAACCTTTTTCAATATGTCACTAAATAGTTTTCACTGAAGGAGGTAGCAGCTGTTGTGAATCTTATTTATACCTTTAAAATACACAAATAGCTCAGGGGTTGCAAACTCTGTGATACTACATACTCACCCCTACTTTCACTTGCTCAGAATTTCTTTAAAATAATTTTGTGATGAAATTTCAAACGCCTAATCTCTGTACCACAAGTGATTGTTCATAGAAAAATGTTCATTTTTTATTTTGTTTTTCCTCTACTAACAAGCAGTTAATATTTTTTATTTAATTTTTTTCCAGAGAAACAATTATATCCAGAAATACACACTACATTACTAATCTAACTTAGCACTTACAGCATGGGTGTAAACACTTGTATCTAGAATTGAAACAGATAGTCATATTTCATAATTTATTCAAAAATGTATGTTTAAATTAAGTTGTTGAAATAGTTTAATTTACATTTCACCAGGATTTTTATAAATAATTTTAGACATGAAAAGTGCATTCAATTTAAAGAGATACTGGAAAAGTTTGAGACGTTACAGCAGACAAAGGAAGCAGAACATCTAGTGTTGGAAGCCTGCATTTTACACCTAAACGCTACTGAACGCCTGCAACATCTGGAGTTGAGTCACTGATCCTCAGTTCCCCCATTGTACAACAGAGAAAACAACACTTACCTGTATTTGTAAAATATTTGAGATCCTTGAATTAAAAGTGATATGTAGATATAAATATTAAAGACATTTACACAGCATACCAAAGACTGTACTTAGGCAGTTTACTATAATATACAACTTGGAGCTGAATATTTATCATTTATGTATTTTTACATTAAAGCTGTGGGTTTTTTAATTTATTATATTAAGGTTTTATTTTCCTCATTAAAATGCATCATATTCCATCAGTATTTAATATAAAGTTTACTCCTTAAGCCTGTAACTCAGAAAGTGTCCTCTCTTTTAAAAAAATTAAAAACTGGTAAATTATTCTCCTTATAGTACAAAACAGATCATTTGGCTATGACTGGTCTGTCATTTAAACAGCTCTTCTGGAACTAATGTGCACATTGAAAACCCACTTGAAAAGTATTTCATTGTGCATACAGTGGTAATTTATCCAGTTTCAAAATCTGAGATTTAAATTAATAAAAACACTCAATGATTCAGTCAATAAGTTCATGTGCATCCTAGTACAAATCTGTGGAAAGCAAGATTTCCAATTGAATGCAACCATCACATGCTAAGCTATAATAGAATACAAAGTTATATTTCCTCAAAGATCTAGAGTCAACTAACAAAAGCCAACCTGCTCAAAGGTTAAATGGCATTTTTTCCTCGGTTAAAGTGTGAAATGAAAGAGGCACACCCTAAAATTAAATGTCAGATTATGTCAGTTAAAACAAAGTTTTAAAAAAGTTAGCCCATGTAGCATTTTCTGTTTTCATTTTTTTTTAATTCAGCATATTATCTAATTGATGGCCAGTACAATCTATGGCCACTACAGTATTATTAAAGTATTAGATGCATGACAAATAAAAAACCAGTAAGGCCACTAACAGAGCAGTAATATACGGAATGAGCGATTACTGAAAGAAAATAAATGGCTGCTCACTCCTTTGGAGAGTGTATTCTAAAGGGGGTCTGCAGATACTACTTCAGACTATTCAGAAGTGATGCTGACAGTTGTATTCAGCTGCCTTTGGCCAGCAAAATGATAGGTACAATCAGATGTGTAACTGAACAATGTCTGAGGGCTGATTTCACATCAATATGCCGTGAAGACATTAACACATTCCTGGATGAAATATTTATAAATTTTAATAAACTGAAAACGACTGACACAGTGGACTTGGATAGAACGACGACACAAAAAAAAGTGATCATACATAAATTACGTCAATGGCTGACAGATTAATTCTGGAAACAAAAAGTTGAGGTAAGCATTAACTATTTTTGGAAACATTCCAAAAAGGAGAAATATCAATAGTTAAAAAAAAAAAGTTCCTAGGGAAGAGGCTAAAATATTATAGACCATCAATGGTCTAAGTCAAGTCTATTTGACCCATGTCAAACGGTCTGGGGGAGATGAAGGAGGATGTATCAGGTCCCTCCACAGCACAGTTCTTCCCCAGTCCCTGCAAGTCTGTGGATTTGCTGCGGGTAGAATGTAGGAAACATCCCCCATATCAGCACTGGAGACATTCCCAGAAGTGTAATACAGTCAAACAGAATAAAAACTAATCATGAAAGGTAAAATTGAACGGGCAGGACAGAAGTTTCAGCTAATCATGCTTTTCATCCCCAGATTGAAGGTAGAGTTTGTGCTCCTCTTTGGCAATAAATGTTTAGAAATATACAGGATGTAGATGGCAAAGTTGTCAGCAAACTAATTTTCTAAGGCATGCCTCATATAATACACACATACCTCCTACATGTACTGTACATCATATTTAATCACATCTCACAAAGCAGATTTTGAACTAGTGTGTAAATACTTTCTAGTTTACAGATCACAGATCTGATCAACTTGACAGGCTCTCAAAAGTAGTCAGTCATGGCATTCCATTGTACCTGCTTAGTAAATTATTATTAAAAATGCCTGGGAAATTATTTTATAAAAAATGTACTGTTCAGAAAGCAAATTTTAAAGAATTTTGCCATCTGTTCCCCCTACTCCCAATATATTAAGTCATAAGACACTATTATATTTAAGTTTTAATTTCATTCAAATCAAATAAGTGTCTTAAACAAACTCAAAGGATTTATAATGACATTGTGGCAGCTTATGCTGACAGACCATAATAACTGTAATTATAAGCTGTGATATAAATAACAAAAAAACCTAATTTTGGTATAGTTTTAAAGGGATGGAAACCATACAACTATGAAAGAAATTAGAAAGAAAACATACACCTATAAAGGAAATTAACATTTTCCATAAACTTTTTTTTTGGAAAGTAAATCATTTGTAAATCTGTACTGAGCTATCAATGTTATTAAGAATTAATTTAACATCTAAAATTAAACAGGACTTCTTACTGATAAACTCAACCTGATCACATTTCAGTGGCACAAGTGATAGATACCATATGCTCAGAAAGCAGCAGAGATGAAGATTTAATTATAAAGAAAGCAAAGACCAGCATGCCTCTCGAGAACTATTTGCGAGGAAGAATCATTGTCCTTTTAATTACTTAAGAGAATTCCTGTAGCAACATTTAAAGGTATTGTAATTTGATCCTGTTAAATATCTGTGGTGCACAGTTCCCAAAAGTAATTATTTAGGGTCCAATTCCAGGCCCAGTGGTTTCAGTTAAATGGAGCCTATAAAAGTTAGATGGCCCATGAGATCCACAACTTCTATTGCTTATTGTACATTGAGGGTTACTGCAAGCCTAAAGCTCAAGTAAAGTGTGCTTTTTTCCTGTAACCAGTTATTGAGTGGTGAGAGTTAGAGATATGCATTGGGCTATGAGGGAGGCTTGGAAAGCTCTTATCCTCCCACCAGCAGAGTTAACTGCAGCCTTTCTGCCTTCTTTCCTTTTATATACCAGGCCAAATATCCTCAGAATCCATCAGCTTGGCATGCAGCTAGTTTATGTAGCATGCTGGGGCTTAAGTACTCAATTCTTCAAAGTAAACTGGGTTCTGATAACGTGGGCTTCAAGACATTAACCTGAACCACATATAACTAGACAATAGTTTATGAAATTTCCCTTTCTAACTAAGTAGGATTTAAATATATACCTACTATCTTTTCAAAGGAATTTGAGCAACAGGATAAACCAAACTGCTCAAATTGCTGATATTTGAATGGGAAAAAATAATTAAATCTTTGTGACTCACATTGCTTTCTGTGTCGAAGTGGGAGAAAGGGGAGATTAATAACTGCTCATACGTATGTTCACAATCTGAAAAATCCGCGTTTTATAGAGCCCCAATTGTCTGGATAGATGGAAAAGGTATTGGAACTCACATAAGGTTATTAAAACTATATTTATTTGCATTATTACTTAAAATAGACAAGCTGACCAAAAACATGACTGTCTTAAGAATCTGTGCATAAAACTGGATACAGAAAAGCAACAATATCCTAGTCTCTCAGTAACAGGATCTCAGTCTATCACCAAAAGAGTTATAGTAGGGCTCCTTTAAAGATATCATCTTGGCAAAAATATTGTTCACTTTTTGTGCTTAACCCATTTTCTGTTTTTCTGGTGTGATCCACTAAGCTTTCTTACCCCAATCTGTTCCATCTCCTGAACTTCTAGATTCTCCATCTCCTTCATCTGATGCAACCAAGAAGTCAAACTCTTTCAAAGCTTCTTCTGTATCTCTATCTTCACTGCTATCAGACAGCACTCTTCTCCTCACCATCTAAATAAAAAGAAAAAAGCTACTTTAAACTAAATATACAACTTTGTATCTAGCTGTACTATTTGCTTTCACACGTGGAGCTAACAAAGTTAGAACAGAGGCAGGAAAAAATTAAACACCAGGTTCCAGTATTTTGTCTGGGGAGAACAGAACAAAATGAACACATTTTATTTGTTCAAATTGTAAATCTAAATGAAAGTCCTGTGTAAAACAACAATCTTTGTCACCCTAAAGCAGTCAATACATAACCTTTGCAACAGGAAGGGCTATACAGGTAATTTGCCAGGAATGCAGTCTACAAGTGTGACAGTCTGTATCCCTATGTTCACCACCTTTTTTCCAAAAGTAAAATGGATTTTGTACGAAGTATGCCTTGTGACGTATCATTTGAAAACTCAATGTGCTGATCATTACTGTCTGGTAACATGTGTGTGACAACAGCAGAGTCTTATAACTTAAAGTTATAAGACTCTACTGTATAATATTAACTGAGACATTCCAAATTTAGAAAAGTAGGCACAAAACGGTTTCTCAGACAAAAAGGCAAATTGATGCCTCAGCCAAGTGTCTATAAAATCAAATGGACTATCACCTGGTTAATCAGGCATTCTTGGCAGCAAAAAGGGTTAGCAAGAAATTTACATCTTGGCAAAGAAATAGTTGGACATTCCCATCCCACAGACTTTGTCTCCTGAACCCCAGCAGGAAATGATGCTCAAAGAGGAGAAAAAGATATAAAAATGGGGAACAGATGTCCCAAATCTCTCTCCATCTCTACACACGGCATCACCACCACCTGAAGGACAAGGAAATTAATACTGAACTGTTGGAGGGCTCCTGGCTGAAAGGATTCCAACCAGTAAGACTGCTAAAGCATGGGATGAGAGAAACCTTTGCTTTGAATTCATTTAGCTTGTTACGTTAGGTATTAGATGCGCTTTACCTTGTATCTATTTGTAACCAATTCTGACTTTTATGCCTCGTTACTTGTAATCACTTAAAATCGATCTTTCAGTAGATAATGAACTTATTGTATTGTTTTATCTAAACCAGTGTGTGTTTGGATTGAAGTGTTTCAGACCCTTCACTTAGGATAACAAGATTTGTGAGTATCATTCTCTATTAAAGAAATGACAGACTTTATATGAGCTTGTATCATCCAAGAGGGTACTAGGCAGTACAAGACACACATTTCTGGGGGAACTGGGAGTTGGTTGATATTGTTCTGCAATGCGGTTCAGAAGTGGCTGCCTATAGCACTCATACAATATAACTGGGAATGATTTACATGCTGGAGGCTCTGTGAGAGCAGACCAGGAGTGGTTGCTCTTACAATGAAGCAGCAAGCTGGAGAACTGAGGGGAAAACTGTTCAGATTGTACCCTGGGTAACAGCACAACAAGTTTCTTGCATATAAACATACATGCAAGGATTTTAGTCCAAAATAAATGCATAGTGGTTGGCTTTAACAAGCGTACAAAGAGTACATGCAGAACTTTAGAAAGGAATCAAGAGAAGCAAGTATCAATGGCCAGACTGGCTTTACTTTTCTGAAAACAGACTTTTTGATGTCCAGATTTGTCTTTGATGTGCTCCCCCAAAGATACACATTAAAACATAGGAGGCAAGAGTCTACTGAATTGCTGCGGTCTTCTGATTTCAGATTTATCTCTGCTGGGCAAAATGGTGGTGACCTTGCCTATCTGTTGCACATTTTACCACCATCATCTATGCTTTTGTCACCTCTAAATTGGCTTTTCTTTAGTCATTTTACCACCACCTTGGGAACTTGTTAAGAAACAAACAGTTAAGCTACACTAATTCGTACTATACTTGTCAAACAACATTTATTTTTCCTACAAGAAAAGCGGATTGTCTAGGTTAAAGTAATTGGATTAACCAGTGACTTAGATGCCATTAAAATCTACAACAACAAACAACCTATTTCAATGATGAACTGCTTTTGATCACTACTTATTTCACTGAGGCCTGGTCTACACTAGAAAATTAGTTCAGTATAACTACATGAAAAATCCATACCCCAGAGTGATGTAGTTAAGCTGACCTAAACTGTAATGCAGTGATACTCAATAGCCAGCCTACAGGCAGCTTCCTGTATAGCCCACCAGCTCACCTTAAAAAGCGTTTGTAATTAAATTCACGAACAGTGAGGTGCTACCTATCATTTGTCTCTGGCTTCCTTAGTAAGTCACTTACTGGACCTTAAGTTATAGCCAATGCTATAGTGACAATTGAGCTACGACGCTGCCCATTTTTTCATTAGTGATGGAAATGGAGCCAAAAATGAATGAGAGTGGGAGTAAGTGTCACAGAGTTGACAGCGAAAACAGAGCTTTTAACCGAAACTGGACAGCGGTTTGGTTTGGTTTTTTATTATGCCACCTCATTCAAATGCAAAATCTTTGTGTTTAATATGCTAAACCACTGTCATCTGAGGTCTTCATATCACACTTCAAATGTCATTCTCACAAGATCAGCAACTGTACAGGAAAAAAGCAACAGCTGCTTCTCTTCAGATAGTGTTGGTACTATCTAAAAAGAAAAAGGCTTTCCTAGATGCCGAGCTTGTGAAGGAGTGCACATTGGAAATGATGGAGATGCTTTTTGCCGGAGATAAAAGCAAAGATGACATTGTGAACCTGTGAAGCAAGTTTCCTCTTCTGATTTCACAGCAGTACAAAGATTGGAAGTAATTTACAAGGCTTGTATGTCAGCACTGCTCTACAATTTAAAAAACACCAAATACATGTCTCTTGCAGTGGACGAATCAAGTGATTTAAGAGACTGCCCAGTTATTGCTGTTTGTTAGATTTTGATGGTGAAATTTCCAAGGAAGAATTTTTATGCTTAATACTGTTGGAAATCGACATCATAGGAGAGAACATTTATGAAAACATAAAAAGCTCTTTTTTTTTTTCCTTCTTCCTTTTAAAATGGTTTTGATCTGCAGAAAGTAAGCTTGCTTGTTACAGATGAAGGTCCCTCCATCAGGGAAAGAGAAGGTCTTTGCTTTATGTCTGGCAACCATACACCCTTCATTAAATACAATTCATTGCATCAGTCACCAGACTGTCCTGTGTGGTAAGTTTTCTGGGTACTTGAAAATAACGGGTATTGTGATGAGATCAGTGAACTATATATGTTCAACTTCTAGCTTGCAACATCATCTTTTTAAAGCTCTTTTACAAGATGTTTCACTGAATACAGTGATAATCAGCACAATGATTTTTGCTGATTAAGAAAGGGGTGTGTTAGAGAGGTTTTGTGCACTTCAAAAAGAAACAGAATTTATTTCAAACCACAAGACCAACAAGGCTTGTGAGTTCTTGCCATTTATGAATGATGTCACCTCTACGTCACAGGTAACTTCTCTGTGAGATATTACTGGTCACTAGAATTCCCTTAACTCGCAGTTCAAAGGCTGTGCAAGCTGTGCAGGCTTTGAAAAAGTGTGTCTTTCAGAGGACTCTTGAAATCTTTCTGACAGACTTAACAAGAAAGATGTTACACTTTCCCACATTGCATGTTGTTGCTATAGGTGAAATTTCGATGAAAACGATATAAGAATTTCTAAATAATCTGATCGAAAATTTTAAAATGCAATTTGAGAATTTTAAAATTCCAAAGGATTTGCTTTTATTTGTGATCCATTTTTTGTCTCTGTTGATGGACCTTGCCATTCTGAAGCAAAGATCATTCTTGATTCAATTGATAAAGGTGCCTTTCACTTAGAAATTGTAAGGCTCCAGAGCTCAGATATCTTGAAAGCAAAATTAAGAGAAGTGGGACTTTTTATTTTTTGACCAGTTTCAGAATAGCCAGAATCTAGCTGTCTATCTTTTAACAACGTTCAGATCACTGTACCTCTGAGAATCTGGATTTTCTATCATGAACATTATAACAAACCAATACTGCAATCGCCTGACAAATGAGCTTGCCAGAAATCATCCATGTCACCTCTCCCATAAGGATTGCCAGAAATACAGGTAATAATGTTGATTTATAAACTTTGTTAAAAGATAGAAAGACAAATATTTGTGTTGCAACCAAGGTCTTTATTGGCAGATGAAGTGGGATTTTTTTTATTTTGTCAGCCTTCTGTGCCAATGGGACACTTCTTGTTATAAAATTCTCAAATTGGCTTATGGGTTGCTCTAATTGAGCATCACTGCTGTAGTGCATCAGTGTAGACCATATCTACACCAACAGGAGGAATTCTCCCATTGATGTAGATAATTCACCTTCCCAAGAGGCAGTAGCTAAGTCAATGAAGGATTCTTCCATTGACCTAGCGCTGTCTACACAGGGACTTCGATCAGCTTCACTATGCTGTTCCAGGGGCTTGGAGGTGGGGAGATGGTTCACACCCATCACTGATATAATTAAACTAACCTAATTTTCTAGTGTACACCACACCTCATTTCCCGAATAGACTTTGGCTTGTATATTGAATACAATGTATTAAAACTGATTTTACCCAGAAATCACAGACATTACCTTAATGCATGGATCACTAACATGTTTGACAAAGAACCTCTGTTATGTCTTTCTTCAAAGATATCACTCAGCTTTCCATTTATGCATTTATCCCTACTTCTAAAGTTAATCATCATTGTACCATCAAACAATGAAGAGTTTTGTTATTTTAAAAATGTATTTAAATACTATTAACTGATCAGACAAACATGATTTATTAGAACAAAAGTTATGCATTAGTTCTATGTGTCTCAGACATTTTCATTTGATCAACTGTAACGTCACCATATATCGCATACTCAAATAGAAGTTCAGTCACTTGACAAAACAAAAAGGGATTGGGTCAAATAGTAGGGTAGCAATTATTTATATATTACATGTACGTTTACTTAAACATTATCTACAAGCTGCTTAAAATGAAATGTAATAACTTACATTTTGGGAAGCTGCAAAAAGCATTTTACTTACGTAAGTTTTACAATTTTAAGCCAATTTATGCAAATATTTGGCATCAAACTGATTTTTCATTTAGAATTACAGATAATTCTCAATTTCAAAACAAGGCAGAAGATGGAATTAGATGGGTGGTTCCTAAAAACTTGGTAAGATGTTTATTAAAATAATTTGGTTCACAAACTTCTGGATTCAGATAGAGCAGGAGGTGGCAGAAGGATTATTTTTTAGAATAAAGCGAACAGAATAGACCAAAGAAGAGTAAAAAAAAATAATGTTTGAGTATCATTTTCAGACTCCAAGTAGGCATACTTATTTTGTGTGCACAAATTCAGAAGTGCATCTTACGCTTCCAATTTTGCACACCCAGTTAGGCAGATGCACATTTAGTCATATACGGGGTGCATTTAATAATTTTCATGGAGCAAATGGAGATGCACACCCATAAAGAACACAGAATCAGCCTTTTTATATTTCTCCTTAGCCCACACTTTCCTTTTACTTTCTGTTCACCACAAGTTTTTCAATTATGAGATTTTTTTGACCCACCGTTGAGGTATCAATGATGGTTTTCTCTCTTCCTTCAATATCTTCATCCTCATCTTCATCACTGAAATCTGCAGCTGCATTTTCAAGAAACTTGAAGGTCTCTAGCAGAGAGGCAGAGTCTGTCAATTCTGGTTTCCTGGATATAAAACACATTTTGAATAAAGAAGAGCAAAACCAAAAAAATTATGCGTTCATCAATCTGGTTGTTTTGTTCTATAACGACCAAGACTCTGCAAGATAAAAATAAGTCAGTTGGTAAAATTGGTCAATGGTTATAAGTAATTACATTTGCGGGAAAACAATATAATATTAACAATAGCTTCTGGGGTTTTTTACACCCTATAATTATTTCTTGCTCAGATGCAATTCTCAATTTAGCTGCTTCAATTTTTTGAAGTATTTTAGAGCAGCTTCCAGCTGGGCCCACATCACAAAACCAACACCACAACTGGCATCTTTCTTGGCAGTTGCATTAGACCACACAAGGATTGAACGAGCCAAGTCAACCAAGCTAGCTTTCATGCATACGCATGGGTGCAGTAATGCAGCAGAGCAGAGTATGACTTCACTGCTGCCTGTGATGTCCCCATCTTGCTGGGAAACAGAAGGCTTCAGACCCCATCAATCATGCACCTTTGATGAGTAATACATTTGCTACTGTAAAATAGTTCACTGGAAAACATCTGTTTAAGACTAAATTATGTACAAGGGGCTCTAAGGAGCAGTTAACATTTAACAAAATATATTTTGCTAACATTACTTTTGTCAGTTCTGGTAGAAATCCAGAAAATGTCTCTGGAACAGGAAAGGTTGCTACGTCAACAACCGTTAAGAGAAAGAATCCAAGAAGCTAAAGCCTGTGACCATTAATCAAGGAAATTTTTATGAACATACAGTACAATAAAAGATTCTAAGAATAAATACAATTAGTGAATCTGTGCTCCAAACTCCTATGATGAACAAGAATCCATAAAACTAATCCATACAGCCTAACACTACTCATACTGGGACAGAACTCTGAACAAAGATTCTGGTAGGACAGCTAAATAGAGATGGAGACAAGTAGAAGGTCTCAAAACCCCATAGGTCAACAGAGAAATAAAGCTTCACCTTACAGACATGTTGTCTCTGGCCTTGTGCTCTGGGTCATTTGGCAATATAGCAGCATTAACTCCTAATGCTTTTACCATTGGTATTCTTGTAATTTGGCAAATCACAAACATCTAATATTTTTATTTGCTATTATAAAGAACATCTAAAAATGCTGTTAAAGAGAAAAATTACCTATTTTTTAGTTTGTTTATATTGTGCATTGGACAGCACTGTTTGTAGAGTCAGTTTCAAGGTTTACCCTGTTTAGTCAGTTTCCTTTACTGATTGTATGGGCCTTCACACAGCAACAGGAAAGCGATAATCATTTAAAAATACAAGTACGTGATTTCAAGAAAATTGACAGGATACTTAAAGATAACAATAATAACTGAAATTACTTTTAACTGTATTTTAAAACAAAAACAAATAGATTCCAGCTTTACATTACCTATTATACTAGAATACCAGAAGAAATATTTTTAAATAGTTGAAAGTGAAATTTGTGGTTGAAAGTTGGTTGGTGTATGAAGTGTAGACTTGATAATGATAGAAGGTGGATGCAGGATAATGAGAGAAGCAGCCAAAGTATGGACTGCTGTGCTGAAGGGGATGGGGAAAAGCAGGACCCAGCTGAGGCCACCCCTCCCCATAACATCCCTATGGACTCTTAACTATGAAGAGATTCCTCACACACACGGGGAAAAGAGGACTCAGGTGATGCCATACTTTTTTAATGATTTCAGATTTAGGAAATGTCTGAACTCCACTCCTCTTTGGACTAAAAGAAAGCATAAGTGACTCTCACAGAGCTCCCAGTCCTCTTTGAGCTAACGTATAGCACATATCACTCCTCAAATTCTGTTCTATGGAAAGTACTCTGTAGATATCATTTAAAGTTCTCATTGACAGAATTAGTCTCACCACACTAGTAGCCAACTCTTCCATTTCCACCCTGATTTGTTGTTCCAGACAAAAATTTTGGCTTGAGAGCTATTTGGTCCAAACCTTAAAATATTGGGTGCTAGTCCAAAAATAATGGCATCCATTTGACTTTCAAGGTCTACAATGTAGAAGCTGGTCTAAATACAGTAAACTGTAAAACAGAGGACACTAAAGTTTAACTCACTTTTTTGTATGATGATGCCACAAAGTACGGCTTCCTTTGCTGCATCTAACACAACCCATAATATTTCATTATTTAAAAATTAAATTACTGAAATCAGTTAAGATTATATTGCAGATATTTACTGTCTCTATAACCACACATCAGATTGTTTTTAATTACTGGGGCCTTCCTCCCACCTTGGATTTTTTGGTTACTGTGCCCTCCCTTCCATAAGGAAAGAATTTAGTTCCTTCTCAGAGACACTTGTCAGTGACTAATTGTATCCAAAACCGAAGACAGGTTATCTTAAATATAAGCAGACTTTATTGATAAATTACAGAAAAGAGAAAATTCACAAAATAAAATGGTTAAACATAGGCTCATCTTAGACTTAAAAATGTTTTAGCAAGCCAATAAAGAAAAAGCCTGTATCTGACTCACAGTTTCAAAGGCCTAATTTAGAGCACCAGAAAGGCTTCACATGATCCAGGGTAGAGAGGGAAGTAGGAAAGTGTATGTGTTAGCAAAATACCTTCTCTTACTTACAGAAAATACAGCTTTTTGTTCTCCCCCAGACCTGCTTTGTACCTCATGTACATGTTACATCACTTTCCTAAGATAGTTTGTATTGACTTATGGTCTCTTCCTACCATCAAAGTATGGGCAAATGTGAGGCCATGGTTTCATTAAAAAACTCCCTCATGGTATGAAAGTTCTTTCAAACCTGCCAAAATCTTAGGTGAGCTATGTCTCAGACGGAGTACAGAAAACACATACATATGATTAACTTATTCTTTTCTATGGCTAGTGACTTTGAAAAACATTTTGAAGATTTTTTATTACCATGCAGAAAGCCAGGCCTTTTATAATGCAGCTTCACTGAAAATATGGAAATACATATCAGCAAATATAACTGCAGAACCACTTAATGTATACACAAGGTAAAAATTATATTAGACAGACTAGACAGTCTATCACAATCTTTTTTTAAAAGTTCTTATGAATTAACACACACTACACAAGAAACAGTGGAATACAAACTAAAACTAAGTAGTAATACTTACAAAATGGTTTGGATATAATCTGCAATTTACTAACCGAAGAAGCTTTCAGCCCATATAATTATGTCCCAAGAAATGTACATGCAAAGATAAGGCCACTTGGCTAGCCAGATCACTATACCACAACACAAACAATTTTTTGTAAAAAAGGAAAATACGAAGTAATTGGGGTAACTTTTAAAAATTACTTCCCTATTCATCTCTCTCCTCTTCTCTGCTTCCCTCTCCCCTATTTCTTATCTTGTTTGTCTCTTCCTCTCCACTCCATAAGTGCCTTGTATGAGTTTTCCTAGAACAAGATACCAGTCCCGGCTACAGATGCGTGGCAGTGGAAGGAGAGAGGCTTCTACAGTGAAGCTGTTGTCACTCGCCCCAATGTCTTCATTGGATCAATAAGAGTGGGGCTTCAAAGAACATGGCAAGAGGTTGCTTGTTGTTTGAAGCATTACTCCTAATGATCAATGAAAGCAAACTGGGCCAGTAATCTTCCTTCAGAAGCCCTAGTTAAACTCATCTGGTGTGGCAAAAACAGCTTTTTCGAAGCCCCTCAGGTCAGTGCAAGAGGGAGACAGGAATAGAGGAAAAGGAGGGGAATATAAAATAATTTTTAAAAATCAAAAATAGGTTTTAGTGTTATAACTTTTTTTTATTTATGACATGTCTAATTTACACACTATTTTGGAATTATTTTTTTCAATAAACCATTTTATAAGCACGCTAACACACACTATGTATGTTCATCAGCCAGTACACAAAGAGTAGTTTGATTAAATGTGTAAGTGATAAGAGGATTTATGGATGCATGAGCAACTCCAGTATTCTGTCTTTTGGAGTAGAAAGATGTTTAGTTGCTTAAGTCTCGGTTGAAAAGGTTTATCTTACTCCAGAAAATAAACAGGGTCATGGAAAAATGCTTAGTTTTCGCCTCATATTAGGGATCAGATCCCATTACAGTCTTCACTTGAGCTTATTTCACTCACATGTAAGATGTGAAACAGAAAGCAACCTTATTAAAATAAAAAGGTGCAAATCCAGTTTTTAGGAGACAGATTACAGCTTGATCAGCCTTAATCTTTAAAAAAAATTGCTTTTTTTTTTAAAACAAATAATGTTAGAACTCTTGGAATGAGTTTCAATTGGTCATTTAATGTAGTTTCTAATATTTGAGCCTCTTTATCAAGTCAAGTCATCAGCATCCTAAATTATCTATTTTACAATTATACATTTTATTCCATTTAATTAATTTTATTCTATTATATGTTTATTCTTCTGTCAATAAAAGGATATATCCTCAAACAAGAAATTAATTTGGACTACCTAGGATTCAGTTTAGGGGAGAAGTGATTAAAAATGAGATTTAAGGAGTAAGCTAAAGATACGTAAATACTTTCATATCGCGCAAAGCTACACGTGACCTTCTAGTGAGGCAGTTTCCATTTGTTTGAGTTTATTATATAAAACATTGGATGGGGAAAAAAGCACTCATTCTGCTCACTGCAGGCATTTGGGAATTTCAAACGTTAATAGAAAGTTATTTTTTAGTATCTGTTTCTGACTTTATTCATGCCTTAGAAGTGGTACTTATCTTTCGTAATGCAAATGAGTTGATCTGAAGAAAGTGAACAAAGCTCCCCTTTTACATGCCATGAAATGTGGGGACAGGACTATCAATGTCAGGCTATCAAAATAACGTTTCCATTAAAGGAATCAAAATCTTCCAGGATGCATCGCAAATCCACATGATGTTCTTGAGTGTTAAAGTTTTCATGGGGATCTGTACATTAGCAGATATACAGGTATGTGTAAAAATACAAATATCAGCCATATGCCTAGTGGTTACTAATATACAATGATACTTTAACTATGAGCAAGGAATAACTTTAGCTCCTAACAAATGATTTTCAGACAATTGGAGTAAGTAGAGCATAGTACTCAAAGAATACTGTCTAGCCAATCTACTGGAAATCCAACATCAACACGCGAAAAGTTGAGACCATCCAGACTTAAAATAATTTTCTGTAGTAGTTAGAAACTCTCAGGTTTTCAGCTAAACATTTCAGTCTATGAGAAAAGAAAGTGACTATCCTCCCTGCACTAACAACTGTGCCTACTGCTATCCTGTTCCTTCCCCAGTAGGAACACTGAGATGAATAAAAGCAGCCTCTTATTGTAGTCACCCCAAGCGTTCCCAACTTCAAGTAAGCGTTCTCCATTCTCACAGAGATGGAGCATTTACAGCCAACACAATAGCACCGACTGTCAGAATGCTAGTCATGAACATAGGTCAGGTGAGATATGGTACAATGGATGTATGCACACCAGGCACAAAATATTTTCGCTTTTTTAAAAAAAACCTAAAAAATAAATTGATGAAAGAGTTGAGAGGAGAAAAGTATCCTCCCTTGCGCCCAGAAACCTGACACCTGGACATTTGAGCTGCATGCAGGGACAGGGGAAGAAGACGACAGGATCTACCCCTACAACTGTAAGATATTTGGTAGAGGACAGGATGGAAGTGAGAGATGTCTGTCTGTATGACGGAAGGCACTGGGTTTGCAGTGCTGAGGTAGCAACAATTGCTGCACTAGGTGCAATAGGCTTACGTAGGATACTGTGAGAGAAGCAGGCAGTATAAAACACAGCATCACATCTGCTCCTCTTGCTGGGAATCCCCTCCAAGTGCAAAATTCAATGGGCATTGTCAGACAAATTCATTCACCACTGGTATGTAGGCAAGTCCTTTAATTAAACCTTGCTTATCACCATAGTAAATGCTAAAATGCTTTAGTGATGTTAAAGGGGCTTCTGTAATGTGATAACTTGTAGCATCTCTCAGGACTTGAACAGGTCTAGGCTACCTTTCTATTACTTAATAATGTTTAATGCTTCAAAATCATCAAATGGAAAGGCTATATTTAAATCAATTTTAAATCAAATTGTACTTCAGTTATTTTCTAAAGAAAGGTGCATTCTCATGGCTGATGAACCCATTAAAACATTGACTTACAACAAAATAGAGCCTTTATGCAAGATTTGGTATATCATTTTGCTATCTAAGTGGTATTCATTTATTTATATGTATTTGTTCACACAATCATATACATTAATATTTTCAGATGCATGTTAATCGTGCATTTTCAATATGTTAGAAAATGAAGAATGATCTATTGCTATCTATTGACTCAGACTCACAGAAATGTAGAGCTGGAAGAGACCTCAAGAGGTCATCAAGTCCAGCTCCATGTGCTGAGGCAAGACCAAGTAAACCTAGACCAGCGGTTCCCAACCTTTTTAAGTGTGCAGACCCCTTTTCAATCTCCAAATATTTTGCGGATCACCACATGCTACTAATTGTTTTGTATGCTCCAGCCACAGACCAAATTAACAACAATAATTTAAAAAATACTATGTAAGCATAGTTATAAAATAAGTTACAGTAGTAGGTTTTCAGAAACTATATGACATTTTTTTATTTAAAATTGTACATTTCCTTGGTGAGGATGTTATTTTTCTTTTCTGCAGGCCCCCTGTAGTAGCCACACAGACCACTAGGGGGTCTGCAGATCACAGGTTGGGAACTGCTTACTTAAACCATCCCTAACAGGTATTTGTCCAACCTTTTCTTGTTCTTTACTAGATAACTGACAAATCATGACCAAAAAGTTAAACTGTATTAGGATGGTAATTGGAATGTAAACACATAAAACAGCATATAAAATTTATTTGTATTAACCAAAAAACAAGTGTTTTGGATACATAAAATTAACACATTTCACATTTACATCTAAATAATATATTAAACTGTAGTCAGTGACTTAAACAGATTATTTTAGGTGAGCCCGGGAAAATTTTCAAATATGCTTAAGTGAAAGCGACTTGAACTAACATAAGTCCTTATTTGCCTAAGACTCTTGAAAATGAATTACTCAGGTTGACGTATTGTGCCATATTAATAAAGCTTAATCTTAAAAACTAAAAATGGAGAGAAACATCTTTCACAGAAAAGCAGCCTTAACTGTTTTTCATAGAGGCTCATGAATTCAGGAGATTTTTTATTTAAATGTTTTAAGAGACTATAGCAAGTTTAGCACTCAACATATTTTGTATTCAATTCAGATTTCCTGTTAATCAGGTTTATTTAAAAACCATTTAACCAAAATTAAAATTTTGATTTTTTTTCCATAAAAAGTCAATTTTTATCCACCCAGATTATTACAAACCCATTATTTATGTGTACTTTTACTGTAACATTATTAAGTAATAGGAAGGTAGCCTGACCTTTTCAAGTCCTGAGAGGCGCTACAAGTTACCACATAACAGAAGCCCCTTTAGCATTACACTATTTTACTTTATTCCAGGTCTACATGTCCCTGGCTAACAGGTCCTCCTTACTTGGTATCCTTCCCTTTTTGTACAACCTTTCCTATAATATAAATTTAATATCATCTCAATTTGTATTAGCTAATTACTGTTAACTTACATTCCAATAATAATAAAAGACACTAACATTTTCCATTTTTTTTGGATTTCCGTAATGACCATATTATAGCTGTAAGTGTTTTACCTTTGAGTTTTTCTCCCAACATTACATCTCCGCATATTGAATAAGTTCCCTTTATATGATGGGCACTTTGGCCAATCTGCTCTGTTTGTAAATGTCAGTATCGTTGTATGAAAAAAAAAATCTTTAAAACAATTTAACTTAGAAAAAGAACAAAAGCACAGAGACAATACCCTTTCCCCTTCTTTTACACTGAGTATCTGGGTACCTTTCCCCCTCAGACTAATTTTACTGTGACATATAATTGTTTCCCCTCTTTCCTTCTGCATCTTTCAGAGTACTTCCTTTTCCCTAGGTTGTGGTCTTGACTACCTTCACCCATGTTTTTTCTCCCCCCTCTCCTCAATATCTCTCAGAGTTCCTATCGATTTGTTTTTTCTTCTCTTACTTTTCATGCCTTTCCTCTGCCATTTCCTTTTGCTATTCTTCCGCATACTCTCCATCACAGCACTCTCCAATCACTTCTCTTTTTCTACTACTACCACAATCACCTCATATACTATCAGTCACTGTCTTTATCCTGCCCCCAATAACAAGCTCACTCTGGCCTCATAACCTTCCACCAACTCTCCATACACCGTATAGGCAGGGAAGAGGTGCATCTGATTGAAGTGCACTATCCTTTCCCCCTCTTGAGGAAGTAAGCAGTCTGGGATCCGTGGGTGGCTCACTGAGTTCTTTAACCATCTCTCCGGGCCAGCAGAGAGTGAGCTGGGTCATCTAACCTTTTCCTCAGTCTTCCCCACAGTTTAGGCAGAAGTGCTTCTGAGGGCATGTTTACACTGCAATTAGACACTCACAGCCAGCCTGCCAGTTTACTTGGACTAAGAGGCGGTTTAATCGCATTACAGACACTCAAGTTCAGGCTGCAGCCCAAGCTCTGGGACCCTCCTACTTCTCAGGGCTCTAGAGCAGAGGCTCCAGCCCAAACCCGAACATCTACATTGCAATTAAACAGCCCCTTAGCCCAAGCCCCAAAAACCCAACTCAATTGGCACAGGCCAGCTGCAGATTTTTAATTGCAGTACAGACATACTCTTAGAGCAGCGGTTCCCAACCTTTCTGGCACAAGGGCCACAGATATAATTTTTACAACTATGAAGGGACACCAGTCTCTGCCAGCAGCCTCCTCTCCCCCAGCAGGCTGCCTCCTCGCTGATCTCCTGTCCTCCTGGCTGCAGCAGGGAAACTGCACATGTCCTATAGCCCTGTGCACTCCACCTAGGTTCCTAGACAATCAATGCTCCCCTCCCTGTAGCTCCAGTAGGGATCCCAGTGCCTAGGGACCCAGGCAGAGCACTTTGCCCTGCTCCCTGCTACAGCCAGGGGGAGAGGAGCGCTGATCTCCTGTCCCCTTGGCTGCAGTGCACGGATCTTGTAGCCCCACCGCAGCGTGCTCCACCTGGGTCCTTAGGCAGCAGCTCCCTTCTGCAGCCAGGGGGAGGGTAGCTGCGGGCCACTCAAAGAGCCCACAGGCCACTTTTGGCCCCTGGGCCAAAGGTTGGGAACCACTATCTTAAAGGCTGACTTGTTTGGGTATAGGGATTGACAGTGTCAAGTGCCTGAAGGCTGAACAAGTATTCTGACTAGGACTTGGCTCATCTTGCTTGCCCTGAATTTCGATCACTTACTCAGCACTACTGTTCTTCTAGAGGCTGAGGAAGCAGACAGGCCATGCAATCCATAAGGACTGAAATAAAGGGAGAGAAGCATGGAATACCTCCTGTACTGAAATATATGAGATGATGGCTGACCTACTGTGCACGAGTACCCAACAGTCCAAAATATTTACTACCTAAGTGGCCAGTAATACAGTCTGCCCTGAAAGAGCCATAAACATTAGTCATGTCTTATACATATGAATGTTTAACTAAACTCTTCTCAGCAGTTAGCCACCCTGTGTATTACAAGTGAGATGAGAACATTGCAACTTCTCAGACTGCAAATGTAACAACGTAATTCTGCAATTGCATGTCTTGTAAAACGACAGATTAAGTTACACATGACATTGGTGGAACACTAACACTCACAGCCAGAAATAGCCTGCAAATGCAAATGTTAACCTTATTCAAATGTTGTCGTAGCTGTGCCGGTCCCTGGATATTAGAGAAACAACTTCTGTTGGTGAAAGAGACAAGCTTTCAAGCTACACTGCAGCTCTTCTTCAGGGGACCTGGAAAGCTTGTCTCTTCTACCAAGAGGAAGTTGATCCAATAAAAGATATTACCTCACCCACCTTATGTCACTAATCTTATTTAAAACAGACCTATCTCCATAAGATCAAAGCTTATGGAGAAGAAATCTGAAGGAACTGTTTCAGCCACACTACATGCATAGTTCTCAAAATGGAGAGCTGAGTTGCTGAAGGAGGCAACACGAAGTATCTGCTGCCACCAGCTTCAAGACTCGGCTCCTCTAATGACAGTTTGCCATCACCAACTCCAAGGCTGATCTCCTCTACTGAGTATCTTCCTAACAGGTATCTTCAAAAGTGCTTGGCTCAACTCCATCACTCACTCCAATTTACTCATTGCATACCTCCCTATATCTGGAGCCATTTTCCATTCAAACTAACAGAAAACGACAAAATAATCAGAGAGAAATTTTCCCTTTACTAACATCAAGGAAAACAAAAAGTAGGGAGGGGGGCTTAACTCCCACTTCACCTCAGAAACAAATCATTAACATCTGCCAACCTGAAAGCCATATATGTAGTCAGAACTCTACTTCTTGAAGACTGAAACAAAAATGAGTATACAACCATTGTGGGAGAGAAATAAAGAGGATAAATATGGAAAGGGAAAAAATATATCTGCCAAACCCAACATCAGTTTTCTACAACAAATAGTCAGTTCCATTAAGTTAATACCTCAGAGCAGGAAGGCTGACTTTAAAGGGTGTCCCTACAACTCAAGAGCAGCCCTTGCCAACCAGAGGATGTCATCCTAAGGCCAGGCTAATTAACTATTTAAAAGCACAAAATAATTTAACAGAATGAAGTCCCCTCATATGCCCCAACTGCTCACTTAATAGCATAATTTTAATTATAGAATGAAAATGAGTTAATTATGTAACTTCTCTCCACAAATGCCTGATGCTACTACAATTATCTACTGGCTTGGATTATTGTGAACTCCCTTTGGAGACTGTGTGTCACATTAAGCCGTTATACTTCAGAATAAAAGAATACTCTCTCTGCTACATTTAAACCATACCTGCTTGAGAAACAAGCCAATCCTAGACAAACCAGGGTCTACTGATTGGTGGTGGTGGTGGTGGTAGTACTATGATGGGAGTTCAGAGCTCACTCACACATTTTTAAACAAAATGACTAAGCATCCTTTTTATTAGTTTAAGATCTTCAAAACTACAGTATTTCAGTCATGAACCAAGGAATAATTTTGCTGAATACCTAAAGCAAGTTTCAGATATTTAACTGTACTAGGTATGGCAAGAAAAAGATTAAAAAGTATACTTACAATAGTTTCAGCAAAAAAATTATTCAGTAAACCAAGTAGAAGTAAACTTCAAAGGATTAGATTTGTATAGGTAAATGTTGATAAATGTCAATTTTACTATACACACAGTAATCAGTGAAAAAGTATTTCCATTAATAACTGAAATTTACAAATAGGCAAAGTAAGAAAACTTGTGCCTGAGAGCTTTAAAGTTTGATTTAAGGCTAATATTTTGAATTTGTTATGTCTTGACAGAGATGGTTATAAAGTTTTAACTTTTTGAATCTCAACAGGTACAATCATTAATTCCCTCCTCTCCCTCTACCCCCCCTGGCCTAACACACCATAATTTCCCACGCCTGTGAAAATTTAAAATAAATAAAAATACTTAAATACAAATTAATATTATCCATCAAATTTAAAAAGAATTGAATTTGACCAAACCTAAGTTGAGCTTTGCTCAATTTGACTCATTTCACCGTATTTGCAACAGTATTAGGAAATGAATCAAAAAGGGATGGGCAGGAGCATATGGAAGCTACATTTAGATTATACCCAGAATTTCACATATTTATCCAAGTACATACTACTGATGAAGTTGGAGAGTTTTAACAGTTAAAACTTATCCTTGTTCAAAATATTTTCAGATACTATAAATAAAATCCTCTACTTACCAAATTATACTGTTGTAACAGCAAGCACTATCTACCAGAATAGTAGTATCTATCTATCTACCTACCCTAATCTATATTAAGGTTTCCAATAAACAACAGAAAGCTGTTGACCTAGCACTTGGTGTTTTCCCTTAAGCATTTAACAACAAATGTATCACAAATCAGAACGTTTGACTTCCTAATGTCATCTTGCAGCTGAAATAAAATTAGGATTCTCATAAAGTACCAAAACACTTAGAGAAGTCTGGCTTTCATCCTTTAAAATTTTAAAATAAAATTAGCTAGAAATATTCAGTCATCTTGAAGATTAAAATTATAAAAGATTTCAAATGAACAGACTAGGTTTATAACATTTGTCATTTTAGGCACTTACCCGATCATTGCATTTTCTTTAATCTCAGCCTCTGTACCGTTTACCATTGATTCTTGATTTTTGTCATTTTCCCTGTCTGACACATCACTTGAGAGGCCCAACAAAGCTCGCACTCGTTTTGATTTCACATCCAGTATAGTATCAGTGTAACCCACTTCCTGTAGATACCTGTATGAACAGAATGCATGCTAGTCTTTCATGCAGATATCAGGAAAATAAAAGCTTCTCCCTAAACTCATCTTCAGTATAATATTTAGCAAAGCATGGTACTGTGCTAATGAAACATGCTAATGAATAGTCAGTCTTGTACCAGCTGCAGAGGGGATCATCTCTTGCAGTACCAGCCTCTACACTGAGTCACTGAGAAAATCAAAGAGCCTAGTAGTCAGAGTTTATACAATACGTTATTCATTACATTCTCCAAAAAATATGGAAAAAGACTTTCACTTACAACATCTGCAATTTATTCATAAAAATCATATCAGTTTTCTATAACACAGCACAACCGTTTTATTCATCACGTGGAGTTCATGGAAATCTAAACCAAAGCCTTAAAAAGATAAAACTCAAATTTTGCCCCTTAGATGGCCATTAAACAAAGCCTGTAAACACTTACTGTGTCAGCTTCCCATTCTGTTACTGTAACTATAATAGGACAAACATGATTTTATGATGTAATGTATTTTGTACATATCTAGTCTTACTAAAACATTTTATTAATCTTAGCTATTCCTGCAGAATGTGCCTTTAGCTCATGTGCATAAGAGGTGAAAGTGTGGTCTAGTAAACTGAGTCTAGGGTTCGGATGCATGATTTCTAAAGCCGCCTCTATCAATAATCTTTCTGATCTGTAAAATAGGGTTAATGTTACTGACCTCACAGTGTTGTTGTGAGGATTAATTGGTCTAAACTGTGAAGGTCTCTGGGGATGTAAAGTGTCATGTATTACATTAACTTTAGGAGCACACCATGACAAACAAGGACATTTGTTTTTCCCCTATTAATACAAGCCATTACATGCATTTATTACAACAGTTACATCCCTCATTGCTGCCAGTTTGGTGGGGGGGAAGAGTGAGCGCTGGATCTCAGGCAGTCCCATAAGTTACTGACTTCATTTTGCATAGGTATTTAAGTTAAGCACCACTCCTATTTTATAATATATGATGCTGAATCAAATATAACCACTATCTTCTTTATCTAAGATTCAGAGAGGGACATAATATAATGGGGTACCTATGTCCTAAAACTACTGAGTCATTGTCAAGAAAAATATTTATGTTTATTTCAAATGTGCCCATCTGAAACTATGGTTACACATACCATATATTAAATAATAATCCATTCAAACAAACAAACTGGACCAGTGCCAAAAATTATAAGGCCCTTCCAAAAAAAACAATTTTTCTGCTACACATTTCTGCCCATTCACTCCTCCCGAACAAGAAAGTATGGAAAAACAGATAAGCTTTGCAGCCTGACCTGAAAAAACACCAGAATCTAACTCTGGCAGCTTGGGGTGTGGGGCTTATGAGGGGACAGACTGGGTTACACAACAAAGGACCCTTCACTGACGTTGCCTTGAGACCAAAACAATTTAAACCAAGTTGTTAACTGATAACTGCAATGATACTGTGCAGTTGGGAGGGACAGTCACTTGGACAAAATATGTAAATTTTGACCCCATTTTTTCAAATGCATCTTCTATTACAACATTTCAAAAATCACTGCAGATTATTATTGTATGTTCTCACTTCTGTTATTTTAGTATTTTATTATTTTATTGCAATGATTATATTAAATAGCAGGAAGAAAGTTTATTATATGGAGCCAACTCTTGCTCTAGAAAGCTAAGTATGTCAAGAACTGAAAACTACAAGACAGACGGTGGTGTTCTAGCCTTTCTGGACTGGAAGCTCTTTGAGGCAAAGTTGTCACGCATTTGCAATAAAAAAACTGAAAACTTTGGGGGAAAATTTGGAAATTTTTCATTAGATTTTGGCTAATTTTCTTAAATCAAATTTTATTCCCTTTCCCACTATTTTTCTCCATTTTTTCCTTTTGAGAGCAATAAAATGAAAAGTGGTGAGTAATTCGTCCTTCTCCCACTTTTTACTTTTTCTACTTTGTAACTTATCAAAATTCTCAAACTTTGGAAAAGTGACAAAAGGAAAAGTTAACCCAACTTTGCCACTTTTCACAAAAGAGGAAAGTCTAATGGAAATCTTTAAGAAAAATCCAGTGAACACATTCAATTTCCAAGCCTGTTTGTGTCTACCTCCCTTGTTTGAACTTCAACACTTACTGTCTCAGCAGCTGTCGCCCTTGTTTCCATATTAGTTGGCTATTTGGTTGGGGCTGAATCTCTGTTTCATTTCCTTCATCTGGAAAAGATGTCATTAAAAATAGGTTTTTTTCAGTCTTATTTTTAAAGATCTTAAAATAAGTGCAGCTCTGCAGTGTTACCTGTGAGAGCACACTACAAAGATTGTCATTAGCATACTACTGTACTCTGAGAACAAGTTATACTTGTCATCAGAACCTCCTTCATATAACCACAATTTCCCAGTGTAAAACCCACCATCTCACTGGTTCCAACTCCTTTTCTTCAGAAGGATTTTGCCACCCTCATATATCTGGAATTCTGTACTTGTCTTTACTGGAGTGATCACACATTTTAAAGTTAATTAGGTTCTTATAAAAAGAAAAAAAATCACCACAAAAAATCTTATTGGTTCCCACTGTCTGAACACATAATATCAATCCTTATAGTTTAATCCAACCAATGTCTAAGATTTGGTCATGGACACATATCTCAGTCAAGGCTATTTACAGACAACTTAAAGTTCAGCCATATTTAAGTGATTTCTGTGGGGAAGGAAAAGAGATTTAGCTGATTTTTAGTTATCTTAATAGTTGCTCAAGATATTTTCATCAGATTTTCCCTGAAACTAATTTTTTATTTAAAATTTAAAATCATAACTAGGTTTTTTCCTTATCCATTATGGCATTTTTCCGTAATCTATTACGTCATAAACAAATGTGCTGCTGCTGCTGTCAGCCCCGTTTTATAAATAAATACGTATAAATGTGCCATATGAATAGTAAGTACTATTGTGACTTTGAATCTACAAGCCTGTTCAGAAGTAGCAATGAGAAATCATCTGTCATTTAGACCTCGTTTTTCTGAACACAGCTGGAACCATCGTATAATTATCAAAACCTGTGCTAGATAAAAGCCAAGAAACCTTTACGCATGAAAACTGAAGTAAGTTCACACTAACTCTTCTTGAGACAGGAAACCTGGAGTCTCTGTATATTAATGTTGAAGAAAAGACATCTCAGAGAGATCTCTACTTCCCCCCCAAAACTGATGACAGATCCATTATCCTTCACGGAGGAAAGTGAAGGAACTTGGACTACTGCCAAATGGCACAGAAGAGGCTCTAATGAGAATATCACTTAAGTACAGGTAAGAGCTGAATCCCTTGATTAGGAGAATTATAATCAGAATTATTAGACCCTCCAAGGTACCACAGTAGGGCCAAACAGAAATGATCACTGGAAATAAAAGTGTGGCCATTTTTTCTGACCTGGTCCAAGAAACATGCAGACGTTCATGAATCAATGTGCAGTGAAGCAAGTACAACTCACAGGGACTAGAAAAAATGTAAAAATCTCCACCCAGAAAGCATGTGGAAAAACAATTTTGAATCCTGTATGGTGCAAGAACCTCCATTCTTTGAAGTAGCTACATGTAGGATGTAACAGAATTGAGTATTCCTCCAGTCCGGGTACAAGAGCTCAGTGGCACCATTTTGTAAGAGATGAGAAATAAGATGCAACAGGAAGGACAAAGATGTTGTGGAGCATTTGACAGGTGTTCTTAGACCATCTTCAGCATCCAATGAAATAGGGATTTGCCCAGGACTCAGTTAGCCAAGACAGTTTCCTTCCAGCGAATGGCAGGGGTGAAGTCTGCAGAAATGCTTTCATGTAGGCTTTTTTCCTTTTTTGGTTGTAAGAGAATACAGCAGTGAAATAATTTCTGCTTATTTCTTCCTCCACTCAAGGACATGTTCCATAATCTGGATCCTGCAGGAAAAGTCCTTTTGGTAAGGTTTATTTTGCTGGTCAAAAAAAAAAAGCAACTCCTATTCCTCCTCCTCCTATTACTCCATTTCTTTATGAGAAGTAGAAGATTCATCTTCTGGAGGGATAACCCAAGAAAGCTATCCATAGATCCAGTGAAGAGTTGTCCACTTCCAACAATGCAGTCATCATTTGTTATATATTAATTTTCCAGTTGTCATTGTAATCTTATAAAATTCCAAAGTATGTACTTCCAATTTTAGTTTAGTTCTTATACGTTTGTTTCAATTCTTCTGGTATCCAATAAAGTTCATGAATCATGTATTCATTTCTATTTAGTATTACATTGCTATTTTTAATGCACAACAATTTTTATTTTTCCAATATAAGATTCTCCAGATATGTTTTCCATACTGTTCTGAGACTCCAGAACTCTCTTGAATTTTGATCTGAAGAGCAGACAATAGATCAGGGATCTCAAACTCAATTGCTGTGGCGGGCCGCATTTACATTGAGTGGAGTTCAGGGGGGCCGCACATGACACACACTACTCTACTGTACCTTTCATGCTCTACTCTCCGCCGAAAAAATCTCCACGCAGGGTAAAATTCAGCGGCACAGTAGGAGAGAGAGGCTCACACAGGGACTTGCAGGCTCCACTGTCCGCCGTCAAATCTCTCTGTGGGGCCCACATTCGGCGGCCATTTCCTTTTTAAAGCAGCACAGTAGAGCAGAGAGAGAGGCTCACACAGGGACTTGCAGACTCCACTCTCCGCCGTCAAATCTCTCTGTGGGGCCCACATTCGGCAGCCATTTCCTTTTTAAGACGGCCACAGCTTCCCGGAGCTCCGCTCAAAAAAAAATGCCAGCACAAGCCTGCAGCCGGATTCGGACTGCGGGCCGCATGACACAAGCCCGCGGGCCGCAGTTGGCCCGCGGGCCGCGAGTTTGAGACCCCTGCAATAGATATACTCTGCAGCAGCCAGTTTTTACTTAAACTGATTTATGGCCTAGTTACAGATATTGAAGAAACACATTGTACCTATTGTAACAGTTTATTAAACAGCATTGACTATCATTTGTCTTTTATGACATTAAACCATCTTTATTATCCTCTTTGTGTACACTAAGTTGTTCAACTATTCTATTAACACTGTTTGTAAACTGTAACTAAAATTACAGGAGAACATTATACCATATTTCCCTCATTCTTAAATTCTTACCAGAATCATAGTTTGGAGGCTTCATATCTCCCTGATTCAATTCTGTGCCATACTTTAATTTGTGGTATTTAGCTCTGAAAAAGAAAAGAAAATAGGAACTCTATTAACACATTTAAAGGATGCTTGTAGATGCACAGATAGCATAGATCCTTGTTTTAGAAACATTTTTCTATTTTGCCCCTCACATCCCAAAAAACCTGTCCAATTTATTTCAGTAGAACTAAAAGCAAGCTATGTCCCTGTTTTTCTTCCCAAATTCCTCTCTAGAGCTTTCAAATACTGAAATGTACTGGTAAGTGAATCGTTACATAATGAGAAATATCAATACGTATCAAAAGCAAAAGAAATTTATGTAATTTTTTTTTTTTTAAACAGAGAATGCTTCAACTTTTTCAAGGACATGTGCTCCTTCTAGGATGAGGCTGCTTCAGTGTTTTCCCTCTTCTCTCTCTCATTATGACCCAACTGCCAAACATTTCTACTGTCTACAGCTATGTCTACACTACAGATTGCTGCTGGCATTAAGTCATGTCAGTCAGGTGTATGAAGAAATGCAAATCCAGTTGTGCCATCAGAAGTCTATAGCGTATATACAGCTATATTTGCAAAACTGTGCTTTCACCAGTATAACTTCTTTTTCTCACAGGGGGAACAGCTCTGCTGGTATAGCTGTGCCCACACTAAAAGCACTTTGCCAGTGTAGAGTACCAGAATTCCTGGAGTGGTAAGGTTTTCCTAGCACGAACATCCCCATGTTTCTAAGTTGATATATCATCTTACACTTCTCATTCCTCCATGCTTAACATACACATTTGGGTTTAAACAAATTTTACCTAGTTGTATTCTCCCCACTATCTTGCTTTCTGCCAATAGAATTTTTAATACCCTGATGAGATAAGCTCTGAGTAGGGTTCTATGGCAGGTTAAACACCTGGAGCAGTCAGTGGTCTATATCAGTACTAAAGTTGCAAAAACTCTGGATCCTGAGCTTTCTGCAACTGTGGAAAATTTTCTAAGAAAAATGTTTTGCATATAGAAGTCCTCTGGGTACAAGCAACAGACAGTGTGATACAACAGAGTATGTAGCAAAAAAAGAAGTACCAAAAAAAAAAAAAACAGTGGCTGGAGTGCCTTGCTCTTGCAGTATCAGGATCCAGAGATTCTGGCATACATAAAGTAGTACTGAATAGCATAACTAGTACACAAATATAAGTTTACAGAAAAAATATGATATTCCATTATATGGAAAATGTATGAAGCTTCAAACATGTGGTAGATAATTCCCTATTTAAAAATTATGCTAAACTGAGCAAGAGAGGCTAAATGAAACACCAATCATATCACAGAATTCAGATATCGTTATTCTGAGCCTTGTACTTCAATCACCAGACAATG
The DNA here is from genome assembly GCA_007922155.1 of Mesoclemmys tuberculata. Taxonomy (NCBI): domain Eukaryota; kingdom Metazoa; phylum Chordata; order Testudines; family Chelidae; genus Mesoclemmys; species Mesoclemmys tuberculata. The sequence continues at coordinate 121,328 of ML675633.1, read as the reverse complement.
CTTATTCACTTAGAGAGAAATTCCTATACCTCACGTGATGCAAGGTCAACTAGCAAATCCACTCACATTTTGCCAATATCAGATGGTGACTGATAAGGCAGAGCAGTGTCTCAGGAGGGTAGTTCCATGAGAGGAAGAGAAGGGGTCACCATCTCTTCTCCCCTACCACCCTGCACACAGTGATAACAAATACCACAATTCTTCTAAATCTCAACCTTTCCAAACTACTGTACACTTTTCAGGAGGCTGTTTTGTCTTGCGTACCCCAAGTTTCACCTCACTTAAAAACTACTAGCTTACAAAATCAGACAAACACACCAAAGTGTTACAGCACGCTATTACTGAAAAATTCCTTACTTTCTCATTTTTACCATAACTATAAAATAAATCATGATCCCCAGGTTGAGAAACACTGATATAGTATATACAGGAGCATAAACAAATCATTGTCTGTATGAAATTTTAGTTTGTATGGATTTCGCTAGTCCTTTTCATGTAGCCTATTATAAAACTGGACAAATACCTAGATGAGCTGACGTAACCTTGGGAAGACTTCAATGTACCTCCACAGGTAAACGTACCCTTGGTTGAGAACCACTATTCTAAACAGTGACTTGTCCAGTATTGATGTGGGTCGCTTTGATCCAAGTTTACAAGATAAGCGTTCCTGATTAACATCCTTAATTTAAAATGGGTTAGTATTTTCTTGGAGATTGAGTCTTTTTCCTTACTTCCCTTCATCACTTCCCTCTTATTTTCATTTCTTTTTAAATGTAATAGCACAGATTTATCAAACTAAATAGAAGAACTCAGTGTTCATGAAAAGGAATTGTTCTTGACAGTGAGATTCTTTCACAGAATATAAGACTACAATCAACACATGAATCACTGGAAAAAAACTTATACATTGTTTTACAGTGACAAAACAGATAGGATGATCTATTTAAAATACTAAGCCTTAGGCTCCACACAAAACTTGTCCAGTCTTCAGGCTGCACTTCTTGGCAAGTCAGAGATGTATTTTTGTCTACTTTAAATTGGTTAAAGGGGTGAACAGAAAAAAAGTAAAGTTTTTTTTTATTTATAGTGATCTCCATTGAGAGAGAAACTGTATAAGAGAATTCCACTAGATGTAATATGAGGCAAGCAATAGACAGACATCCTAATAAAAAGGACTGAATGAACTCCATTGCCTTTTTTCTTGCTTGTTTCTAAACTATTTCCACAGTATTAGCTTCATCTGAAGTTTTATTTTTGTTTTCTGTTGTTTCATCAAGAAAGCTAACTGCTTCCAAGGGAACTGAAGGGGGGGACAGGAGGGGGTCACGGCGGCAGAAGAAAAGTCCAGTCTCTTCATGCTCTTTTTAATTTTGGCATAGAGAGAGCTGAAGTGAGATTTCAAGCATAGAATCTGCCTCTTTTGGATTACAGATGATCCTTATCTGATGAGCATCTTAACAGGTAAAATGTTTAACAGGTCACCTGTGGAACTCCTTGCCAGAGGATGTTATGAAGGCCAAGACTATAACAGGATTCGAAAAAGAACAAGATAAGTTCATGGAGGATAGAATGGCTATTAGCCAGCTAGGCAGGGATTGCTGTTTGCCAGAGGCTGGAAATGGACAACAGGATGGATTTCTTGATGATTACCTGTTCTATTCATGCCTTCTGAAACACCCGGCACTGGCCACTGTCCGAAAACAAGACAGTGGGCTAGATGGATCATTGGTCTGACCCAGTATGGCCATTCTTATGTCTTTATAAGAAAGGTAATGTTGTATTACATACATGATCGTGCTCTCTTGAAAAAGTTATTCATCTAAGAACCAAGAGTTTCCTCTGCCACTGAGAGTTGTACGGGGAGATTTTGATAGACCAGTCAAAGGGCCAGGGACCATTTGATAGTGTAATACTGATTATCATATTTGTTGCCAACAGCAGCCAAACTTGCTAGGCCTTTCTGCAGGCCTGTGAAGCCTTGGAATGACTAAGCCAGGAGGGGAGGGGAGCCTCTTGCTCAACCTTTGCCTTACCCTGTATCCCCTCCCTGATGCTCTAGCAGATGTGCTGGGATCTGTGTTTCAGGAAAAGATCAATAAGCTTATTTATGCATGCCCTCTGAGAAATATTGTCCGAGTCTCAAGATATGCAGATTCTGTAGGAACACATCTAGTTAATTAAATACTCTGGCGACCTTAGGTCTAGCTTTTGAAACTTTTCTTCCTCTTTCCTGATGTGTTATTGTCTACTAACAAGGATAAATGGGGGGAGAGGCTTGGACTCTTTGGAATCTCATCTTGGACACAGCTTCTGGATCCTCCAATGAGAGCTGGAAGATCAGGCCAACTGAAAAGCCATAGCTTCTTCCACTCGAAAGCCACCCCAGACTTTAGAAATTATTGAGGGTTGAGGTATTTTGCTAACCTCTTGTGGACATGTGTAAAGCTATACTTAGTTTCAAGCACTCAAAGTAAAAACATTCTCATGCTGTTTTTGAGCCTAAGTAAAGTATAGCTTTGTAGTAACAGTACTTCTCTGTTATACTGCTTCTACTAGTCCATCTATCGGCTGGATGGCTGTGTCTCCATTTGGCTTATTTCCTGCACAACGTAAAGTTACCATGAGCTTTGGGTTGGCAGAATCCCGTGTAAAAGAGTATGCACTCCCTTCCTCTATACAGCCCAAGACTATGCTATCCTAAGTAAGTCAGACGGAAATCCATGCAGAAATTAAGGCCTGGACTATACTGCCGGCAAAATTGGGCAGCAGTTGATGGGAGTTATGCAAGCAGTGCAGAGCAGCTTGTGTAACTCCAATTGACTTCGTAATTTGTTTCGCACGTCGTCTCCACTGCGCTGCATCTATAGGAAATGCATACGCAACAACACAGCACTATGAACACTTTTTTTGGAGGTGGTTTTAATAGATCGACCTCTGGCTTGATTGAGTGGGTCTTCACATCTGCTCAATCGATCCAGAAAGAGCAATCTAGACATACCCTCAGTCATAGTGCTAGTTTATTAGTAATCCGTCCTTCAATTATACTGAATATTCCATTCAATTCTGGATCAGAAAGATACTGACAAACTGAAGGGCAGCAACAGAAATGATCACACAGATGAAGGGACTGACTTTACTCAGAAAAAGTTAGATGATTATGTATTACTTGTCTGTGCAAGCATTGTGGGTAAATGGGTATAAAAAAAGGCTATAAATATTTTTGAAAGCTATTAACATCAAGAGATGAGGCGAATGTTCTTTTATGGTGGTACACCAAAACAGGACTAGGAATAATAGGGTGAAACTAAGGTTAAATTAAATACCTATGTTTTGGATAATTCTCCCCAGGTGTATCAACTTTCATTCTCTTAGGCTGAAATTCACCTGTATTTCCTCTACATCCTTCCAGACTCCTAAAGTCCCTCTGTTTCTCTATTCTCATTCATTTTTGCAATTTAGTATTTAACTGGAAACACACAGAAATGATACATAATTGCAATTTTAAAATGAAAATTTCATTAGTGAGAGTGATAAACTAGTCCAGATTTAACAACCCCTATAGCACCTCACTAATCTGCTTCACCAACTCTAAACACCATTTTTTACCATCATTTTCCAGTTATTAATCTAAGACCCAGTGATATTATTTAAGCCAATAAGGCATGGACTTACTATTTTTCAGTTCATTATTCTCTAGGTGTTTTTCTCCTATTCTCTCCTTTAAAATTTCTATTATAGTTTTATTAAAGGACTGAAATTGTAGGTTTACTGAATTAATTGAAAGGATCATTAATTTCCTTATTTTAAGACGTGTAGCCTATTTATGTTTTCCTGTTTCCCCTAGTATCTCCCTAATTCTCCATAAATCTTTAAGAATAATTTGGTTCAGTAAATTTGTAATTAACTCCTTTAACTCCCAATATACATGTTATTCAGACCTACTAATTTATACATGCCTATATTTTCTAAAAGTTTTTATATAAACTGGTTACTTACTAATACAGTAAGAGCTGTTCTTTAAGGTGCATTGTATACATACTTTTTCCACTGAAGGTGAGTGAATTCACTTGAATTGGAGACTTTTCCCAGCAGCACCAACAGCTGGCACATGCTCCTCTGCTTTCCTTGTGCACGGAACAGAGTGTACAAAATGGCATGGCCAATGCCTCTCTCTCTCCTTCGTTCTTTTGGACTGCCGAAAGCAACTACCCAATGTAGTGGGGGAAGATGGTAGGGTTGCGGAACATATACACACACAACACATCTCAACAAACAGTCACTGTACAGATAAGTTACTGTTTTTTCTCCTTTGAATGATTGTGTATACATACACTCCACTGTAAGTTTCCTTACAGGTGACAGGATTTCAGATTACTTGAAGAGAGACTGCAGTACTGATTTGCCAAAGTTGGCATTGTCGTGGGAAGCGTGATTAATAACAATGTCTGGAGAACTAAGTGCAGATGACCATGATGCTGCATTGTAAATTAACTATATAGAAATGTTGCTTAAAAAGGATGATGAAATGAATGAGCCATAGTGGAATGGGCTGTTATACTCTGTAGATGAAAGACCTTTGTTAGATCACACCAGAGTTTGATACAGTCAGAAATGCAACGTGATATATTCTGGGCTGTAACAGACTATCCTTTAATCCTTTCAGTATAGTTTATAAAAATGTCTAGCAAATAATCTCAAAGACTATGTGGTACAGGTAGAAGGATAAAGCCCTCCAAACACCCACAGTTTGAAGCCATTCTTCAGCTTCGCTAGGATGGAACTTCAAGAAGTACATTGGAGAATGAATGGTCTGATTGAGGGAGAGTGCAGAGATGACTTTAAGCATAAATTTAGGGTGCAGTTTTAAGGGAGGACCTTGTCTTTGTAGAGTACTGTGAAAGGAAGGATGCCCTAGCAGTGCCTGAAGCTTGGACAACTTCATTGCAGAAGTAATAGCTACAAAAATGCTGTTATCATTCATAACAATGGCAAGGATGTTGTTGCCAAAGGTTCAAAGGCGAAACCCATGCATCATGACAATACTAAATTCAGGTTCCATGAAGGTACTGGATTGGACACAGAAAAGTAAACATGATTTAGTGCCTTTAAAAATCTTGATACCAAGAGAAATGACAGTAATCAAGTATGTCTAATCTGTGCTAGTTAGTGATAACTGATGAGATGCAGCACAGATCTAAAACTGTCTCCATTTTGCTGCATAAGTGGCTCTGATGGAGTACTTTCTGTAGTTCACCAAAATTTTAAAAGCAAACTCTTGAAAGCATCTTGGACATCTTGAAAGCAGATTCTTCCCTCATTGCTCAATCAGTAATCATCCACACCATGAAATGGACAAATTGGAGTCCGGAATACAGCAACTTGGCTTGGATATGTGACAAGAGCTCTTTGACCAGAGGTACACCTATGGGTGGTCGAACTCAGAGTTGATGTACATCTGTGCAACAGTTACTGCCTTGACCAGGCAGGTGCTATGAGGATTAAGGTTGCCTTGCCTCCTCTTAGCTTCCTGATCATCCTTAGATTTAGAGAAACTGGAGGGAATGCATATAGCCAATGATTTGACATGTGTCATGAACCCAGGCCACAACCTGCCCTGGAGCAGAATCTCCTGCATTCAGTGTTGCCTAAGTTGCTTGCAAAGAGGTATATGACCAGGTATCCTCAATTGATGGAAGATTTCTTGCAGAATCTCTCGCTTTATCAATCATTCATGATGGTCTACGTAGTGTCTGCTGAGGGAGCCTACAGCAGTGTCTCTCAGGCCTGGAAGGTGAAATTGTTCTTTATGAAGCAGCTCCACAAATCGACTGCTTCTTGGCATAGCTGAGTTGACCTTGCACATCTTTGCTTGTTCAGACAGAATACAATCTATAAAAATTTGAACAACCTTATTTCTCATGGTGCTAATGAATATCTTGCAGGCCTGCTAAATGGCTCAAAGCTTCAATATATTTATATGGAGCAAAACCTCCTGAGGTGTCCAAAGTCAGGCCTGAAGTTGCCCTAGATGGGCACTCCAACCCAGGAAAGCCACATCTGTTACAAAAGCCACAGTTGGCTCAGGTGCTAGGAAAGGAACTGCTTTGTGCACATTCTGGGGATCTAGCCACCAAATTCAGGGATTAAAATACTTGTGTGGTACACAAATCAGCATGACCAGAGAACGGCTGCTCAGATGATATACTAAGAGTAAAGATAGGCCTGCAGACACCTGATGTGAAGTATTGCACGCTGAGTCACGAATGTGCATGAGGTCACATGCCCCAAAAGCTGAAGGCAAGAACACACTGCTGTCCTTGGGTTGGATTTGAGGCTTTTGGACTGAAACCTGTTCATCAGGATTTAAGCCATGGAGTGGTGGAATAGATATCTGCCCTTGTGAAATTTATTCATTGTGTTGCTTGTAATGTCTCTTTCTCTACATTCAGTTTTAGTGCCTGACTGATGATGAGGACGCTGTTTTGGATATAAGCCCTCAACATTCCCTGAACTAGCCAATCATTCACACAGAGAAATATTTGAACTTCTGAATGGCACAGATGCACCAGTACCACTGTCATACAGTTGGTGAAAACCTTGGGAATCGAGGACAGCAAAAGGGTAACATCATGTAAGTTAGTGCACATTGCCTACCATGAAATGAAGGTATTTCCATGTGACAACATATCCCAGCCACAGAAAGTAAGTGTCTTGCAAATCAAGGGCAGCTTATCAATTTTCAAGATAGGAATAATAAGGGAAAGGTTGACCATATTGAACTTGGTTTTCTTAATGAACCTGCTCAGTTTTCTTAAGTCCAGGATGGCTCCAAGACCAATCCTCTTTTTGGGAATCAGGAAGTAACAGCAACAGAAGCTTTCCTCTCTGTGTTAGTAAGGAACTTCCTCCATTGCTCCCAATTCAAAAAAGTTTGTATTTCCTGAAGGAAAACAGCCTCGTGAGATGCATTCCTGAAAGGGGACAGGGAAGATGGGTTGGGGAAAGGTAGGAAGATGAACCAGATGACATATCCCTCCTTTACTGTGCTGAGCACCCACTTGTTAGATGTCCATGCACTGTAAAAGAGAGGTAAGTGCTTTCCAAAGTGAGGTTCCTAGTCTGGGAGATGGAGTACTACTCGTGTGTTATCCTTGATCAACACATCTCAAAACATGACTGCTTGGAAGCTGTCAAAATCTGGTGAGAAGGGCTTGCTATGGAAGATGCCAACCGTTGACATCTAGGAGGTTTAGATCTCCTTTTAGAGGAATCCTGAGGTCTCAACTAGTAATAACAATCTATATTGTGACTGATGCTTAAAAGTGTTTTCTACTAGTTTTTGGAGTGTAGACTCCCAGCAAATGTAGAGTCACACAAGAATCTTTCAGCATACGCATGACCTCATTAGTCTTTTGAGAAAATAGTCGGGAGCCTTCAAACAGCAGATCTTCAATTATGTTCTGTAGCGCTCTTGGGATGCCTGAGGCCTACAATGAAGAAGTGTCTCATTGAGATGGCCGTAGTCATGGAACATGAAGCAGTATTGGACATGCAGACAGACATGTCTGAGCAGTAAAATGTCCTTCAGAGACAAGCCAAGAATTGCTTCTTGTAGTTTTGGGCAATTTGCCCACAGATTTTTACAAATGCTGATCAATTAATAAATGTTTGTTTAGACAATGTCTGATAATTTGAAACCCTCATTTGAAGGCTTGCAGTGATATAGGTTTTTCTGCCATATAAGCCCAGTTTCTTATATTCTTTGCCCTTTGGGGGTACCCTTGGGGTCAGACTGCCTTGAACATTCATTCACGGCTGTCATCATTAAAATATCTGGGACAGGGTAGGTGAAGAAATAATCAAATTCCTGTGGAAGAACTTTGTAACATGTCCACACATTTGACAATGGGTAGAATAGAGGATGATGTCTGCCAAAAGGTCTTTTCAGATTTAAGTCAGGCTTCATTAAGTTTATAAAATATCAAGAAGATTGTGAGGTTTGTATTGTCTGAGTTCCACTCGTACTCCTAATGATGTGCCCAGCTTCCCTGTGAGGTCTTGAAAGACTTCAAAGTCTTCAGGAGATGACAATGACTCTGGTGTTATGGCTTCAACCAGTGAGGAGAAAAAAAATGGAGAGGGGTGAGGGGAGAATATCTATAGGTTCCACCCAAGTAACCTCTACCTCTGAGGGTTGTAATATTGGAGGAGGTTGATGATCTGGAAGATGATATTCACTAAGAGACAGGTTCTGGATAAGATTGAAGAGATTTCTTCCTGGACTGTATAGCTGATGGAAGCCAGGATGCTCTGGGAGCAGTCCCAAGAGGCCCAGTAAGGCCCAAGTGGGTAGCCCAGTCTCTATACAGTCCACTGTGATGGGCACCACATTGGGAGCATCTCATAAGAATACTTTTCTCTCTGTATAGTACAAGCATCCTACAGCATGACTTTAAGGAGACTTGAAAGACTTGGAGGAGATATAGGTCTGTCATGCTCCAAGTCTGAAGAGGAGGAGAAACAGTTCCCTCAGTGTACACCTCAGTTCCTGTAGGTGTTGGTGGCAGACTTGACACTGGTGTCACATGGTACTGCCCTAACAGTACAAACATTGAAGAAATATCTGATGGTGCTGATGGAAATGGTCAATGTGGACAGAAAGTGGAAAGATGAGTAACTGTCGAAGTAGATGGTGCCAATCTTACAGGCTGCACCAAGAATGCAGGCAGAGCTAATGGTACCGGGATGATAGATGTTTTGCTGCAAAGAATGTCTGTGGTGTCAATGGCACCAACCTCGGAAGCAAGCATTCTTCTGATAAGATGGTGGTACTCGACCAACGATGCTGGAGATGACTATTTCTTTGGCAAAGGTGAAGAAACCAGTAGTGATAGCCCAATGGAACCATAGTTGATGCTGCCACCTCAGCCAATGCATGTTGATGTTTTTGACCAGACATCGACTTGGCACCAGAGGAATCTTTTGAAGATCTGCCCTTTTTGTGGAACAAAGAATGAAACTGAGTCTGTCAGTTTCATAGGAAAAAGCTTTGAAATCTTTGAGGCTATAGGGAGAGAGATGAATGACGTTTCTCACCCAATTTTGGTTTTGGGGCCACCAGAGGGATATTCTTCATGGAGGTGTCTGTCTAATCATGATCACAGTCAGGCTCTGAAGAGGGATGCATGGCCTTTTCTAGTAGATGTACCCTAAGGCAGAAGTCCCCTTGCTTTCTTTTCCTCATCAGAGACAGTACAAATGGGACATTTGCCCCTCACATGCTTCTTGCCCACACAGATTAGACAACATTTGTGCCTCATGCTTATAGGAATCATAGCCCTGCAAGGGGCATGCCATTTAAATCCTGGGGATTTCTGCATAGCAAAAGCACCCAGAATCAGTTAAGTATCTAAACTAAACACAGATAAAGATCTTTTCTCATTTAAGATGATTAATGGAAGAAAACTGAAGGTCAAGAATAATGGGGAGCACCAACTCTCACCACAGGTAGTAAGAAACAATGGAGAGAGAGGTGGCTGCCCCTTTATGGTATCAGATCCATGCAAGAGGACAGCCGGGGCATATGCTCTTATCTTCTGTATTGCTGGCAAAAGTTTCCGAAGTGCGTGCACTGGGTGCATGTACACTTGTAGTGGAATGTACGTGTGCACAAGCACTCACCGTTCTTTTATATCTGTAGCTATACTTGGGGTGCTTTCATTACTTTCTATCTAAAACTTTTTCTTGGCATGAAATATTTTAATAAGCAGTTCAGTAGTTGGAGGTATTTTCAACAAATTATTAATTTAATCCACATCTTCATTTATTAATGGATCTACTTTCTTGGGCAGGTTCCTCCTCCCAGCTTAGTACATTTTTTAAAACCCCCCTTACTCCTGTCACATCAAGGTAATTAATTCATTTACTTCATGGCTCTCACCTTTTTCCTTGTCCATGTTAAATGCATTCTATTTAGCTTTGTTTCCTCTCTCCTTCTTCAGTCCAAGTGGAGTTTCTTTTAAACCTCAGAGGTTTGAGTAGATACTTACTGATCCACCATGACCATTTATTTTCTTTGCATTTTCCATTTTCAGAGATACTGTAGTTCATTGTATCTTATTTAGTTTTTAACTTTTCCCTGCACTCCTTCTACATCAATAGATTTTAATACTTCTTCCCATTATAGTATGTTTACTAAATTTATCAATTCTCTCAAACTTAAATCTTGCAGGCCAATTCTGTCTAGGTCCAAAAGAACTAAACTTTTAACACTAAAACTGGCCACTTCAGGTTAGAGTTCAGATATACATGGAGAATTTTGCATTGCAGCTACCTATACTTGTGTTTGTGCTGGAGAAACTTTGGTTTCCCACATGATCATTATGGCACTTGGTCAAAAGCATACCCTGAAGTTTGGAGGATAAGAAATTCCATTTAAAGATGTACTATCTTCACATTAAAATGATTATTTTGATTGGATGTACATCACTGAACTATTAATAACATCTATATTAATTTCTGAAAAGGATAAGTTGTATGAACAGCAATAGGCAGTGACTGAAAAGTAAAATGATATGAAAACAATTGGCTTGAACAAACATCACGTTAAAGTTTTTTTCCAACGGCAACCAGTTTTGAAAAGACATTTGGAAGGGTAATATTTTTAGACTGTAAAGCTACATTACTAAATAGCCCTGCTTAGTTATTAAGATAAGGAGGCTGAGTACAACTACTTTTGCTTTCTCACTTTATTAGTTAATTCATTGCTTTGCTTCTTTCTTTCACTACACTCAAACTGCTCATCTGCTGTGCAAGTAATGCATATTTGCTTTTCAATATGGCTGCCCCAACATCTCAATAGTTGAGAACAAGAAACTTGGTTAAATTTTAAACTTTTAAATTCTCAATATAAATGTCCTAGGTTGGAAGACTTTCATTGCTCACAGACTAATTCATAGAAATAAACCAGTTTGATTTCTAATCAAGAAATGCCACAATTTCTTGGAAATATTTCAGTATGCAGACCCGAAGAATCCGATTCAGCTGTTTTTAGAGTGCCTGCCAAACATCCGTAGAAGTTTAGGAGGAGTCGCCAGACCAATAGATGTAAACAAGAAAGACTGCCAGGAACAGCACTGAGATATCCTGGCCAGGGGAAAAGGCGCCAGTCCTACTCTGACCAGACACACCGTTTTTTAAAAATAACATAAAAAGCAAATTAAGTATTTCTAGAGAAGTGGCCCAAGCGTTCAGTTATTTGGTTAAAATGCTCTAGAAAAAGAACGTGTAAAAAATTATTAGTTGTTGGACATATACTTATGACAGATTAGTATGTTTTTAGTTAGCTCCTGAAAATCCAGGGATAACCATTTAAACAACTAACTGGTAACCAAACAACTTAACCATCGAAAAAGTAATAAAATAACCTTGAAGTGTGAACGAAATCTTACACTGCAATCTGCTGGACATTAGCAAAATTACAGGAAAATTGCTTTTGAACCAGCAAATGAATAAGAGTGTTCAAATTCATTATTTATCAACCCTCTTCTTTTTAAATGCCTTTTGTATACAACGTTTTAAAAAATCCTTGATAGAAATCATTGTGTCTTTATGTATTAAAGTTGACCAAATCTCTTTGCCAGGGACAAGAACCAAAAACACTATGCTCGATAGTGGAAAATACAGAAGTAATCACTATAAAACCATGCAAAAGTCGATTAGAGAACAATGACACTGGTCAGAAATTAAGTTAAACTTTTTCAGAGACTGAAAAAACGTGCTGAACATTGAGTATACAGATTCTTGATTCAGGGCAGAACATCCTTGAGAAACCAGTGCCACTCCCACGTATCATGACATGCTGCCAATGGACCCTACTATGAATCAGCATTTTACACACTGGCCCATGACTAATAGGTTTGGTTATTTGCTTGACAAAGACTCCGTGAATTTGGAGGGCAGGGCAAGATTAAAGTAATCGTCCCTTTATCGCTTAATTACCTGGTCTATTTTCTCCTCCTCTCCCCAATCTTGCCCTCCTCTTTCTCCTGTCCTCATCACAATTGGCTATAAGAAAGTTCCTCTCCTCCCCAGCAGATTGTCCTTTTTGTAATTCCCAGATGCTCACCAGGGAACAATCAATACACACTTGTCACAGAATCGTGGCTAAGCACGGTTGAGAGGTGATTTAGGAAAATACTGTTGTGAAAGACAGCAGTGCTTCTTGTGCTCAGTATGCTGCCCTTCCTCTAAGTACCAAACAAAATTGCTGCTCAGAGACCCACCCAAAACCAATACCAGATTGTTTCTTGTGCAACTGGCAAGTGAAGATTGCTGCCTTAAAGCACAGATTTCTATAAATAGCGGTCAGCATGAACCATTCCGAAACAATGAATTTGCTTTTAAAATGATAAAAACTGAAGGAGGACTGTCATACCAGATTAGACCTGTTGACCATCTAGTTTAGTAACCTGAGTGACAGCTGCTAATACAACAAACTTCAGAGAAAGATGCAAGACTATCCATTAATGGATAAATACGAAACACTCTGCCCATAGGATAGCAAGTGGAAGTTTTTCCTAATCTCTGTTAGTGTCATTTTATGCACTAAAGCATAAAGGTTTAAATGCCTAGTACATTTCTTAGGCTATCGTACACTAGCACTTTTGTCAGTAGATTTTTATCTGTCAGGGGTGTGAAAAAAAACACACACCCCTGACAGACAAGTTTTACCCACAGAAGCGCCTGTCGACATAGCTACCACTGATCATTGGGGGTGGTTTAATTATGCTGACAAGAAAGCAGCTGCAGCAGCCCATTTGTGCTACTGTAAGGTATCTAGTGTAGACAAAGCCTTAGAGAGACAAGGTGGGTTAGGAATATCTTTTATTAGGCCAATTTCTACTGGAGCGGGAGAGAAAATTTTGAGCTCACACAGCACTATTCTTCACATCTAGGAAAGGTACTCAGAATGTCACACCTAAATATATGGAGGAATAGATTGTTTAGCATAAGTAGTTAACACATTTCAAGGAACAAATCAAGGTGAAGTGGTCAGTTAACAACTCTTTAATCACGGGGGGGGGGGAATGAGGGTGGGTTAGTGGTATTCCGAGGGAGGTTAATTTCAGAATACCATCCTTGCCACTGTGGAAGTCACCTCCTTATACACCAACTTCCCTCACATTGACAGCATTACTGCCTGCCTCAAATACCTGCAAGACAATGGACAACACAGATATCCATCCCAAACACACGGCCAGAAACTCATCCATTTCATCATCACCATAACAATTTTATATTCAGCAACAAACACTTTGTCCAAACCATGGGAACAGAATGGCTCCGCAATACTCCAACCTCTTTATGGGCACTATGAGTAAGAATTTCTGGACAAATGCACCACAAAATGAACAGTATACCTAAAATATATTGATGATATTTTCATCCTCTGGGCAAATAACCTAAACTCACACATAGGTTTTCACCACAACTACAACCACTCCCACCTATCCATTAAACTTTCTCTCGAACACTCCCACACTAGCATCAACTTCCTGGACACAACAATCAGCTTCAGCAATGGAACCCTACAGACAACTGCATACAAGAAACCCATGGATCACCACACCTACAGTTTTGCAGTTTCATAATGAAAGGCTCTAAGGCCACCATGAAATCTAGTCAGTTGACACTCATCAGCAACATGTGCCATTGACTGATGGAGGTCACAGTGACAAAGTGGGTCATCGCACAGACCCCATGTGTAGAGGCTGGCTGTCTATGTTCATTGGCCAATTCAGAACCTGTTCAGCAAAGCCCAAAGGTGACATGGCAGGTCAAATCCAGGAGGTCAAACGGTCGGATCAGCAACAAGCTGACCACTCATTGTGCCATTAGGTTGCTGCTGACACATTTCAATCTGGCAATTAAACCACAATGAATGCCTTGATTTAAGTCACGCTCGGGGTGACTGAAAACATCTGTGTCCAGTGGAAGACTTGGACTGGCATATAGCTTTTCCAACAGTCTGTGATCAATGTGTGGAGGGGCTATATTGCTCAGAACTGGCAGCCATGAGATAGGAGTGGGGTGTAGGGTGCCTGTGATGATACGCATGGCCAAGTTCACTTTGGCATCAACCAATTTAATGTCAGGTGAACGACACTAAACAGAGGCACAGCATTCTGCTGAGGAATAGCACAGCACCAGAGCCAATGTGTGAACGTCTGTGCGCCTGTGCCCCAGGTCAAACCGGCTAATTTGCTGATTAGCTTATTCCTGGTCTTGACTTTGGCAGCAGTCTCTTTTAGATGGCTGTTGAAAGTCAAAACAGTACACTGGGACACCAAGGTAGACTGGTTTTGCCCTGTGTCAGTCCTTTACCATTGAGGCAGATATCTTACTCACATTTAGCACTTGCATTGTGGAGGCGGAAGATGATCAAAACTGTCTTAGTCACACTTTATTGGAGGCATCAACTGTTATAGCAGGCTGCCATCATGGCCAGGTTGGTGTTCTCCAATTTGGAGAAAGAATAACTGGGTCCGTAGCAGAGAACATCTGCATAGATAAACTTGTGTGACTGACTTAGTGGCAGGTCATTTGTGTACAGATTGAACAGGGTAGGCTAAAGCATGGAGCCTTGGAGTAATCTGTTGGATTGTCTTCTCCATTACTTGTACCATCTCCCAAAAACACCTGGTACAAAGTAGAAGTTCAGCAACGCCCACCTCCTCTGCTGGGAGAGCTCTCAACAGTTTTATCAGAAGACCAATATGCCATACTGTATCGTAGGCCAGTGTTAGGTCCAAGAAAACAGCTCCTGTCATGTTCTGTTGACTTGAAACCAGTTTTCTATATATGCAGTGAGGGGTAGGACTTGGTCACATGTGCTTTGACCATTCCAGAAGCCAGTAATCACCCCACATACACCAAGGAAACTGTTATTTACAGCTGGGCACTCAAATACCACAGAATATGCTCCAAGGAGAAACTCTGGAACCTTAACACACTTAAAACCTCCTTCACCAAACAAGGATGCTCCACCAGAGAAGTAGATCATATCAGGACACCCATATATCTCAAGAGAACCTGCTTTAATATGACAATAAGGTCCCCTCCAACAACATACCCCTAGTGTCACCTTCCACCCCATATTGGAAGCCATACATGGTATCATTAAACAATTACAGCACCATATTCTATTGGGATCATGTCCTGAAAGGAATCTTTCCCGAACTGCTCTTCTGACTTTCAAACAACCCACCAACCTATCCAAACATCATCAGAAGCAAGCTCCCCACAGACCAGGACACAGCAACTCAAAGAGGCATCAGATCCTGCCAGAACAACAGATGCAAAACCTGTATACATACCTGCACTGCTATGATCATCAACACTCCCCCACAACACACCTTTCAAGATCCATGGGCCCTACACATGCCTATGTGTGACTATCTCATCCAGCACCCTACATGTCTCAAAAACAACTATATGGTTGAAACTAGGCAATCACTATGCTCTTAAATGAATTCACATAGAAAAATGATAAAAGACAGAAACACTATTATCAACTATGAGTGAACCAGACTCTTCACAAAACAATCATTCTATCTGATCTCTCAGCCCTCATCCTCAAAGGAAATTGGGGTAACACCTTTAAAAGACAAGCCTGGGAGTTTAAATTAATAACTTTGCTAGACACTAAAGGTCTTGGACTGAATAAAGACATTGGATTTGTGATTTATTACAACAATCTATAACCCATTACCACCACCCACTGCTCAGCTTTTTTCCCCTCTCCTTTTCCCCCTTTGACTGGAGAAGTGGTAACTGGTCACTTCATCTTGAATGGTCCCTTGAGATGTGTTAACGACTTATGCCAAATAATCTGACCCACCTTGTATTTCGCGGTTAGATGGAGTACATTTTCCCAGATTTGAAGAAGAGCTCTGTGAGAGCTCAAAAGCTTGTCCCTCTCATGAGCAGAAGTTGGTCCAATAAAAAAAATATTACCTCATTCACCTTGTCTCTCTAGCATGCTCAGACCAACACAGCAACAACACTGCATTGTACATTTATCATCCTATCAAATGTAAATATAGACATTCTCATTATTCACATAAAATGTGTAGCCCTTTTGTTAAATCTTGCTGAACTCTTGATTTCTATGGTATCTAGGGAAATGAGATCCACGGGTTCATTATGCAATAAAAAAAATCCTGTCACTGCATTTTAAATTTGATATGTTCCAATTTAATGGGATCATGGGTGCTGAAACACTGTGGTTATAGGGGCTTTATAAATATCTAGACAGAGAGAGTTCTCTTGTCCTTATGAGAACAGATAAATAGCTGTGCCTAATTTACCTTCTCTCTATCACTAATTATTTGATATACCTATATCACTTCACACCCTCTTGTAAGTCTCCTCTCTATCAAAAGTCCTTCATCTTATAAATCATTCCTCATATGGAAGTCTTTCCATGCCTCTAATGTTTTCCTGTCTATGAGTCCAATATTTCAGCTATATCATTTTTTTGATACAAGATAGCTAGACTTGAACACAATATTCAAGACCAGGCTTACCGTTATTAACATGATTATTGTGGCTTCATAATATTTTCAGTACTATTATCCATCCTATTTTTCATACACTTTAACAGTTGGTTTGCTTTTTTGATTACCTCTGTGCACTGAGCAGATTATTTCATTGAGCTATACACAATGATGATGGGGGCTAGAGTTAATTTAGAATTTGGCAATAAGTGTGAGTATTTCAAATTATTCCTTCCAATGTACATGACTTTGCATTTGTCAGCAGTGAATTCTTAGCCATTATGCTGCTGCCAAATCCCCTAACTTTTTAGGTACAGCTGGAGTTTGTCTTCTTTAAGTCTTGGATAACAAAAATAATTGTGTAATCTGCAAATTTTGCAATCTTATTGTTCACCCACTTCTCCATATCACTAAATAATGCTAAAGCCAGAACGGACCCTTATGGCCACACCATTCAACTTTTGCATGTTGAAAATGGACCATTTATTTCTACTGTTTTATGCCTTTTAATTTCTAATCCATGACAATTTTCTCTCAGTGATTAGTTTCCTTAAAAGTATCTTGTGAGGGACTCCATCAAAGACTTTTAAAAATAAATATCAGTTGGTTCTCCTTCATAGATTACTATGTGTTTGCTTGGATCAGGCAAGGATACCAAATGACTGGAGAATGAACTGATTGTGCCTCTTTGGAAGGGTCAGGATGACGCAAATGATCCACACATCTATTGATGCATCATCCTGGTAAGTCAGCCTCTCAAATCCTTGAGACAGTTTTGGAGGCAAGGTTGAGGGACAAGTGGAGAAAATATAAGAGGAGCAATACAGTTTTAGGAAGGGAATGAGTACTATAGATACAATATTTCAAATGAAACAAAAAGTCTGAAAGAACAATAAATGCTACTTCTACATAGCACTTACTGATCTTGAGAAAGTACATGACTTGGTTCCACGGAAGCTATTGTGGAGTATTCAGATGGATGGGAAAGGGACTTCAAGAAGCAGAGGTGATAAAGGAGTTGTATTAAGGGTCAAGAACTAAGGTGGTATCAATACATTGAATTATGGAGAGTTTTGAGGTGACAGCAGGATTGAGACAAGGCAGTGTGCTCAGTCCATTTCTCTTCATCCTTATTATGGAGTTAATTAGTAGAACCAAGCCTGTGGAGACCCAGAGAAAACTAATGTATTCTGATGATCCGGGCTTTTTGACCGACAGCAAAGAGGAATTAGTAAATATGGTATCAGAGTGCACACCTATGTTTGAAGTTAAACACAAAGAAAACTGGTTATGCAAGTATGAAAGGTGGAAGAAGAGCTGCTAATTGAAGTTTCAGGACAGAAGCTGAATCAGAAGAAAATTTGTGTACTTGGGAAGTACACTGAGTGCCATCAGAGAACTAAAAAGAACCAAGTGTGCACGGACAGCAGTGAAAAAGGTGGCACAAGAACTGTGGGACCAGCCATTAAGTAACTAACTGAAAGAAAAAAAAAAGTATGCTGCATGTTTATTCCTGCCAGCTCTAGTTTGGAAATGGTGGGTCTTACAGAGATGGAAGAAAAGAAGATACCAGTAGTAGAAAATAATATGTGGAGGGCAGACAGAGTGTACATGGAAGAAATTAAGGGTAAGATGAATTTGGAACTTTCAGGTAACAGACTGGAGAGTACATGTTTGAGGTGGGTTGGATACACGATAAGCCTGGAAAAGAATGACCAGCAAAGGAAGCATGGGAGGAAGAGAACAACAAGAAAGGATATGGAAGACTAAGGATATGAAGGAAAGACTCTGTCAAGAGAACTATGAAGAGAAAAGGACTGAAATTTCAAGATCTACAAACCTGTGCCATGGATCTGAAGTAGTAGTGAAGAATTGTGGGCACCTCTGACCCAGTGTAAATGTGAAAAGGAGTCGAGAACTGAAATTGAATCTTATTCATGACTGGGGACACACTCAAATAGCTCTAGCAAATTGGAGCGGTATGATGTTCCTTTACAGAAGTTATGCTGGTTTATTCCCACCTTATCATCCTCATTCAGGTGTTTCATAAGTTCTGGGTGAGATTCTATGCCATGTCTCTAAGAGGTACAGCACAGAACTCAATGCCCATGAAGGATAGGGAGGACTAAAGGGGCTTTAAAACATCTTTGTGCACTCCCAATTCTGCTCCAGGTGGCTAGAGAGGCTACTGACATAACAAACAGCTCTGGTGAATTGTTTAAATCATGGCAATCTCCTGGGGGCTGTTCTATGGACCAGAGTACTGCCTGGAATCTCTACAATGCTGTGTGATGTGACTCCAGCATCGACAAATTCCTCCTATTCACTACACTAGGGATTGCAATAACATCTTTAGAAGGCAGCCTTTCGACTCTTTTCTACAATGACCGTATCAAGGGAATCCTGCCCTAGTTGGATATGAAGCTTTCAGGACCCCTTTATGCTGCTCTGGCCCTTTAATATGGCATAAATGGGTCAGAGTGAGGGAGAGGATTTCATCCTCTATCTTTAAATGAGTGCTTCAATTATTTAACCAGACTCCACAATAAAGCCCTTTTGTCTGATTTCCAATATCACCTCCAGCATCTTTTTAATGATATGTATAGCATTTCCTAACCTCCAATCCTCTGCTACAATAACTGATTTTAATGAGATTTCATATTTTTGTTAACAGCTCATCCACTTAATTCAAAATTTCTGTCAACTCCAGAATAATAAAAAAACAAAAAACAAAAAAAAAACCAACAACTCTACTAGGTTCTGCTGACTTGATGCTATTTAATTATCAATTTTTCGAGTATCTCCTTTTGACACTCACTCTGTGTAAGTGAGTCATTCTTATTGCTTCAAAAGAATTGATCTGGGACAGGCATCTCCCCAACATCCTCTGTCATGAAGCATAATGCAAACAGACCAATAAATCTTGCTTGCACTGTGTAAATTTTCTGAAAAAATCATCTCTTCCCATAGATCACACCTTTGCTTTCTTGACAAATTAGACAACAATGAGAGAAGTTAGAATAGGATTAGCACACAACAACACGTTAAATTTACTGCACAGCAATATGCTTTCAGTTGGCCTTTTCTGGATTTTTCGGTGTCCACACTGACACTCAATATAAATATGCATTCAAGGTAATTACAAATTTTGCTACCCTCATGCAGTTTAGCCAAAAGTAGTCCGTCTAGTGACATGAACTAACTCAACTGCATTTATGATTTTATTTACGGCTTTATACTGATTTGCACTGCTTTAAGCGATTACGTTTACAGTTGTTTAATTATTTTTTACTGCAAAGTGATGAGGATTCTTTAGGATCCTTTTTCCTTTGATGAACCACAATGCTAATCTTTGTCTTTTACAATTTTATAAGAACTTTTTGAACAAAATTCACTAGTATCTTAAAAGTGATGTACCTTTCCTGTTTAAGAGCATATTCCAGCATTTTGATTCTCCGCACTAGATCCTTCTTCAGATTTTCTTGTCCCTTCCTTTCCCCTTGAAGAAAGGCAATCTGGGCCTGGAAAAGACAAAATTCTACTTAGAAAAGTTCAAAAGAAGGCAAATTGTTTCCCAAGTATATTTGCATGACACAGCTATTAAGGTCCCATCTGCACACAAGCCATTTTGAATCATTTCACAACTGATTCCATTTAACACTGTTTAAAAGTGGTTTGGCTATTGCAAACCAAGTCATCTCTTGCTTTGAATTGCTCAACTGGCTCCCCCTTCTTTATTGCATCAAAGGTAAGGAGCTTGACTTTGCTTTCAAGGCCCTTCACAGTTAGTCCCCAGCCTATCTGTAATCCCTCATTCACAAACAAGCTGCCAATGCTCGCCTCTGATGAGTCCACAATGCCAGCCTCCACTGCCCATGTTACATTTTCAAACAAGCATCTCTGTGCCTTCTCCTAGACTGCCCCATGCACTTTGGCTGAAGTACTCTCTGTAAAAAGCTACAAAACCACCTCTCTATGCATCTTCAAATGCCTCCTCAAATTATCACTTTTGTTACATTTCTTTTGTAGACATCAGAGCAATCGTTAGGTTGCTGCTATACAGAAACCACTACCTATCATTCTCACAAATACTGTTTCATTGTTTCCTTGCACCGCTTCATCTGTCTATCCCTCTGTTGTCTCGTCTTATGCCAAGACTGTAAACTCCTTGGGGCAGGATAAACTTTATGGTCGGTGTTTGTACAGTGCCTAGCACAGTGGGGTTCCTGTCCATTCCTAGTGCTCCTGGGTGCTATGGTAATGCAAATTATTAAAAATAATAGCTTTATAATTATCTTTACCCTAGTTTGCACTGACAAACCCCTTAAACTACAGAATCATTACAGAGCCCAAATAAATAAACTGGAGTTAAAGAAATATAGTAATTTTAAATTGCCTCACATAGAAATTAAATTTGGTCTCAGGGCTAAGCATTCAAGTAAATACAAAGAACAGATAAGTAGCACTTAAAAAACCTTGGGCAGAAAGAAGCACATATGAACAACATGCAGGGGAAGAATGTCTTGAGCTGAATGGTAACTCAAGTGGTATGTAAATAGATGTGACTCTCATTGAGGATTATCCTCTCCCGAGGAACAGGACTTGCTCTCTGGCAACCGACGACAACCCAAGCCTGACCCTTTTCCCACGGGGTGGTGCCATGGAGAACAGGAGCAGTATCTGGCCTCCCAAGACCTCTAGTGCTCTGATGACTGCCGCTTCAGTGATGGGGAGTGTGACACCTGCAATTGATGGTATTGTTCTCGAGACCAGTGCCCGTCCAGAAGGAAGAGCAAGAACGTTGCTGCACCGCACGTTAGTGTCTCGCTGCCGAGAATCAATGATGGCACCAATCATCCCTTGGCATTGGCAACCAGTTTCTTCACCATGAATGCACAGGTGAACTTATCTGTGCTGGGGATAGCAATCAGTGCCGACTCCCAGATGGTGAGCGTCTGCTAGACCTCGATCGGGATTGGTGCCGCATCACCAGGTCCGTGGCCTTTGGTACCGGTGACTGAGACTGGTGCCGCGTCAATGTCACTGAACGCCTCCGATGTCAACATTCTGCCTCCAGCGACCTTCCCCAAAGGTGCATTCCCCATCACTGGGATCGGTGCCTGGAGGGAGGAACCTTCTCCCTTGCAGCCTGGCTTATGGAGAGGCATGCCAGGGCTCCAGAGAGCAGTGCAATCATCAAGGGTTACCACTGGGGGCTTCCCCATTGACACTGGTGTCTTCCCTTTCACCTGCTCCAGCTGGGGCATAGATGTTGGAGGCAAGGGCAGGGCCATCAAGTCTCTTGCTGCTTGAAATGCCTCCAGCGTCAAAAGCACCACGAACTGCGGAGGTCCTCTTCTGCTCCCCAGAGTAGGCTCCCTTGGAGGACTTAGGGTTCTAGGCAGCGAGCCCTGCTCCTGCCGAGTCTGCTCGGCCTGCTGGACTGTGATGGTCCTGCCCTCGACCTCGTGTCCTTGGTCTTCCTGGCGTGGGGGAGGGACCCTTCGAAGCGGAGGTCCTTAAGGGGACTAACCCTTAACTATTAAACTATTTACAGCTGTTCACTAACAAAAACACACTAATTACTCAATTAACAACTACTTAAGAATGCCTAACACTAAATGCTAAGAGGCACTCACAGTAGCAAGCAAACAACATAGTTCCAGTAACTGTCAGTGGCAGAAAGGAGGAACTGAGAAGTCGTAGGGCCAGCAGTGCCTTATGTACCACGGCATGCATGCAGGACTCCATAGGGCACCAAAGCCGGCTATACAGATACTGCTAAGGGGGAAAAGATTCCGGTAACCCTGCACGGGGGCATGCAGGCACCTACAATGGAACTGACATGAGCAAGCACTCGAAGAAGTTGTCTGACACATGCTTGAGAAATTTTAAGTGACCATATAATTAAGAACCACTGTAATGCATATACACAAGAGATAATACTGAGATTATGCATGTAGTCTTAGCACTGGTATTTCCTGATTTGAGTGCTTAAACATGCAACTGTAATGTTTTCTTAATAGTATTTGTATGCAATATTACTTAATATTTCTTTAACAAAGATAACTACTTGCATGTTCACCCAGTCAAGGAGAAACGTTAAGAAAGAAAAATATCATGAGATGTAAGTCAATAAAGACAACTAATTACTATATATTTCTACAATTTCAAATGGAAATATGCCGTATTTAATCAAAATATCTACAATAAGAAATTGTTATTTCTAAATGTGTCATCTCTGATCAAAAGAAATGGCCAACGTCTGAGTGAAGATATATGTAAACAAACAAGCTTCAATGTAGGAAGTCAATGAGATAAGATAATAAAAGGCTGTTAGAAGAATGAAAGATTTCCAAAATGCCTGGAAGTAATATGAAATATTCTGTAACAGTCTATCCCACTACCAAAAACTTCGTAGTTTCATTATAGTATAAAAGATACCTTATTTAAAATGCACACCACATTAATTAGGCTCTGTGGCTCCAAAACAAATTCCTCTCTACTTTCAACCACAACATACATATCCAAATCCTGCAACTCTATGATGCTGGTGGCTCAACTACTGGAAAAGGAATCTAAACTCTTTTAGATGTAGTAAATACTACTTTTCTATGTAAATTTCTGAAGTTGCCACAGGGATGATGTTATGTGACTGCAAAAGGGGAGTGATCTGCAGCATTGCAAGTTGAAGGGGAAAAAGTTCACAGGACAATTCAATGTGGAAAAGTTTGAGAAGCCCCAGTTTAGGTTATTTTGTTTTCTCTCACACACACACGCACAATCAGATTTTTCTTTAAATTTCCTTTGCAGCCTTCTCAGACTTTTTTCAATGATTTGGAATGCATGGGATATTTCCCACTATGATAGTTTTAATGTAAATAAAATTTTGAATCTAAACTATTTTACAGTATTGTAAGTTAAAGAAGGAATACCTTAGCCTTGAATATACTATGTCACAATCCTAACACTGTGCCCTGGGCCACTCCCGAGAAAAGCATGCCAAAGTCTCAAAGATTCTCACACACACCCCATAAACAAGTTTTGCAGTAACTGACCTTCTAGCCAAGAAGGGTTGTCTGAAGCAAACTACTGGGCTAATCATCACCACTTCCGAAGCTGATGCAGAGACGTGAAATGCTTCTTTCATCATGGGTGGAGCACTCTATCTCCATAGCATTCTGAGCTCCTGCTGGCTCAGCAATGAAGACACAAGGTGGAGTCAGGGTGTATCTACATAGCCCCGTGTCATAAATGTAGCTTATATTGCCAGAGGAGTTTTTCCTGTTCGTGTAGGAAAACCACTTACCTGAACTATATTAGCTACACTGATGAAGGGACAGTTCAATCAACATAGCTGTTTCCACACTGGGAATCGTGTCAGCATAGCTACATCAGACTAACTGACCCACATATGCCAATATAACTTTCAAATGCAGACCAAGCCTCAGGACCAGTCTATACTGAAAAGTTACATCAACAAAGCTACACCTCTGAGAGGTATCAAAAATCCACATGCAAGAAGCATACTTAAGTTGAATTTACCCCCAGTGTAGACATTATTAGGTCAATGGAAGAATTCTTCTGTCAATCTAGCTACCACCTCTGTGAGGTGGATTACCTACGATGGGATCCTGTTGCTGTAGTAAGTGTCTACACTGAAGCGCTACATCTGTGCCACTGCAGCATTTTAAGTGTGGACATAACCTCAGTTTCAAACTACTACCCAATTAAACATAAGAACAGGAGCAGCAAACAGGGGAGTTGTGTGAGGGAGTATAGGACTTGTCTACATAACTCGGGTTTATGGGACTCGGACTCGCAGGGCTGTTTCATTGCTGTGAAGACCTCCAGGTTTGGGCTCTAGGACCCTGTGAGGTGGGAGGGTGCCAGAGTTTGGGCTCCAGCCCGAGCCAGGAAGTCTCCACAGCAGTGAAACAGCCATGCAGCCCAATCCCCATGAGCCCAAGTCAGCTGGCACGGGCCAGCCATGAGTGTCTAGTTGTTATGTAGACTTATCCTTACAGAAGGCATCTGAGAGCAAGATACATCTAACAAACACACTTTAAATTTAGGACAAATACCCTACCAAAAAAACAAGGACAAACAAACAAAACCCCTGCAAGATTAAAATAATGCAGGCCAAAATCCAGCAACAGAATTGCAGCTATCCAATTTATTGCACTGAATGCAGCATATAGGCAGCTGCTGTATGTGTGCATTTGGTACAAGCAACTCATGGCCCTCAGGAAAGGCGCATTGACAGTGACTGGAGTGGGCAGAGGTACCACACTTGTTACTATTGTGCTAGAGACAATATTTTTGCGAACTTGTTTTGGGATGCAGTGGCACATCATCTTACATTTTATGACTGTATAAAGATACAAACGTAATGTCTTTTAAAACCAAAGATTAAAATTTGCAAGAAAAAGGAACTAAAGAACCTATCTACAATTTACCTTTAAAATGGGATGCTGAAGAGAGGCCAAGAAGCTACATTTGTGTTATGAGTTTGCATATACACCAGTTATTTAGGCTTGGTATCAATTTCACCCATCCACATATGGTTTTAATGGATGTTTCCGGAATTGCTCCAATTTAAGAGGTTTTCTACTATTATTAATACTCAGTAATTATATAAATCTTTTTGTTATTAAAGAGCTATCTTAGCATTAATTTTCTCTGCAATGCTCCTGTGTGGTAGCAGTTATCCCCACTTCACAGATAAATACACGAAGGTCAAAGGAAGTAATTAATCAAAAGTAAGAATTATAACCCGGAGGTCCCTAGCTCTCAATCCTGTGTTCAGTCCACTAAGAATGGCTCCCCAAGTACTCCATCTGGCCTGCAACAAATTCCCAACAGCTTGTTTCAGGATTACACCCCGAACAGGTCCTGTAATTTAACAGCATCTGATGAAAAGCAAAGCACCACAGTGAGTTATAGTAAGGATGCAAGATAAAGGTACTGTACAGCAAAAAAAGCCATTAATTTCTAATTTGCAATTGGATTATTCCCCCTCAAAAAAATTCTACTATGAATTTGATTTGAAAAAGAATGTTTTGAGAACAATCTTGCTAAAACTGTTTAAACAGCAAAAATCAATAGATTAGGCTACATTGACTCAATCACTGAACACTCAGTCCTGCATCAAATCCATCATATATTTAAAATATGAAAAAGCATACAAAAACTTAGAATTTTCAATCCCCAACTCCTCTGAAAATGGAAATGATTCTCTCCTCTCTCTTCCTTTTCCCCTTAACTGGCTAAAAATGTTGCACTGTCAACACTAAAATCTCCTCCACAGAAACCGGTTATTCTTGTAACAAAATATAACTTCTCAGTCTGGACTGGGGACTCTTATCACAGACCTGTTTTAAAAACTATCTTCAATATTTTGAAATTTAGGGCATTGGTCCTGGCCCTCAGCATACATACGTAACTCTCAAAATTGGAGGAGTGTGAATGCACCAGATAAACCGATTGGGGGAGTAGGGGAGGAGACAACAAAACACATGAAAGCTAAATTTGTCTGTTTAACAATTTTTAAGTCTAACTGGTAATATAAGTTGATCTAGGACAATACTAATAAATATAATAAAAAGCTATACCATTAACATTTAACTATTAAAGCATTTCAAACCTAACTGACTTTTTAAGCACCTACTATTGGAAACCTATCAAAAACGTTAGTATTTCTTGCTGATGGTTTATTACCATGTTAATGTAACTTTTCACTCATGCTTCTTTGTACTTTAAGGTCCAATGCATAGTACTTCGGCTAAAATACCTGTGTCTTATTACGTTCTATTTACAGACTAGAAGCATTCTCTCTCTATACTTTAAAGCGTTCACTTAAAACTTCAAAAACAGGACTTTGGGGCAGGGACTGTCTTTAATTGTTGACCCGTAGGGTACCAAGAATTTTGCCAGTGCTGAATAACATAATTTTATGGCCCTGAAATCTGAACTTCTCTTTTCAGAAAGCTAGAGGTGTTACATAGTGTCTATTGTGGTTTAAGAATTTTAAAAGATACAAAAGAAACACTAAAATAATACCATAGGTTTAAATAAGTGCTATATATTAAATTCTGTACCTCAGTCACCTCTGAAAATGCAGTGCTAATTATGTGGAGCAGATACTCAACACCCCATAGAGGTAACTACTAGTCCATTAATTCATTTAGTTAAAACGTACCTATTGCCACTGATTTCAGCTTGTTGGGTCATAAGGGGCCTCACTAACAAAATGTGCACAACTGAACCAGTTCCAATGGAGCATCTGCTAGGTAATTAGCACGGTACACTCTGGGTATGTCTATACAACATTTTGGAACAAGTCTCCCCGCCTGGGTTGACAGAGTTGGGCTAGAGGGGTTCAAGTTAGCGCTCTAAAAATAGCTGTATAGTGTACAGATAGTGATTTGAAGTTTTTGCTCAGGCTGCAGCTGGGGCTCTAAAGTCTGGGATCTGAAGTCCACCCCTATCCAAGGCTTCAGAGCCCAAACTGTAACTTCAAAGCACTGTCTAGACAGATATTTTTAGAACACTAATGGGATTCCCATTAGCCCGAGTCTTGTTGTCCCATGCTGTGAGAATTGCTCCTGCTCATTCCAAAATGTTGTGCAGTTGTACCCATAATGGCCTAAGCTTCAGCAGGAGAGAGAACCATTACGCAGGAGAAAGACAGTTATGTACAATAAAGTTTGAGTCCAAACTATGTATTTTCTCACAAAAAATTATTAACTGCATTCTACAGGCCTCTGTAAGGTAATCATATATGAATAAACAGGTCCCTGTGATAATGAATTAAATCTGAACATATAACTAAGTTTTCTTTTAAGAGACTGAGATGGGAGAAAGTGACTTATCTTGCTGACCAGGAAACTACACCTGTATAAACATCGAGTAATTATGTCCATGAAACAGAATGTCAGGATGGAAAAGAAGTCACATTTCTCACTTCAAGAGAGTCCAAAACTTATCAGGAATCCTGGATACTGGAAATACTTAACCCAGAGGCACTAGATCA
The DNA here is from genome assembly GCA_007922155.1 of Mesoclemmys tuberculata. Taxonomy (NCBI): domain Eukaryota; kingdom Metazoa; phylum Chordata; order Testudines; family Chelidae; genus Mesoclemmys; species Mesoclemmys tuberculata. Next base: position 93,734 of record ML675633.1, on the reverse strand, counting down.
CTTTAGTAGCTGAGCATCCCCCAAGTATTTCAATATAAAATTAATCACAATCTCTCTTTCCTCCTTCCAAGCCCGAGGATGTCTAGAACTCACTGAAAAAGGTGGGAATGAAGGATTGACAGGCCAAAGGAGACAGGGAGCCTGACAGGTCATGAGGGCCTAAATCAGTATGCTAACAATGTGAGTAGGTAGCTTTCTGATTTCTCTTCTCTCACGAATTAGTCCACATACATATAGATTAGAGTTAAGACTAGACACTCACAAAGTTTGTTTTTAATACAGAATCAAATGTTAAGAAAAATTCATAAGATTCTTGTGGCCTTGGAATTTCTTACAGTGCATCCTAGAAGTAGTAAATAAAACATCAGTCTCAAAAGAGATGTAGTGAAGGTGGGGTCCAGAGCCAAGCTAGAATTAGAATTTTTGGTCAGATGAATAGATAAAAAGGATGTCCCACGTGTAACATGTAAGTGTCACATTATAGCTCCAGTTAGTACAGACAACATAAAATGACTATTGAGGAGAGAAGTCTTGAAGTATGTAAGATATCAACTAAAATTTTCCTAAGAAATAGCTTGAACCATAAAAAATGGGTTCATACATGTCTAGATTAACAGATCATGGGTCCAACCATAGGAGAAGGTGCAAAGACAGTGGTAAGAAAAGTGGACAGTTATTGGGTACTGATAAAAGAAAAGAATACAGAAGAAGGGGCAGAGATATGAAGGATATGGATAATTCCTTCAAATTATATTCAGAAGTAATTTAGTTCTTACATTTTCCTCTCCATCTAACAATCAAACCTGTAAACTTTTGGGGGCTAGAGTGTAACTCATTCACACTGGTGAACAGTTACTCACATAAGCAGCCCCAGGAGTTTAGATGAGACTACTCATGGTAACTGCTCATCTGTGAAAACTGATCGCATACCAAAAAATCCCCCAAAACCATGTAAACTTTCCTTCTCTGCTTCAGCCCAATGTTCTAATTACAATGTCTGCAACTGGCAGATTTCCCTTCTCTGTTAATTATTTTTCATTACTTTCAGGCCTATCTAGCATCTTTCTAGACTAAATAAATTTAGCTCTTGCAACCTCTTGTCATTTTCCAAGCTTCTCTAACTACCTTCTTTTCCACTTCTTTGGAGCTCTTCGGTCTCCACTATGCCCTTAAGAAACTGGACACAACGTCATAATCTTCTATATTTTTTATCCTTTCCAAAACTATGAACCCAACCACTGTTTGCCTTTTTAAGCTATTGCTTCTTATTAAGCAAACATCAACAAGTTATCCATGATTTTTACAATCATCCTTCCAAAAAGGGTCCCAAACGTTCAGTTCTCATCAGCATACGAACAATTTGGTTTCGGGGTTTTTTTGTTGTTTTTTTTAACATGATGTAATATCTGATTTCTGCAAATTTTATTTCATCCACCAGTTCAAACTCCCAAAATACTTAAATTCATCTGAAGTGTCACACTATTTTTTATAACTAAATAAACTCAACTTCATCAACTCTCTGTCCATTTCAAGAATGGTATTTTTACTCTTTCAAAGTTTGGCTGAATTAAATTTCAATAAAAGGCTGTCATTCTGCATCAATTCACTCACAGAGTGTCACCTGAAAGCCAGGGAACAGTATACGGGCAATTTTTTTTTAAGACAACTACTATCCTCAAAAATATAATTAGCCATGCTTGTCTATCTGATTATCACTGTGACTCAGTTGCCTTTGATGGCACAATCCTGCCACTCACTAGACACTGCTTCTGGGTTAGGATCAAAAGAAGGAAACAGAGTGGAGCTACTGTTATGATCCCAACCCCTAGAGATAAGCTAGCATTAAAGAACATTAGCCCAAATACCAACCTCCAAGAAGCTGCTCTCTTACTTATCTTCAATTCAAACAGTATCCTTTCAAGAGAGCTGTTCGTTATCCCTTACCCCCATCTCTGACAAAGCTTAAACAACTAAAGATAAGGGCTTACTTATTAGTGTCTTACAAGTGGTCTTTCTGAAAAACCAAGTAAATTATGTCCCCTGGTCACCTTTATCTATTTGGTTAACTTTTTCAAAGAACAGGTTACATAGGGCCGATGTTTTCTTCCTGATATGTCCATAATAGGTTCTACTACTCCCCAATGTTCTATTGCTCTGTTTTTTAAAAAAAGAATTGTCTGTTGTAAACAGTGTAAACGTTAATAGTAAAAAGAGTATCAAAGTTGGGAAACTCCTAGATGGGGGGTCTACAGACACACACAATTACAATGAACAATTATTTTTGAAAACTGATGGAGAAATGAGCAGTTACCAGAAGAACCTAAGAAAAGATAGCACTGATTTTCAAAAATTACATGCAATTGTGTAATTTCTGCTCTGTAACTCTAGCATCCATTGTCAATAATAATAGAACCAGTATAAAGATAATCACCAAAATAGAAGATAACAGAATAAGCATGAATTACATTTTGCAATACTATCACACAAAACAGGAAAAAGGAAATGAAGCTGATTAACACTTAATTTTGAACAGATGACACAACATCTTGTTCTTTGCATAAATTCAAATCTGCTCAGACATGAATTCCCATGTGGACTGAAAATTCACTAGATATTCGTAAGCAAATGGCAACAGTAAATGGCAAAGTATATCATTAGGTGGATAAGCATCTATTGGAGCCATACATGAATCTGTGTTAGTTCTGATCTTATTGAACATCTTCATTAATGAGATAGACGGGGGAATAAATGGCATATTAATGAAATCTGCAAATGACATTAATGTATAAATGTTAAGAACCCTAGAAAACAGAGGAACGACACAAGAAAGATGACAACAGGGGCAGATCACAAAGTAAGACTAAACTTGAAAAATGAGAGCTAGTAAATATTTGGGAGATGAGGGAGCAAATGAGAGATTCTTGATTGAAAGGAGAAACTTGGGAAAGCAGTAATACTGAGAAAGACCAACCAGTGAGAGTGAAATAGCAAATCAGAAAATAGCTTGCTATGTGAGATGTCAGGAACCTCAAATGAAATTAAGAGAAATTTGTGTAAACATCACATCATGCACGATGGAATTTTCTCATCTACTGTACATTTTATTTATGATTTACACTGTACCATGAATAAATACATATATGAATATGACTACAAAGTTTGCCCAAATCAATCTTTATTTATGGGATTCCACCATATATGTGGCCTTCGTGATGTGCATATTACATCTATTCCAGATACACAGTTTTTTTCAAACAGTTGTTTGTTAACTAGCTGCAAACAGATAATGAAACAGTTATTAAATGACAAATTCTGCAATGAAGGTCAATCACTCCAGGTTGGAATCACATCCTACCTCTTTCCCTAATCTACAGAATCATATCTTTTTAAAACTTGTGCAAGGGAACAGATGAAATAGAAAAGAAACAATCTTTCTGGTTGGCTTTGGTATGACTGGGCTTGGAATATTACATTTAATTCTGGGAATCTCAATACAAAGAAAATATTAGCGAATTAGAGGAAGTTTGGAGAACAACAAAAGTGAACAGGAATCAGAGTGGGATTGAATTATGAGGAAATTAAAAAAACCTAAATAAACATAGTTTGACAAGGCTATGACTTCAAAAGGGAAGACAAATGAAAACATGATAATAGTATACATCTGAATGGTGTAAATACCATGACAGGTGCGGAGTTAGACTAGCACAAGAAGCCTATGGGAAATGAGATAAAACTGAAGGGAAAAAATTATGTAATATCAGTAACAGAGCAGTCTCCCAAGAAAGTGATAATGCTAGGCTGGATGAAAGACTTCTAAACGTACAATAGGGAACAACAATTTGGCATCAAGAGAAAGATAAACTATGACCTCAAACTTCTATTATTCTATTAAACATTTCCATATATACAGGCCAGCTGGAAGGCTCAGAAATCAGTGGGATTTGGTTTTAATTAACACTGCTTCTAATTCAGCTATACAGATCAATTAATTTCCAAAAGCTATTTCTCAGTAGCACACAAAATATGGATCAGATAACATTCATTTGTAAATGTTCAGACAGGAAATAACTTCCTGAGTTTTACAAAGCTGGCAAAGAATTCCACACCTTTTGGAGTATCACTCTCCATCAGATAAATGGTGTTACAGCTTGTGGCACTGCCAATCAAAGCTAATTATAACATAGAAACATAGACTCATAGGTCAGAAGGGACCAATATGATCATCTAGTCTGACCTCCTGCACAAGGCAGGCCACAAAACAACCCCGAACCCATGACTGAGTTATTGAAATCCTCAAAAGTGAGATTTGAAGACCTCAAGCTGCAGGGAATACACCAGCAAGCGATGCTTTGGCAGAGAGGCAGCAGGCCCAGGGGTTGAAGCACATGACTGTTTCAGAAAAATATGATGTATTATCAATTCTGCCACTGACAAGACGGCAAGTAGTTCAACAGTTGTACTTCAGTTTCCCTATCCAGCGTATAAAATGTGGAATCATCTTTACCAACCTTGGTAAAGTGTTTTGAGATCTCTTAATGAAGAGTGCTATATCAGTGCAAAGTCATATTTTATTAAAATGCTTAGCACGATAAGGTCCTTGCAAGATAGACATTTTTCTCTCGTGTCCATTTTATTTGTGATGCACACATGAATACATACCTATCATATATGATTATCAAGATCACATTTGCCCAAATCAAACCTTATTTATGGGATTCCACTGTAAATGCAGCCTGTCTCATGATCATGTTATATCTACAGCCCTGCACAAATACAAATTTTGTATCCGTGTACGATTTGCAGAAATGGTCCACAGATATAAAACAGATATCCGCAGATTTGCAAGGCTCTAATTATATCTGTCCCAAACACGTAAGTTATTTTCCATATGTTTCTATTAATTAGATACAAATGGATAATGAATCAGTTACTAAATGACAAATTCTGCAATGAAGGTCAATCACATTAGCCCTTTTTCCCTTGTCCTCACAAGCACTTTTTTAAACTTCTGCAAGGGAATCACTATAGAAGAACATCACACCTGCAATTCTATTCAGAAGACCTTCCTCATAATCCCACAGGAACAGAGAGAGAGAGAATAAATCAGGAGATTCTCCTGCCTATACCAAACAGGGAAACAACCTGTGTTGCTGTAAAGGCAAAAGCCTCTACTGATGCTGGGAGCATGTCTGGGAAAGGATAGAAAGGGGAAAGAGAGAAAAGAGGACAAAAGGATAGGAAGCAGAAAAAGTGGGAAATATACAGAAGAGGACTGGATGACAGGTTCTTAGTTTCACACATGGTCACCCTGAGAACCAAGTGGACAGATTCACTCTTGCATCTGATCTGTAAATGGCTGGATAATCCCCTTTTATATTAGAGTTCTTACAGCATGTTTATCACCGTGGTATCTTAGAGTAGTGGCTCTATATAGCTTGTAACTGACTAGAGCTCTAACTTCTTAGCCTAGGAAGGGATTGGAGAATGAGAGTCCTCTATCTAACAACTTGCTCTGACCAACTGAAGCTACGCTAACAGGCTCTGGGGCCTTGTCTACACTAGGAAAATTAGGATGCTTCATTCTTCACTATGCAACTACTCTGGGAAGCAACAACAGCAGAAGCTGTAGTGTAGTATAGACAATGCTACAACACCACCACAATAGTAACGTAAGCAGTTGTCAATGATGGGGTTATCGAAAATGAGAATCACCACCATATGGATCTTGAGACACAGAGATTAAGTCGTAAACAGTGGCAGAGAGTCAGCAGACACCGATTGTAATCACTTCCTCCACATCCAGCTATCTGTGCACTTCATGTCACAAGGATTGCCACTCCTGCATTAGTCTTTTTAGCCAAAGTCGTACTCACAAGACATAAAACTGTTGTCAGCATCATCTTCAGCCAGGAAGGACAACAAGAACTGTAGCGAAGACAATAGAGATGCCAAGGACTTTTCTCCACTACACCGTCTACCATTGCTGGAGAATTAAGGGTCCCAGTTACTCTAGGACGGGCAGAACCCAGAAGAAAGGACTTTCGGCCTCTCTCGGCACAAGAGGTTTGACACAACATGGGCAGAGTAGTAGGATGCATGGCATCACTCCTTCTCCCTCCCCTTCAGTTTAAGAAAGAAACAGGAAAAAACTGAAGCGATTCAAAGAAACAAGAGAACAAAATGGGAGAAATGAGAGATGAGTGGGACCGCACACCCCGAACCCCAGCACAGCAAGGCCCTGCAGGGCAGCCACAAGGCACCGGGGACACAGACGGGACGTGACAGGGCAGAAGGGCAGAAGGGGGACCCGGGGACCCCCGGCCGCCAAGCCCTGCAGGCTCGTAAGGCTCAGCGCCCTGCCACCCGCACCGCTGGGGCTGGGTCTCCCCCCGCGCGGCTGTGGGGGGCCGCGCTGCCTGGGGCGCGGGTGTCCCGCCCCCCACACCCGCCCCAGGCTGCGCGGCCGCGCGCTGCCCTTTCCCGGGCTGGGCGGTGTCGGGGGTGCAGCTCTGACACCAGAGCGGGCGGCCGGTGCCTGGCTCCTGACCGCGGCCCCGCCTCCTCCCTGGAGGGGCCGGGCCGGGGAGCGGGCCCGCGGCGCTAGGGGTCGGCGGCCGCGGGGTGAGCGGGCCTGGGCGGCCGCGGGGCGGCCTTACCTGCAGTTCCGCGCGCTCCGCCTCCCACTCGGCTCGCTCCGCCTCGAAGCGGCCCCACTCGTGCTGCAGGAAATGCAGGATCCCGGGGACGCTGTACTGAGCGCGGGCCGCCGACACCGGGGCCGGGGCGGCCGCCGCCAAGGAGCCCCCCGCGGCCGCCTCCCCCGGCTCCAGCCCCGGCCCGGCCCCGGCCCCGCCCGGCGGCGGCGGCAGCAGCAGCGCGTTGTTGTTGTTGTTGTTGCTGAAGAAAACGCCGGGCCCCGCCTGCTCGTCCATGGCCGGAGCCGCCGCCCGCACCCGCCGCCTCCCGGCAGCAGCAACAACCTGGGCGCGTCCCGCCCGCCGTCACCGCCTGACAGGACGCCCCCGTCCCGCTGCTACCGTGGCCCGGCGGGGACAAACAAACCCAGCGCGCGAGCCGGCCCGGCCCCGCGGCACGCTGGGAAATGTAGTTCCAGGGCGGGCCGCGCGCTCCCTCCTGCCTAGGAGCTGAGCGCGGACAGGGCAGGGCGTAGAGTCTGTCCCGCCCTGGGCCCCTGGCTGCTCCCCGCATATGGGAGAAGTCAGTGCTCTTGGAGCTGCTGGGAGACCATCCCTGTCTGTGGGCTCAGACGCTTGGGGGGTTCTGTGGGCCAGGACTGCGCTGGGTCTCTGCAGGGATCCTGAGCCTCCCCGTGGAGGAAGGAGGGCAAGGCCTGTGCACGTCCTGGATCCCAAATAGTAGCTCAGACAATTCTCTGCCCCCAGCAGATGGAGTGAGCTGGCGCCTTCCAGGCAGACACACTCACTCAGCCACTTCCCTCCCTGCCCCCGCAAAAGCAGGAGCTGGAGGAGAGATGCCACGTAACCCTCGCCCAGGAACCAATCCTCATCCCTAATGATCTTTGCTCCCTGGGGCCTGGCCATGGCCAGCTGCCTATGACAGGTGCGTCAGACAGACGCACAGAGCCACAAAAGTCAATGTAGGAATGAGAAATGTAGAAATTCCAGATGAAATTTGGCTCTCCCTGCCCCTTAGCTATGAGAAGTACTCCTAACCTCTGTAAGGCTGGAGAACTTTAGTCAGAGACAGGCTGGCAGTTGTATCTAAAATAATCACTTTTTCATCATCATGGGAAGATTTTCTGCAAGAGCAGCTTAATGGAACCTTGCCTAAAGCTAAGGCAGCTCTGTTCAGTGATGCACCCACCCTACAGGCACTTCCTACTTCTTCCTCCTGTAAGTTACCATCCACAGTGCTTAATTTTTGCCAGGGCTGAGCCCTGACACCTCAAGGCTTGCCCATTCATAGCTCCAGCCCCTCTGGGCTTGCTGCATCAGTTATAAATGTAAAAAGATTGCTTGAGCCCTGGCACCTCTTACATTACAAATTAAACACTGACCACCAATCAGCAGGTATAGAATTCAGGACCTTCAGCAACCTTTGCCATGGGAGGTAGTGAAACAAGTCTGTTCACTATATACAGTAACCTCTAAAGACTAGGTACTGGAAGGGACACAAGACAGTGAGGCCCATTCTACACTAGTTAGGTAGATGGAAGCAGCCTTGTGTCAACCTTGCTTAGGAAGTATTTTCACTTAAATGGGGCTCCTGCCAATGTAAGTGCCTCACCATGCTGATTTAGTAACACTACCTCCTTGATGTAATTGGGTCAACAAATTGTGTGATTACCACACTCAATGTAACTAGGTCAACAAAGTGTCCGTGTACACACTTCATTGTTACTGGCTTTCAGGAGCTGTTCCACTATGTCCCGCACTGACAATATAATTGATACAAGTGCACCAGATGAGGACACATACCACCAACACATGGAGCCAAGTGTGTACACACAAGCCGTTTAATAACTGCGGTGGCTGTACGTAGGTTGACGTAATTTTGTAGTGCCGACATGACCTTTGCCACAATGTTTTAAAACTACAGTGTAAAAAAAAAATAAAGTAGAAAGGGCCATTTTCCTCTACTGTGAGATGATGGGGAAAGAGAACTGGAGCACTGAAATTATGGTGCATCACTGTCCCCTCCTCCCCAGCCTCAGGGAGGAAAATTCTAGGATGAGCAGCCTGGAAGGGAAGGAGTTTTGGAGAACAGTGGTGCTGAAGGGGGCTGGCACAAGAGAATCTTCTGAAGACCGCTCTTCCCTGCAGGGAAAGGAAAAGTTGGAGTGTTGAGACCTGTAAAGCCATCCCACAGAACTGCGCTAGAGGGGAGCTTGTCTTGGAAACTCTGTTCTCCCTAGAGGGAAAATGCTGAGGAGAATCACTGGACCATATTGCAAGAAGCCTTATGGGAGCCTTTGCTGAAATGACAGTGTGAGTTTAAACTTCTAAAATTGTCTTTTGGTGAGGAACTGGGCCAAAGGGGTGGCTTCAGCATTTGCTATTTGAGGAAAGCCAGAGCCTCCTACTCCACTGTAGCTGCCATGGACCTCAGCGTGAGGCTTTACTGCCTATTGCATAGCCTGTGCTTGCTTAAAGTTCTACTACAGATACACTAATGCTGAAGAGAAATGGGATTGCCAAATCCAGAAAAAAGCTAAAATGCATTATATCGCCTACATGAGTGCAAGGCCTGGTGGCAGCAGACAATTCTCCAGTTGAAGAATGTGGCACTGTTAGGCCAAGAACATGAGAGACCACTAACAATACTGCAAGTTCTGTAAGCAACAGATCCAGCACGCCACCACCTATACACTCTTGGCATAAGCTGAGCATTTGTACTGGCCCATCAATGGGGAAGGTACTGAGTAGTCCCAGAGCCTTCACCATACTTTGCACAGACTAGGAGTGTTGCTGTACTTCTCAAAGCAGTATATCTTGTTAGCTGCTGGCTACCTACCCGTTCTTCAGAAGGCCAATGCTCACCTGCTTCCTTGCCCAACAGTAAAATGTCACTAACTGCAGAGAGGAGTATTCACTGTAGCTGAGAGGAAAACAAACTCAAGTAGCTTGGACAGAGAGAATGAGGAGAGCAAGGGAAATGGAAAAAGCAGGAAAGGGGAGACAAAATATACAAAGAACGGGGGTAAAAGGAAGAGATACCGGGAGAAAAACAGGAAAGTGGAGAGACAGAGAGAGAGAGAAAGAGAGAAGAAAAATGTAGAAGAGAAGTGGAGAGAAGTTAATTCAGGGGAAAAAGACACTGGAAAAGGACAGTGAAACAAGGGAGAAGGGGGGAAAAAAAGGAAGAACAAAAGTGAAGGCATGCAAAGTTACTTTGCCTTTTAATCAAGTCAAGTTGGTGCCAGATTATATAAAATCTTTTTTTTTCCTGAGGAGCAGGAAAAGGATAGGACTATGTAGATGAGAAGCTTGTTTCTGTCTGCATGTGGTAGAGAAAAGCCTCTTTTCATCTGCGCTTGCCTCTCCCTTATCCCTCAATCTCTTTCTGTGTCTGTTTTCCCTTCAATTAACATTTTTTGCCTGTTTTACTTTTTTACTGGCTTCCTACAGCTTCCCACTTTTGCTTGGCTGGTTCTAGACTTGCATTTTAAGATTTGTTTCTTTGCCTTTTCTGAGTTTCCAGTCATTTTGTTTAATAAAAATTAAACATTCAATTCTGAGTGGAAAAAAAAGTGCTAGAATAAAACAAGACTATTCCAGGGGAAATTAGGAGACAATAACAAGAATTCTTGCTACTAATTCAGACAAGGCAGAGAGAGAGAGCTCATGACAGAAAGGAAGGCATGTCCCCAGTGCATACCAAGCCTCCCCTCCCCCCCTCAGCAATTTCATTGGTATTCCTGGATGTTTGTTGTATGACAAGGATAGGAACCCAGTAAGCATAAACTAACTTGAAACAATAAAAGAAAGCATTAAATTGTTTTCCTCACTTCCAGCTGTTTTACATGTTTGGTTTCTCTAAAAATATCTTGCAGACACATTTTTTTTGAAATTCTCCTTCCATAATAAAATGTTAAAAGCCTTGTTTTTTTAATTCAAATGAGCTTTTTAGTGTTTTTTTTAAATTATTATGATGAATTATATTGTAAATATTAATTAACTTAATCTCCACTACCTATAGAAAGAAAGAATAAAGAAATAATTTTTTGCTGCTACTCTTTCCTCACTTTGGGCTTTATTCTGTGAACAGCTAGTACTTCATGTCTTTACTCTCATGTCTAGTCCTATTACATGAGTGGAGTTAGATACATCCTGCAGTAATACATCCTGCAGTAATTGTTTGCAGGAACACAGAACTTGCACCATTCTTTGTGATCTTGAATAATGGTTAAGAACAATTTTGAATGAAACGCTTTTCTAAACATATACCATTATGTTAAAGAGTTTGCATAAACTAACTGTGACAGGATAAAAGATAAGTCTCCTGCTTTTAGTGATCTAGGTTATAATTACAGTGGCTCTTTCCCTTCTCCTTGCACAGAGGTTCAAAGGAAGGGCTATACCAGTGGCTATTTAGAAGAAAGAGTAAATGTCTATGGCAAGGTCAGAATCCATACTATTTTAGCCAAATATTAATCATAAGTATTAATCAGAATTTAATGGTATTTCCTGTTAGGTTCAAACAATAGAAATTTTAGGATCTACTTCTCAAGTTACATAAACTTGTACATTGACTTTTTATAGGAATACCCAGATGGCCAACAAAGATGAAGGGATAGAAACATACCCTACATTCATTATGAAAACCCTAGAGGTTGTACAACAAGCCTATATAGGTAGGGCTCCTGATTTATGTGGCAAACTGGGAATTCTGGAGCAGTGTGAAAGACATTAAAAGGCAGAGATTCCACAGATTCTTAAAATGGATAGGAATAGAGGCATTAACATTTAGTTCAATAAAAATACTGTACTTCAGAATTTTCCTGTATATTTCACAATGTTGCAGAATTCCCAGTTTATCAAGGAAAACAGCACTTCTGCATTGAATAAATTAGGATCCTTGCTAAAAACTGTAGATCTGATATGCGGAGTTTATGGTTCTATGCCTTCTACCTCTTCCTGACACTAGGAAAGGTGGGTGTGAGCTCTAGCCCCCTCCCTATGGCTGTATGAAGAAGGTTTTCCACCAGCCCCTTGTGAAGTCTGGCAGGAGAAAGAGCACAGCAGCTCCCATTATGGTCAAATCTTGCAACAGATAGCAGTGCTTGTCCTACTGTCTGAGAACTCAGAAAAGCAAGCAGAACACTGAACTGTGAGATCTGGACAGAGCAGGAAAATAGTTTACCACAGGAACCTTTGCAACAGGCAAATTCCACAACCACAGAAATGCAGATGGCATGTGGTCTCATTGATAAACTCTATTTTGAATGCATCTTTTTATTTATCTTAGTGAGAGAGAGGGGGGGTTGGTTCTTTGAATCCTTTTATTAACTCTCAGGCATGGAAACTGATCTGAAAGAAAGATATACCACAAAGTTAATAACATCTTATTTTGACAGCATGCTTGATTGTTTATCTTGGAAAAGACTGGAATCTTTTCCAATTCCTGCTCTTTTCATATTTCATGTGACATGAAATGAATGATAGGTTTGACACCCCCCAACTTCTGTTTTGTTTTTTAAAGAAAAAAAGATGCTTACACCTAAAATTTCCAAAGATAAACAGTAAATACTGAACACTGGTTTCTCCTCCCACTCCATCCCTGCTGTATTAGTGTGCTGGTACAACAGTGGTATAACATTAACTAGCTTATAAAAACACATTTGCAAGGTCTGGCTCAGTGTTCTAAAAATAAACACCACAATTTACTAGGACAAATGATATTTTTTGGTGGATAATTTATAACATGGATTCAACAAATATGACCAAACAAATTCCATTTCTTAAAAATCTATACAAATACTGGTAACATTACTTCCCTTATAATGCACAAATTTCAAGTAATTACACATAAAGCTGTCAGATTGCCTCTGACATACAAACAATGCAAAATACAGACATATATGCAGTAGCACATAAGGAATGATGTAGTACTTCTGATTTTAATTGTATGTATGATCCCAAAAATAATAACTCAAAATCATTCAAAAAAAGCTAGTTTTAAGTTTAATTGTTGGGACAGAATGTATTGTGGGTGGTGGTTGCCTGGCTGCTGCTTTTGCTTTGCTGGCCTGACTTGCTCGAACTGCAGTTTCTAGACGTGTTTTCAATTCAGGAGCAGCTCCCATTACTGTCTTGAAAGCATGAGGGTAGAGGGGACCAATGTGCATTAGATTCTGGAGTGCAAACTCGTGAAGATCTTTCGATACTGTAGACGCACAAGCAAAAGCATTTTCATTCAGTAAATAGGAGATCAGAGTTGGAACTAGAAGAGCAAGCAACTGAACTCCTGAAAGAAGAAAACAGCATAATAGATTAGAAATGAAAACTATATGGAAAATGAATTGTGGCAGTTATACTGTTCCTATAAAAGAGACATTACAATCAAAGCTGAAAACAAACAGAGCAATAATATAATAAAATCAAAGTGGTCTGAGATGCAGAAGACCTTTTTTCAGGTCATTCAGTCTTTTTCCTTGCTGGTGTAGGATTTTGCTGTATTCCACATTTTCTAGTGTTTAGTAGGCTTCAGTTCTGTCCCAGACACTTCACTGGGGAGATTATTGCATAGTCTGACAGAGCTCGCTGCTAAATGTGTTAAATTGGTAGAGCATCTTTTACCTCAAAGGATCCTACAGCACTTTACAGGAGATTTCTCAATCACTTCATCTTACTTTTTAAAAGCAGTCATGATGGGAGCATTACATTCCAGGTTAGGACACAAAGTGAAGAGTAATCCCATATCAGTTTGAAAATGCAGCAGGAAAATATAAGTACTGGTAGGATAATATAACTATCATGTTTGGAATTTGACTAGGACACTGACATTAACACCTCTTATACTGTCTGTATGGTCTCGTATTACAGCAAGGATTTTATAAATCAGAATTCCTGCATTCTAGTCCAGCCTTTGTCACTGACTCATTCTGTGATTTTCAGCAAATCACTTACTCTTGTTATGAATCAGTTTCCCCATCTGTAAAATGGGTGTACTATTAATCTCTCACATAGGTTGACTGAAGTATATTTGTATATTACTTTGAGAGCCCAAATAAAAGATGCTATGTAAACACAAAGTAGCATTACTTTTTATCATTACTTTTGAGAAGAGCTTCATGGTATCTTTAGTGACTACACATGGTTAGGACTTTGAAAGATTATACAGCCAATAGAACAGCACCCCATGTGCTGGTGCACTGGTTTAGTAAAAAACTCAGAAGGAGAGTCATCTACTAAATTACCAAGACTCTGAAAGTTTGCCATCCAAGTACTGACCAGTCCAAGGATCTTAGCCTGTGAAATTGGATGAGATAGTCTCTTTCTTGGACTTCTGTTCTTGGGGAAAAAAGAGAAAGTGAACTAAAGCAGCCATTGCTGTTGATTTTTTAAATAATCTAATTACAGCTTTATTTGGTTTAAAAATAAAGAATTATGTTAGACTATAAATTTTAAGTTCATAATAAACATTTTTAGGTAAAGGACTTATCAGAATATTACTCATTATTTTCTTATATTTTGGGATAAATGTGAACTGAGCTCTCATGTAAGTAGGGGGGACTCATATGTTGGCGCTAGCTAAAAAATATCAGATATTGTACAAAATTTCCCTGATAGTCTATCATTTCACACCTGCTCACCTCAGCTATTCCAAAACTAGAGTGGCTCTTGAGCAGGTTCTACCAATTGTACATGGGTTAGTTAGGGTTTTTTTGTTGTTTTGTTTTGTTTTTTTTAATGTGGATGACTATAACTGGGTAATATGTTGAAAACGGTAATCTTATTTACAAATTTGATTCCATGTAGCTGGGGTGTCAGTCACGCCCCAAATGCTGATTCATTTTTAACTTAAAATTCAGTTAAGATAATATAAATATATTCTTTTTTGTTTTAAAAGAAACTCAGCAATCCACTTGCAGAAAGAAAGTGGTGTTACTCTCTTCAGACCTGCCCACAATTTCAAACAGCCCTCCGAAACCCAGCACAACTGAATGTTTCTCAAGATAATCAAATACTTTGGTGATGGAGGTGGTATTGGCAGAAATACCTAGAAAAGTAGACAAACAGATCTGCTAAAATGGTCAGCAGTGAAACAAGTAAGAACAGGTGCAGTTCACATCTCTCCATTACTTTTTCCATCTGTAGGCACAAGACGACAATACTACACCACATTTGCAAGGTTTCTTTATAACCACAAGAGGTAGGAGTGCTAGTGCTGCATTCCATACCAGGCATTTGGCTCAGTGCAACCCCTGCACACAGCAGCCCTTGTCATGTAAAACTATCATACGACAACCGGTTGTTGCATGATTTCAGCCACCATCTGTCAATGTATCACCTCCACCACCAAATCCCTAACTACAACATTCCTGATCTAAAATGTTTTCTTTCAGAGTTATTAGTGTTCTACACAACCAGATACTTACTATTCTGCTCCTCACCAAGGGCAACCAATGTTTCAAGGACTTTAATTCCTTCCTGAACTGCTAAAAGCTCCGTGTTGCTGTTTGGACGGTTACTTTCCACAGCTTTCAGTTTTTCAACCATTATTGGTGCCAATGAATGGATGTATGGAGTTGACAGGGCACGGTTGGTATGTTGGAACACAGAAAGTAGAAGCTGGTAACACTTGGCTTGAACCTAATCAAGATAAACACATGTTATTGATTTGTATATTAGCTTGGCAGTCAACAGTACAATCCATCATATCTTTGTGTGAACATAAAAATGGTTGGAGGAAATAAAGAAAAAGACCACTGAAATTGGGGGCAAACAGCAAAACACTAACCAATGGCTCAGCTGCTAAAAATACTTTTACTCGGTTTTCAATACAAGAAAAAGGAGTGCAACTAGGAAACAAATGCAGGAAACAAGAGAGCAATGACTATGGCCTTGTTTACACTACAAAGATAAATAGACCTATATGTTAGGTCAACTTACAGCCACTGCATTAATTACTGTTCTGGCTGATGTCCACACTACCCTCCTTGGGTCAGTGGTGTATGTCGTCAACAGGAGCACATCCACCAACCTAAGAGGGGCAGTGAGAGGAGCTGAGAGCCCAATTTCTCAGCTCCGCTGATAGCTCCCTGCCGGAAGCCCGCCCTCCCCTCCGAATTGCTGCCGGGAGCAGGGGGAAGCCACCTGGGGCTTCTTCCCACCCCATTCCCCACCAGGAGCCAGGGAAAGCTGCCTGGAGCTTCTCCCCTTCCTATTCCCGGCCAGGAGAAGCCACTCAGGACTTCTCTCCCCTCTCCTAGCCAGAAGCGGGGTCTAGCCACTCAGCTCTCCACGCAAATGGAGGGAGCTAGGCTCAGCCAACAGCCAATATAAGGAATGCAGTGTCTACACTGACACTGGGTTGCACTAAGTACACTGACATAAGTAGACATAAGTGTAATAATACCTCTCTTTGAGGTGGTATTATTATGTCGGCATAGCAAGAGAGTTACATTGGTGGGAGAAGCATTTCAGTGTGTACACCTCCACAGTTTTGTTGACAAAAGCTGACTTTTGTTGACAAAACTCTGTAGTGTAGACCAGCCCTAAGTGAAACTAGGTACGATGGACAGGAAAGTTAAAGAATAGTTAATAATGTATTTAATCAGCCACATAGGGTGCATCCTAGAGTCCACTGGGAGCTGACTGTATAAATAACAGAATTACCAGCAATAACACTGGATACATATGAGAAGTCCTTAGAAGTGCCCTTCCAATCCCACAGAAGTAAAGTGGTCCCCCAGCCTAAAAAAGTGTTACAGTAGATTTAGGTAATGACGAAACATAGGTCATGGAAAACTAACCATGTCCTTGCTATTCTAAAATTCTGTCAATAAAGAGAACTCAGTGAATGTATCTGATTTGGAATTTAAAAGGGATTTTTCCAAAATATCACATAGGAAACTCAGACAAATTGGAGATATATGGCCTTGAATAAAATATGATAATCCAGGTACTGGACTAAGGAGTTGGACATATTTACACCACCACATAGGATGAGTTATCAAGCAGGGTGCCACAGGAACTGTGAGCAGTGTTATTCAAAGTATTAATGACCTGTGAGAAGATTAATCTGATACTGATTGCATTTTGGGGTGGCAGAAAACTCGGAGGTAGAGATAAAATTACAAATTAAAATGATAGATTATAGAAATTAAAGAAGAAAGAGACCTATTAGGTTATCTGGTATCTCTTGCAGGATTAATTCTTTACAGCAGATTTGGAAATATTTTGTAAAATTCAGTTTTAGAAGTCCCCCAATGTGTTGGGCCTTCCCCAACTTCCATTTGGATGCTGTCTAAGATTTCCATCTCAGGACATTTTTTCCTGATATTCAGCCTAAATTCTGTGATCAATTTCAACTGGTTACTCCAATTTGTACCCCTGTACGACTATAAATAACATCCTTCCATCCTTGTTGTTTCCACTCTTCCAATTCTTGTGGCAAATTACCACACAGCCCTTCGTTAGCTTTTGTTTAAACTGCACATGTTTAGGAATAACATCTTCACGTTTGCACATAGCAGCTTACTTTGAATTCAGCAGGAGCCCTATATGCCAGGTTTTGATGGCAGAATTTGGTCCACAGTCCTTTTAATCTGTCCTCAAATGTAGAAGTTTTGCAGATCCTACACTCACTGAAGCCAATTGCAAAGATTCCACTAACTCTAATGGCGCAGGATCAGAGCCTAAATCCACATTGGAGATTATAGAGCCCTTTCTGGTGCCTAGAATGGAATGCGGGCACAAGGGCTTCTTAGCTGAGAGCTCTTGCTTCTGGAATAACCTTCTGTGTGTCCAACAAACCCGGAGTCCCCTAACTTCAGGATATAATATAAAGCATAGTTATCCATTCAGGTTTTTGTTTGAGGTTGTGATTCAGGGGTGAAGTGGTATTCTTTTGTGGTGCAAGCATTTTTAAAGGATTCTCTTTTTATATCATTACAGCTTATTTTTAAAGTATGTGCTTTCTCATTAACGAGCACCCACCTAGGGGCTGTGGTAGTTGCCATTTTATATATTGAAAAAATAAGATAAATAATACAGAAATTCAATCTAGAGTATATTTCCCATGTAAACATACAAAACCGAGCATGGACATAGCCTGGCTGATACGCTGTTACCAAATCATGCTGGGAGAGGTTCATTAGTGGCTGGATGAGAAAGGCAGAGAACTGCCTTGAAGGGAGTACAGAGTCGACCTTCTCTTGTTGTCTATGTCTCTCTATAGAGTTGAGTACAGATAAATGGAAAGGCTCCTTCTGAGCACTAGACTCTTCCCTCTCCATTGTCTCCATCAGGAGATCCTGCACGTGGGACTACTGAACTGGAAGAAAAGACATGGTCTCAACCTGTTTCTCGCTACGAACTCCAGTAAATCATGCTTTGGGAAAATGCTGTACAGTGATAGAGCATAAGACCCCAGCTCAGTCTGAAAACAGATGACTCATATGCAAAGAAGGAGTTTCAGGTTGAATAGAATTCTAAATGCCTAAATATGGTATGCTTTTTGTATATTTTTTTTTCTCCTCAGGAAATCTCTGAGTGCCTGCATGGGGAAACACTATATAGAAAACCTCTAGAAAAATCCCACAAGCATTAGAGAAAATAGAGGAAGAAATTTAGATCCTATATCAAGAAATAAAGTTTGGAGATAATTCAAAACATCTACATAGCTGGATTGAGAGTCAAGGGAAGCAAAGAGCTGGACTATGTAAAAGTTCCTTCTTAGACATGGGCACAGAATTTTCTCCTCCTTCATTCTCCCCCTTAAGGAGTACAGGGAAAGCAGTTCTTTTTTAAGTATCTCGTCATTACTCAGAGAGCCAAGAGAAGGGACACTACATGGTAAGTTACCACTGCCAACTTTTAACCTTTATAACCAATACTTCTAGCCAACTCAGTGCAGTCCTTGCCTAGGTAAGAGAAGAACTGATGATTTTCTTTATATTATCTCTTTTATCTCCTCTAGTCTATCTCTCTTCATTGTTCCTTTCAAGCAAATAATATTCAGTTTAAGTGCAACTGTAAATTGGAAGTGACTGATAATATTGTGTGAATTGTTGACTGAGAGTCTCTGGTGATGACAAAAGCTCTACCTGTGGGGGAGAGAGAGCAAACTGGTGGAGTCCATCAAACTAGACGTACAAAAGTCACAAAAAGGGGCTGTGAAAGAGCGTCAGTCCCTAGCCTAAAAGCTTCTTCAATTGGTGAACAGGTATCTGTGCTGGCATAAAGTGAGTTCTCTGACCTTGGGGCTACAAGGTATAACCTTCCGTTATACACGGGTCTGGGAAACATCCTTTCACCTAAAATCACACTTTGTAAGCTCCTATCTGCATATTTGCATAAATGCTTTAACAAACTGATTTCTACATGTTTCACTTCAAGCTAACTGAGCATGTTTGAGCCAAAGCAGGTTAGAGGTTATTGCATTTGCAATGGATTAGTTGAAAAGATAATTTAAAGAGAAGACAGAGCAAAGAGAATAAATGAGTTTCATAGATAAGTAACAATTTTCAGAGGGCCTCTGAAATGATATGCACATGCAAATCAGATGACTGCATACCTGATTTGCACAATCAAAATAGGTTTTGTACATGTAGGTAATATAAACACAAACTTTGTACATACATAAGTAAGAGAATAACTGAAAATTTGGGCCCTAATCCTTATCTATGGAAAAAGGAGTTTGTGTAGTATGATTAGGAAGTAGTATTCAAATAAATCAGAGAAGGTCTAGATTTTTTGGCCCAATGGTCTTTTCCTTGCTAAAATTTTATATATTAACAAAGATGTAACTTTCATAAATCTATAAATCAAGAATTTGGCACAAGTAACTTGAAAATCCTACTGCAAAAGTGCCAAGTTCTGTTATAATTGTCATTGTTGCAATATTTTAAAATGATGGTTAACTTGACAAGCAGGACCTGGTTACTTTTTGAAGTGAAGAAATTACAGGTTTCAGGGAACTCAAAATAAGTAACATCATTCCTAGTTACTTTGTGTCAACCATCTAAAATATTGTGAACACTCCCACATGATGAGCTTACCCAAGGATCACAGGAATTCAATGCATTTTTAAATCTGTCAATGCAGCCGTTCTGTAAGGACTGCACTCCAATTATTTCTGTACTTGCAGACCAAAGGAAGAGAGCAATAGCTGTAAGCATGCTTACTTCATCAAGAATAGGCTTAGTATGCTCTGAAAAACAAAAAGAAAAGCAGGCTGAGTTTATTGTAAAAAGGTTTTAGAGTTTGTTTAGTAAATCCTAGTGTACTAGAATAATTCACAACAAAAAGATGTACTTGAAAAGACTTCAACTGCATACACATGTGCCTATTTGCCACCACCAGAGTCTCACATTTTTCTATTAGTGGTAGTGACTAAAATAGTTAAAGTTGCTCAAGATGACTAACTTGAGTTTAATCCTCTGTTGTAAACTGCTTAAATCTTTCTGAAATTTCCACCTATGAAGTGCCTGGTCACTGACCATGTGTATATTTTTATTGTTTTTAAAGTTTAAGCAAAAGTAATTATGCTATTTTTGAGTAGAAAGGTGGTGGGAAAACATAATACTGTCCCTATTATAAGCATATCTCTTGCAAACCTTTTTAGAACAGCCTCTGCAGCTGAAACGGGTGGAACGTAGAAACCTAAATCTACTGTGGGAGTAGCCTGCACACAAAGGTTCTTGAGTACTCTGGCGAAAACTGGTTGTGATGTGACTGAGTTATAGCTTGTCAAAATCACACACAGTCTATTTTGCACAGAATTTTTTTTTGCTAAAATGGCGAAGTATGCAACTTGATTCTGTCCTGAAATTCAAACTGAAGGCGTGTAAACTCTTGCCTCAGTGCACGCATCTTGCAAGCAGTTAAATGAAGTCTCCTAAAGTCCACAGGAGGTCTACAATAAGAATCCGTGGTGCTTATGGAAATGGGGGTTTGAAGGCCTTTGAACTGAAGGAAAGTAAGTTTGATAGGACATGTAACTTAGGAGGTCACTAAAATTAATATGGGTTTGGCATGGAAAACTTAATCCAATAACTGTTTCCTCTCAAACATCCTAAAGGATGGCATTGTGTAATTACTCTCTTGAACCCCACGAGTACTTCTGCCAAACTCTCCCCCTCTCCTGTTCAGTCTGTATTCAAAGCTATTGGGGAATGCAGTGAGATGGTTTTGGCTGAGATACTATCAGTAGGCAAATGACATGCAACTCCAGGTCTTTCTTTTGGATCAGACAACATGGATTGTACAACCTCTTTGTTCTTCTAAGGCAGAGAAAGGGCTTGGATCAGAGGAAGCTGGGTGAAGCTCAGTGAAGATGAGACTGAGATGCTGCTGGTAGGCCAAGGGAAACATCTAGGGGTTGTGGCAGGGGTATGTTTTTTCCCATTGTTGAAAGGGTCTCTCAAGTCCTTTGTGAAGGAGATTTACAATCTGGAAGGCTTTTGGGTCCTCACTTCTCTTTGATTCCCTGGTGATGTCACTGGCTAGTCTCTTCCCCCTCTGTATTATGCTAAACCAGTGGTTCCCAACCTTTTTGGCTCAAGGGCCACAGATATCATTGTTACAACCCTGAAGGGCCACCAGTCTATGCCAGCAGCCCTTCCCCTTGTCCGCTCACTGCAGCCAGACAGAAGGAGTTCAGTGAGGAGGCTGCCTCCCTCCTCACTGATCTCCTGTCCCCCAGCTGCAACAGGGAAACCGCACATGTCCTGTAGCCCCATGTGCTCCACCTGGGTCCTTAGGCAGTGGCTCTCTTCTGCAGCCAGGGGGATGAGAGATCAGTGCTCCCCACCCTCTGGCTCCAGCAGGGACCCCAGCACCCAGGCAGAACACTTTGCTGTGCTCCCTGCTACAGCCAGGGGAAGGGGAGTGCTGATCTCCCATCCCCGTGGCTGCAACAAGGAGACTGCACCAATCTTTTAGCTATGTGGCAATATGCTCCGCCTTGGTCTTCTGCAAGGCGAAGGGGAGTGGCGGGCTACTGGGAAAGTCCCCACAGACCACATTTGGTGCTTGGGCCACAGGTTGGGAACCACTGCTCTAAACTGTATTGTGACCAATTTTTTCATGTGAACCTTGACACAGTCATCCAAGCCTGTACTATCTTCACACTGGATTACAGTAATGCTCGCTATGATGAAGACAACATAAAGCCTATTATACCAATTCTCTTAAAGCACCACTGACTTCCAGTTTCCTTGGTTGCAAAGAATACCAAGGAAATTCCAAAGAATACCAAGGAAATTGGTATTTCTTTGGTATTCCTTGGCTGCAATTCCAGATATTGAATTTGATCTACTGCAAACAGCTCGATACAATTATGGCTGTGCCTATCTGATACACTGTCTCTCTCCCTAGGCACCATTTTGGCAGCTGAAATCGGATTCTCTTTGGGCAGGCAGATATTTTGGGGTAAGAGGAAAAGAGGGGTATAATCAAAGATGATATCTAGTTTATGGGCCTTGGTGACCTGGAGGAGGATAGACTGTCAACAGTAACAGAAAGTGAGGAGGGGTTTGGGAAAGAAGACAAGGAGTTAAATTTTAGCCATATTAAGATGAACTTGGTTGTGAGACATCCAGGAGTTTTCAAACAGGCTGAGATGCAGGACTGGCAGAAAGCAGACAGGTCAGGCATGGAGAGGTAAATGTGTGAGTCAAAGGTTCAGAGATGGTAGTTGAAGCTGTGTGAGTGGATGAGGTCACCTAAAGAATATGCACAGAAACAGAAAATAAGCATGCCTATCCCTGTGAGACACCTATGGAAACGAGAGAGGTGGAAGGCCTGCTGAAAAAGACATGGAGGAAATGACTGAAGAGATAGAAGAGAGAACTGAATTGTGAAAGCCAAGTAAGGACAAGATTTCAAGAAAAAGAGCATGATCAATATTGCCAAAAGACAGCTAAGAGGTCAAGAAAGATTAAGATGTAATGTGCAGCACTGAGATAAGGCATTCTAAAAGCAACATTATAGTCAGCATTATATATATTGAATACTTTATATATACGATCTATTTGAACACACAGAGTTTAGGTAGGCTTGTGTTTGCATTGCGATCTTTTCTGTTTTACAAGCTATAGCTATGTTAATCACAGCTTTTCATCCCCACAACCCTAACCTCCTATGTATCCTATAATATTTTACATATATATAGAAACATAACATTTACCTCTCCAGAACAGAAGACTTAGCTTTATGATGCTTAACTGGTTGAGACTAAACTGCTTACCTGGTTGGGAGTATTCCAAGATAGATGCCAGAGTGCTGCGGATAAGACTGGTCCATTGTTTTTGAGTTTCCTCAGTCTTGGCCATTGAAAGAGTTACAATGGTTTTTATCCCCTGAAGAGCTGCACTGACTGGTGGTGGGACTTGATTATCCACTGATTTTACTGCAGTTTCTTCCAATACTCTTGTAATCAGAAACAGGATTGTAGGTAATATCGTCATACATCCTGAAATAAAAAATAAAATGCATTTCTTGCAGTTAACTCTACGACGGATATGGTCCACAACTTCTTCATATTCTGTCTGTGGAGCATCTATTGCTAGCAATGGATATACCAAAATGCACTATAATTTATCTATGTGGTTGTAAATATAATTCAATAATATTTTAACAATTAAGAAACTAAATAAAATCTTCTTATATTCAAAATGTATTATATGACCATTTATATAATTTGAAGTCATTTGTGCTAATGTAGTTAAAAAGCATCCAGCAATTCAGGGGTTTATAACACAGGCTTTAAACATTTGCTCTAGGTTTGCAAGAAATTATTTTTAATAAGTCATTAGAGAAAGAATGCTCCAGTGGTTAGTGTGCTATTCTAGGACCTGAGACACCAAAGTTCAATTCCTTCCTCTGCCACAGACCTCCTGTATGAGCTTGGCCAAGTCACTGTTTTTTATACCTCAGTTTTCCATCTGTGGAATGGGGATAACATTACTTCCCTACTTCACAAGGGTGTTCTGAGGATAAATACAGTAAAAGACTGTGAGAAGCTCAGCTATTTTGGTAATGGGAGTACCAAAAATAGATAAATAACTGATTCTTTCCCCCTGATTAGGGCTTCCTTTGCATCCCAATTGGAGCCCTAAAGAACTCCCTACACACAACACCTGTACTCCTCCTTTCCCCAACTCAAATTCAAGGCCACGGGACTGGGCAGACATCTTTCTGGCTGAGGAAGCCTGGCCAAAATTCCTTGTAGTGGCCATCAATACCATTCATTAACTGGTCTGATAGGTAACTACTGAATGACAAAAGTGCTTTGTTCCATGCAGAGAATGATTAATGCTGCCTCTCAAGCACTCCTTTACTCAGTCATCCCGGAAAGCAAGAGAAAATGGGACCAGGAATCAAATCAGAGGCTCCTGCATCGCAGCAGTACAAGACTCTGGGCCAGCTTATAGAACAATTTTAACTAAACATTTGCCACACATTAATTAGTAATTTCGACTACCAGCTCAAGTATTTTTCACAAGTTATTTTCTCGAGAATTGTTATTAACGTTGCACCTCACTAAGGACTCAACCTCAAGAAGTGCTGAACATCTGCAACGTCAAGAATTTGTTGCAGACATGACAAACCACTGCCGTATTAAAAAGAACAGTACATGTTTTAATAGATTTTCCTGATGTCCCTGTGACCTAAAAAGGGATCACCCTTAAATTGCTCTAGAACCTAAACATCACCATCAGTAAATTAGCTTCACTTTAGTTTTAAGTGGCCTGCAATAGAGGTAACATTTTTACAGCTACTGCTGTGTCATATGGTCATTTCAAATTATAGGATTGTCTTATATTTCTCAAAAAATCCATCCATTTATGCATATGAAGTTATAGTAGAGTACCGGCTGGAGAGCACAGAGAAGGCAGGTCAGATAGGATGGTAACCGTAGCAGCCACAAGGCGAGCACTTTCTTCAGAGAGTTGGGGTTTGGTAGAGACATGACTTGGAGAGTCTGACATTTTTGTGCTTAGATGTGGCATGTGTCGTACTAAGATAAACATTAGTAGTTCCATGGCTGCAAAGACCAGAGATTTTCCAGGCACAAGACCACCAGTCTCACCACCTTCTCCTAACACAGGGCACATTTCTTTTTCTTTGATGTCATCTTCATCTGCAGTGAAAGACATTTAGTTAAATGGTAAAAACCCCAAAATAAATATTAGATCAAATACATTGCAAGGTAGACAATACTTTGAGAAAAGCCAGAGGTTCTTATTAACATATAATGTCAGACAGATCACATTGGTTAAGAAATATATTAGTTTTAAATTTACAATGTACTGAGTGAGTTTTAAATTGCCTTAAAGGTTTTGTGATTGCAACAGTTGACTTTAAAATTCCATAGAGTCCAGAAATTGATAACATTTAATAATTACAATGTCTGAAAACAGATGCTATGTTTCACACTTTTAAAATAAGTCTTGTGGTAAAATTACCATCAAAATGTGCCAACTTCTGCATGTTGTCAGGCACAATGTCATGTGAAGTGTATTAATACAACAGTTTTCTTTCTTTATCTTAGTTATAAACAAATAAGATTTTTGTAGAAAAAATATTAAAGTGCAATTTCAGTCTGAAACATGACTCTAAAAATAGCATTGTGGGATTCTGTGTACTGTCTTCATGATGTCAGTATCAAATGTGCTCAGTTTACAAGATTTTTGCCTGACTGGCAGATCTACAAGCTATGTTCTCTCCTTCTCATGCATCACTGCTATTAACAGAGTCTAGCAATTAGGTCATCAATACCCCTATGCAACTCCACTGAATTCAAATTATATTTTAGTGAACACGTGCTGTCCCATTGCCTGCATGGGTTTGGAAAAATATAACTTATTACGCTTTAGTAAACAATTCTATAGATGCAGAAAAAAGAATAAAATGCAGTCCACTCTCTCTTAGCTCTGTAGGCTCTTTCTCCAGCGCTAAGAAGAATAAAACCCCCACCCCACACACAATCCCCCAGAAAAAAAAAGGGGGAGTGAAGATAACTGAGCATACAACTATGAATACATTGAACTGATCTATGGGATAAGCAGGAGCCATTTTTACCTAATCAGTTTTCAGAATAGAACCACACTTAATTAATTTGATTTCTTCTCCTAATTTGGAAATTTGTTGCTTTCTTCCTTTGCAAATGCAAATAACAGTTTTAAGTTGGTTTATTTTTAAAGTCTTACTTAGAGTGTTCCTTTTTTCTTGCAAGTAATCTTGAGCTGCTCTCACTATCTGTTGGACAACTCTAGTAACTAACAGCTGGACTGAAGGAGTATCCCAGGTCAGTAGGAGTCGATGCAGCACACTCAGAAGTTCAACACCAAGGAGCTAGAATAAATTAAAGTGTTTTAGAAAAGAATTTCAAATTAAAAGCGAATGGTTCACAGTCTCCTAATTACCAGCAAAAATGGTTTCTGGGTAATCTATTATTTTTAGCCATCAAATATTTCTTCTTGATTTTAAAAAGCACAATTCCTTTGGTACACACTAACTGCTTTTCAGTCCACTTCTGAAAAAATCACTTTTGCATATGACCCCACCCTTTATCCCGTTATATCACTCCTTTACTCTAAGTGTTTTTCACTCACCATACCCTGGGATTTTTTAAAAGAGCAAAAATGGTTAAATCTAACTCCAAGAGAAAAAGAGAGCACTAACTGTGGTTTAGGGGATTTACACATTCCTTTCTTGTTCTCTCATTTCTATTTTAATGGTAAGATTTAAAAGCAGAAAATAAAAAAAATGGGCAGAGTATGCTGATAACACAAGCCTAGTGGTACTAAATAAATGCATTTGGTTGAGTATGGCAATTTACTCTCTCTCTCTCTCTCTTTTTTTTTAAACATTTTCTATTTTTTCACCTCAGCTGCTTGCAAACTACTGTTAGAGTCCACTGGGGGATATGGAGATCGGATGCTAAAGGGAAAGCCTTCCTTGGCCAGAGTAACCAAACATACATACAGAAGCACAAAGGTGACTATGATATAACTTTGCCAGACTCATTCAGTAAGTAGTGCATTCTCCACAAAAAATAATGAATAAATAAAGTCCTCATAAACACAATAAGGCTCCTAAGGATGAAGACTTATGAAAATAAACTGTTAGGACACATCTGGGACATAGTACTATAAAAGATGTAGCGTTAGGCCCATTGAGCTCACATGATCTGAAACGTCTTCTAAATGGTTGAATGTGGCTTTCATGCAACTTACTCAAGAGCAGGGGAGGAGACAACACAACTGTTCACCCACAACTCTCTGCGGCTAGCAAAAATTAAGGTAATTGTAAATAAAAAAGAGAAAAAGTACTGGGTCTACAATGTTGCTACACGACTTCCATACTGCTTTCTCACTACAGTTTCTGTTCTACAATAGTGTACAGTCTCTGCCAGAGAGAATCATAAGGTAGATCATCTGTGATTTATTGGGCATTAAGGAGGAGATAGTGGGTGATAAATCCACTGAGATTAATTTTTAATAGCAATTCAGTCTAACAAGAGTGACCAGTTAAAATGGAAAATCTTTTTACACGTCCCACCGATTCCTACACCAAATCATCCTCGGAAATTAAACAGATCACATAACCCACAAGATATAGCAATATATTTCTGTTATGAAAAAGGTTTGGTTTATAAAATTTTCCTTCCTGAATTTAGAATATGTCTCGCCATAGGAGAATCTAGTATGTTAGATATTGAACATAATGATGGAAGAATGTTTCCAGTAGAGCAGCTCAAACATTTTTGATTGCTAATATTATTCATTTAAATTAGTCCTTTATTCAAAGATGGAACATTTGAAAAAACATTTCTAAATGTTCTAGCATTCCTGCTTTTGAGAATTTAAGAAAGAAACTTTAAATGAAAAAAACGTAGCATATTTTTTGTTTTGCAAAATGTTGGAGCTTTTTTGTTGTTGTTCTCTATTTGCAACTTTAACAGCTTAGTTTTAAAGAATCATTTTTGAAAATTTAATGTAATAAAGCATTTATTGTTTAAAAAATTCACAGAAAACAGAAAAAGGAAAAAAATTGGATCGTTATGAAAAACCAAAAACACCACTTTGAATTTGAATATATTTCAGCAACCCCCCCCACCTGTTTTTGACCAGCTCTAATTTTTAGGGACACAGAAGTAAACAGAATACAGATTAATTATTGAACACTTACACACATACACATCTAAAAACAGAATAAGCCACTAAAACCCCAACTTCAGTAACAGATCATTACATCTATGTACTATACCTGATCTTCTGCAATATGAATTTTAGCACAAGGGGAATTCAGTAAAGTATGCAGAGCCTGTAAACAAGATGTGACATGTTCAATGGGCTCCTCAGGTCTAGGGGAACAGAGGAACTGTATACTAACACCTGAAAAGAAACAAACAAAAAAATCATTTCTATACCAATAAGATTAGGGTTGTTTTTAATATCATATTTAAGTATTTAAACAGTGTGGAAGTTGGGTTTGCTTGAGGGTTTCTTTAAACACAAAATTTATACTCATGTTTATTTTTGCCATTGAGAGATATTCTTTGTATTAAAAATGCCAGATCTGTCACTTTCTCCAACTAAAGCCAAGACTAAGACAGTAAAACAGTAAATAATCATGGTCACTAACTTATAGACCTGGAAAAGAAACTAATGTGTCTCATTTTCTTTTGCAAGTCTGTAAATTAAAAATCTGCCACTTTTAACTGTGTTTTTAATTTTCTTTATATTAATATATTTGAACTGGAAAAAAGACATTGTAATACAAGAGAGATCTTATTTTCAGGTATGACCGAGATACACAAGCAAACAATTCTCCAACAAACATTCATATTATGATTACAAATGTTTAAAGCTTAAATACTCCAATTACAGTAATTTCATGTGCAATCTCTATTAAGAACTGCCACAGTTTAAAGAGAGAAATATAAAAATAACATTTATCTTTTAAAAACTAAAATTTTTCTGGGTTTATTATACAAAAGTCTTGGAGTTAATTATACAAGTGTCAGTGCAACACAGTTTTCTAGTTAGCCACTTTTGTATAACATGGATAAAAAACTATTCAAAGGTAAAACTAAGTATACAGATAGGGCACATATTCCAAATTCCACAAATCTATACATCTAGACATTTGTATAGCTCTCATCACCATCGTACCTGAATGCCTCAACTACTAACAGATGCTGTCCTGACAATATCCCCGTGAAGCAGGAAGTACTATCCCCAATTCCACAGATGCCGAACTGAGGCACAGGGTAGGTCACGTGATCTGGCCAATGGCACACAGGTCTTTATTGAATTATGTGCTGATCAGGAGGTGTCATTTAATCTAGTTTGTGATTCTAAAAGAACACGTCTAGAGAACATAATGTGTGTCCTCTGAACTGTAAAAAATATATTTATGATATATATGCTGATACCTAATGACTTATTTTTAAGCAATGTAAAAATCAGACATAAAACTCATCTGGAAAACTTCATTAAAAGGACACTGGCACAGTATTTTTCACAGCTCTAAAAATCATTCTGGAGAGACGGGTTGCCAGCCTGTAGATTTGGAACATATGGTCCATTTTAAACTGGCTAGATTTCAAGTTGATGGTGGCCTTTTAATGCAACCACATTGTGGTATTAAACTCTGAAATATATCATAGAGCTCTTACCTAAAATCAAGTGCATTCTATCTTTGTTAATCTCTGGCAAAGATTTAGTGGTAGGTGATGTTTCAGGTGCCTGGTTTAACATAATGGACGAGGCACGTTTGTGTGAATTAGGCATTGCTGCAGCTGCTTCTTCTGGTGACTCAGAAGCATTAAATCCTGCACTGTTTAGCCAGAGTGCCACTGCATGTAGGATTGGAGCCCAAGAATTCCGGTAGTGCAGTCTAGCTGTATCAATTGTCTCTGGAGTGTAAAATGCTCCACCTGTTAAATTAGCAAAGCAAATGTTAACTAGTATAAAAAGTACACGTGTGTGAGAGAGTATATAGTTTAGGTAGACATCTATAGGGTATATTTGCTGATGTAGACATTCAAGTTTGAACCTTGTTACTGCTACATGCACCACAACTTTCCATGCACGCATCTGTATCATTATGGCTGTCCCCATATCATTTCCTGTTCTTTGATATCAAATATTTTTTGCTACTAGATGACAAAGTGAGACTAAATTTCTTCTCTGTCTGAACTTCTTTCTATGCTGCAAAAAATAAATATGACATCAAGAAATCCACAAGGAACTGGGAAACTGACTAAAAGAAAGAAAGGACCAGGAGGATGCAATACAATTCACGAAATATCAGCTCTCGCAAAACAAAAGCAGTATTAGCAACCCTAGATACCTTAGCCATAAAAAGCCAAGTATTGGCTCTATATCTGAGTTTCTCTTTTCCTTATTTAAGGGAAAAAAGTTAAGATTTCTTAATTACATCCCATTTACAAAAAACAGCTACAAAACAAACACCCAAGAGTTTGGAAATTCTGTTACAGTTGTCACTGAATATAAACTTTTATGAATTTATAATTAATTTGCAAAGTTAGTAAAATCTTTAATTCTTTTCAATGGAACCTTAACATGGTTCAGCTCTTTAAAATGTTATATTACATTGTAATTCTATGGTTATATTAAAGCCTTCCATGGATTAGAATGCAACAATTTATGATTTTCTCGCCAGTGGCCCTGAGCCTTCTTATATTTGAACCATTGTTGCATGTACATAACAGTATTTTTCTGAGCTGGACATTGAGCTTTTCAAAGCAGGACCTTGTTTTTTCATGTGTTTTGTTAAATACAATACATCCCATTCACAGTCAAAAAGACCCTCATCATGCAAACCTGCCTCTGGTTAACTTTAAGCACAAGTTAGCCCACTGTCTTCAGTTAATTTACTCACATCTGTAAAGTTAAATGCATGCAAGTGTTTGAAGGATTGGGAGTAAGTGTACTATTATTTAAATAATCATAATGTGATCATTTATACTACTGTTCACTCATGTATTATAGTCTATTATTCAATTCTCAATCATAATTTATTAATGTATCCTCATCTACTTTAATTTTCAATAAATAATATTTTAATTCTATTTAATATTTAATCATATTATTTTTATGTTTTTAATATTTCAAGGTATGAACTTAGGTCAAAATTTCAAAAGATGGTTGACTACCTTTAGGCACCTAAATCCATGTCTAATCATCTAAAATTAAGTAGCCTGATTTTCAAAAATGCTGCACACTCACAACTCCCACACAAGTCAATGGAAGCTACAAATATTCAGTAGGTTTGAAAAATCAGACAACTTTATTTCAGATGATTATACATGAATTTAGGTAATCCTGGAAATGATTAAATATGAATTTAGATGGATAACTTCTGGCACCCAGATTTTTAAAAAGTGTACATTATATTTTATATCAACTATAATCAGAGAAAAGAACAGTGTAAATTCTAAATTATGGGAATACCTTAGGAATTAAATATATTTTAAAGACTTGTTTTATTCAATTTAAAGAGTGAGCAATTTTAGAATATATTACACTTAGAGAATCTCTGTATATTTTACTGTTGCTCTAGTACTTTGTGGAAACAAGGATTGCAATGAACACTAATGACTTGAATTTATCTGTGCCACTGAAATCCCAGAGAAAGCTGTGACTGAGTTTGAAATTCAAGTTAAATAAAGTGGATTTGTTTCTGAATACAATGTAGAAACTTCACTTGATTTTCTATAGGCATGATCAATGCCAAGGTTCCCATTAGGTACAATGGTCAAGATTCAGGACTTCAGTGAAAATGCAATGTTGTGGTTGAGCTAAGGATTTAAGAGTTAGTTTATCGTTAACTTTAATAACTTTATAGAAAAGTTATTACATGTAGTAGAGATTTTAACTTTTGTTCCTACAGTTCAGTCATTTCAAAGACTAAATATGGCAACTAACATAACCTGACTCTAGAAACAAAATTATATGAAATATAGCATCAACAGAAATTTTCAATAGTTCACAATAGTTCACATTAGTTCAATAGTTCACATTTAAAGTAACTTCTCTGAAAAAACAGAGGCAGAAACAAAAATATGTTTGGGATGACATGCAAAACTCAGTTGTTTCACCACACATCAGTAATGGGTCATCTCAAATGCATGCTGATGAAACCTTTATACCACCACACAAAACATTTATTTCAGCCTTAGGATTTTTGTCTATACATAATGAAAAATGTATGTATCCAAGCGTGGGTGTCTTATCATTATGTTGGAGTTTCTGTAAATGCAAAACAAATTTGGCAAATGAGTAATTTACAAAAGAAACTAAAAACTCCTCCAAAATTTCCTTACCAAGAACTTTCATAACCATAAAAAAACCCAGTTGTTGGCTTACCATCTGGTGGAAGCTGACTAGCAAATTCAGCTGGTAAAGTCAAAAGAGCATAGTCTTTCAATGCAGCTAGCCAAAGGCGACTAAGAATGGGCAGCTCAGGTTGTACAAGTGTTATCAAACTGTCTGGAGGTAGCTCATGTACAGTACCAAAATCATCATCATCATCCTCTGTATTCTTTATTGCTTGCTTTGGTTTGGTCTCTGCTTCCTTTTTAATTTTCATAGCTACAACATACACCTATAGAAACAGATAGAATTTAAAAGCAAAAATGTTGTAAGATGACAAAGCCTTCTTTCAATTAAGTGACAAATTCTACCTTTAAATGACCTTTATTTTAGCTGTTAAGGAATATTATGAGCAGTTTTACATTTTTGTGACAATCTAAAAGTACTTTAAAAATTACTGCAAAAATATCATATTGGAAATTTTATCAGCTACACAACAGATGGAAATAAAAGTAGGGAAAATGGAGAAGCTATTAGATTTTATCAGTCCATATTTCCAAGTTAAACTTGAGTTTGTTACTAACATTCATAGCAGAGTGCAAAACCAATCTGGCTACTCACACTTTTAACTTGAAGAGTGTCAGTTAAGGCTCTTCTCACAGAAAATGCACTAATTTAACAAAATTAAATCCATTTAGAAATCAATTTATTTAAATCAGTGCAACTCACTTAAATCAGTTTAGGAAGGAATAAGATCAATTTAGTTTCATTCAGGTCACTTTCTGTGTTAGATCAGGCCTTATGAATAAGTTTTTCTTCTTTTTTTTTTTTATTGTGTACCGTTTGTTAATGAGAGGATCTGTAAATTGGTATCTACGGTTCCCAACATGAAGGGGTGAGGGAAAATTTTAAAGTACTTACAAGAGGACATGTATTATGCAAAAAAGCAGAAAAGTTGGGAGGGGTGAAAAAGATTTGCAGTAGGAACAAAAAGTAGTGTTTTTAGAAAGAAATACAGGAGAGATAGATGTCCCCACACAACAGATGCTTTGCTTCAGATCAAAGCTAAAAATAGCTTAACACTACAGGGCTGAAGTGCTAATACTTTCCTTATTTTCTAAAAAATAACTTCCAAGGAAATTAAATGTAAGAAAACCTACACTATGTTAATGCAATAGAGAAAACAAAGACTTGCTTCTGCTCAGCTTCTACAAAACACTTGTAGTTCTCTACTCATTAGAGGCAACACTTACAAAGCAATACATAATGGCACTTATAGCAAAGTTTACACAAAGACTCTTTCATCAGAATTTTTTTCTTGCATTACAAAACGTATAGTGAAAATGGTTTCAGGAAAGCTTTAGTAAGACTTGGACCAATATGTGTTCCATTTGGCACACCATATTCAGGTTTCTCTATAATAGCTTTCATGTCACACATGCTCATTAAATACACCCACATTTAAAAGGTTATTCACAATACAGTAGTCACAGCCAAGCAAAAAGAGTACCATCATCATTAAAAATAAATGTTAAATTAAAAGAGAACATTTTCACAGCAATTTAGAAATCAGTTTAATCCTTTTACACTATCTTGCAGCACAGTATTTACATTTAAAAAGTATTTTCTGTCCAATAATTTCTTATGCTCACTATTTAATCTGACTCCTATATTAACTTTTCACTTGGTTTTCAGAGGCACTAGACTCCTTACTGCTTCTACCAATGTAAGCAGTAGTTGTGGGAGCTCAGTCGTTCTGAAAATGAGGCCCTTTTTCTACAACCTCATCAAACTACTCACACTGCTAGGATGACAGTTCATAATGCTTAGCCAAACATTTAGTCTCTCTTTAAGGTCCCTTTTAGTTTAACCATATGGACATCCTAATTAATTACCATGCATAATGTTATTTGTGAAATCCATCATTTTAAGATACTTGTATATTCCTTGGTATCTTACATTCCCAAACAATGACTTCAGTAGCCCTGTAGTTCGTTATTTCCTATTTAGGGAACTCCAGGATAATTAGCTATGCTTTGATTTAACAGTTCATCCTTGAATTTTGTTTTTAAATTAATGGGTAGGGACATAGGAAGGAAATCAACATCTGACATTCTGTGGGTGTCCACAATGGGAGGGCTGGAGGAAAGCTGGAGCAGTGGGGCAGCTGTGGGGAGAAGAGAATAGAAGCAGTATGAGAAATGTGAATAATTGGATAGAAAGAAATTTAAGCACTGCAGAGACAGGTGTGGAGGAGTGAGGAGAACCAAAGGCCTGGAGAGGGTGGGAGGAAGTCAGAGTAGCTGGAGAAGATGGAAGGTTTAGGGCTGGGTGACTTGCTGGCTAATAGGATGAGAAACTGCAGCTATGCTACAGTGATTAATCTGAAGTATAAGGTAAATATTAATGCTAAACACTTACCTCAGCCCAGGCTTTCAGGACTGCCAGTTTTTCCATAGTAATGGCACTCTCGCGATAAGGCTGGCTAGAAGACCCCTTTCCTGCTTGCACTTTGTCCAGAGAAGAGACAAGGAGATTGTGAACTCGGCGAAGATCATTCAGGTCACTTACAACCCCACTTCCTATCCATGTGCTGCATACCTAAGCAAGAAAATTTATAACAACTCTCAAAAATCTTTTGAAAAGAGTCATGCAACTACCCAAACAAGCACAAGTTTTTATGTAAAGTTAAAATCTTTCCGTAACATATCCTAATAGCTCCCTTTGACAAACAGTCAAGCTAAGATTTCCCTTTTCCTGATAATCTAGATTTGCTTAAGTCAGTAGATATGAGCATTAAGATAGTGTGTGCAGAGCTGACAGCATCTGCAATTTGTAATGCAGATACCTGTAAAATATGCCATGCAATATTAAACAGAGATGTTTGTGTTTATTTATGAACCGCAGTAACTAGTAGAAACAATGACATTTTTATTCTGTTCTTGGGTATGTCAGCCCAATCATGCAAAATACAATTTTTTTCATCACATTTGTTTTGAATTGCATACTGGATACTAGCCCTTTTAAAGGTGACCTAGTAATAACTTTTTTTTTTTTTTAAATCTAGCAATTGTAAAATTATGTACTAAATCTCCCCCAAAATCACAAGAATAAGAGGGACTCTGCCTGCATATCAACTCTAGTGACACCATCACAGGTCCTAACCACATCAGCCATACCATCAGGAGCTCATTCACCTGCACATATCTACTAAAGTAATATATGCCATCATGTGCCAGCAATGCCCTTCGGCCATGTACACAGGCCAAACTGGACTGTCACTACGCAAAAGAATAAATGGACACAAATCAGACATAAAAAAATAGTAACATCTATAAGCCAGTAGGATAGCATTTCAATTTCCCAGGACACTCTGTAGCTGACTTGAAAGTTGCCATACTTGAACAAAAAAAACTTCAAAAACAGACTTCAGCGAGAAACTGCAGAGCTGGAACTCACATGCAAACTTGACACAACCAAACAGGGTCTGAATAGGGACTTGGAATGGTTATCGCATTACAAGAAGTAATTGTCACTGTTCACACATTCTCACCTTCTAATCAACGGTTGTGAATAGGCCTCATCTACTCTAACTGAATTGACTTTGTTAGCACTTGCCCTCCCCATTGTTGTTTCTTACCTTTGCATGTGTGTGTGCACACTCTCTCTCTCTCTCCTCCCTCCCTCCCTATCTGTGGTTTCCACTTCATGCATCTGACAAAGTGGGTTGCAGTCCACGAAAGCTTATGCCTGTAGAAATTTGTTAGTCTTTAAGGTGCTACAGAACTCTTGTTGTTTTTGCTAATAAATAAAGTTACATAATAAGTTTCCAAATTTTCCAGTACTGGGGGTATTTACTTCTATTTTTCCCCCTCACTCTTTTTCTAAAAACAAGAAGAAAAAATCACACACACATGCTTTTTAAAAGCATGAAATATATCAAGCTTTTACTACACAATCTTAATCTTTCTCTCTCTACCTGGCAGGCTTTTGCTGTTATGTCAGAAGGAGTATCTTGGGAAAAAGCTGGTCTTAGAGCAGCTCCAACCTATGTAAAAAGAAAAAAAATCCAATTAAATGAGGCTTATACCCACAAAATGTATAGAGAATAACAGAGTGCTAGATTTGGCAACAAAACTACAACATCAGTTATCCTTATTTTATATAACCCAGTGAAATTTGTAATACTATGCTTTTTTTTTTTTTTTTTTTTTTTTTAAGAAAAGCCTCTTGTACTACACCTTTCCTGTTCCTCCTCACAAGTGTCCTCTTATATTACTGAGAATCATTCACATAAAAAATGTTAAATCATGAAACTACTATTATAAGCATTGTTAATTATCATGGAGTTATTCCCATATCATTTACAGCTAACTGCACTATTATTGTTTTCCATATCCTCCGTTTGGGATCCATGGTACTATTTTATTGGTATGCTGTAGATGCACTTAAAATCTTCTACCATTTGAGAGGTATTATCAGTGCCACGGCTAGTCCTCATTTTAACTATAATTATCTATCAAACCAATAGGCTTTTTCAAAATAGAAAAAAATTTAAGTGCAACCACTGTAGACAGCCACGATTCTTTATGCGTAGTTTAAACAGGGAGCTTACAGTCTACCCTTGGTCAATTTCTGCTGCGTCTAAGCTTCTGTGGATGCCAACACTATACATGAGGATGGGTGGAATCAGTCAGCTGAGCCAAGCAGTTGCAGACAGAGTTAGAAGTGATGTCTTGCTTGGCCAAGTCTGATAATCAAAATTTTCAAAGGACTTGTCTGAAATCACATAAAATTCAGTGTGAAACTGTGCTCAGAGACTGGGCTGTGGTAGTGTCTCCTCACAATTTGGATACACTGCTGCAGGGCCCTGCATTGCCCCAGAGAAACTGATAATCTCAGTGCCCTGCATGGAATCTCAAGTTTCCTCAGGACAGTCTGAACCCTTCTCATGGCTGGATTTGCACTGAATTGACAGGCATTAGCAGGGGGGCATGGGGACTTTTAGACATTTTTTCTGGGACTGGATTATTCATGGCAACATCCGTGAGCAAATCTCACAGGCTAAGACAATCAAGTCTCTCTCAGGCACAGCATGAATTGTGCAGTGTATCAGGGACATCATTCAAGTGAATTCTGAACATTTATAGTCACCGAGTCATTTCTCTGTTCTGAGAAGGAAAGGCAGAGAGAACAGAACACAAAAAACACAACAGAAGCCATCTCCGAGTTTGATGTGCCAGTGAACTGCTTTGACTGATTATGCAGGCTTGGAGGTTTCAAGCGAAAACAGTGCTGTCAGTGGAATGTGAGGTGAGCATAAAACACAGGGTACATCAATATGGAGGCAGATCTTGGCGCACCGAAGTCTGGTAGAGTATTCTGAATGCCAGAAAAGGATAAGTGGACTCAAAGCGCTGGATCCACTTACAACTCAGCACTATCCTCAAGAAGAAAGGTCTCAAGGTGCACAAAAACATCCCAATCAAGAATGGAAAGAGACAAAGATTTAAAAGTACCGATTACCCTCCATTCTAGCAGGAGCTGCCATCCCACAACTGAATTGTGTTTTCTTTTTAAAGGAGCAAAGTGATGACTACCACCAATGGAGCACAGCAAAAAGTGATGGGAAAGGGGCTAAGCAGTAAAGCTCCACAGCTGAAGAGCTGGTTTCAGTCCCAACAGAACAGACCACTGGAGCGTGGAGCATAACTAAGCAACTCAGCAGATGTGGTATGAAATTGCCCAACTGGAATCAACACCTTAGAATTCAGAGAGTTTTCTTCAGAGAACAATTCCTTTTATTTGGGCACGAGCAGCTCTCCGGTGATCTTTGTGACAGCAGTTTCATTGGAGCGAAGAAACAAGAAGGCAGATGGAAATGAATCAAGCAGACAGAAAGAAAATCCCAAAGAAACCAAAACAGCACTATCAGGAAAAACTGTGGAAACTGACCAACTAAAATCCTGATCCAGCAAACATTTATATACCTGCTAAAATTTTGCACTAAAGTCAATTAAACAAGATGTGTGTAAATGTTTGCAGGACCAGGCTCAACAGTGAAATTGATTATATAAGCAAAGTGCTATCAAAAGCACAAAGGAAATAAACAAAAAAACCAGGAAAAATATAATCTCTTCCAGATACAATAATTTTAGGGGTAACCCACGGTTACAAGTAAATTCAGACTGAAAATGATTTTTAAATTGGCTGTATCCTTTTAATCCTCACAACACTTCTGTGAAGTAGGGTTCAGTGTCATTCCCATTTTAAGAATGAAGAAAATGAAGCACAGGGTTTGAGGCAATTAACCAACCTTGCACAAGTCAGTAGTACCCAAGAATAATAAACTCAGATCTCCTAACTTCCATTCCTGTGCTTTCACAGATTTCTGGCCTAATTTACAGAACAGGGGCACATTCATTAATCCCTGGGAAAAACAGATTTATTAGGTTCAATCTGGAATAGAATCAAAGTGCTTTTTTCAAATTTCTAATTTTGCCAGTGAAATAGCCATTACTGTTGCCAAAATATAAATGTACATCCTAATATTTGGATTTCAAGGATCAGTGGCTATTGATTTTTTGGAACTTTTGCCAGTTACTAAATTATGATAAATATGTGGAGGAGATACAGAAATAATTTTGAAGGGGTAAATAAAATGGTGTCTGTAGTCCATTCTCTCACACGCAACATTCCTTCACAAGTCATTTAAAATTACAAACTGTTCTCAGAACTGACACTGGCATTTTAACAGAAATATACAATTTCCTAAACATGTAAAGAAGGTCTCACATTAGCCTGATACTGTTCCAGTATCACATGACCTGGAAACTCTGGCTCAGGAACTGATGCAAATTTCTTGATAATGTCTTCAAGTGCCTGAAGACCAGCCATCCGCAGCTGGTTGCTGTGATCAGTTGCAGCCATGAATGCCATACGGATAAGGTCAGAGAGATGGAGCACTAAAAGGTCATCTGAAAATAAAAATAATAAAGCCATTAACTAAGTTAAAGATATCCAATTGACGTCCATATACAGTAACTTGTAACTTTACACAAGTTTCTAACAGGGAGCGTATGTTACACTGTATAAATTTCACCCAATCTTGGGGGGAAAATTGCTGCATATTTGGACAAAAAATTATTTCATTGAATAAATTTTTCTTTTGATTAGTAATATAAATGATCACTTCAGATGTCTAAAATGCTATTTGTGAATAACTATGTGTTATGATTTTGAAGCACAGTAAAAGAAAAGGTCATGAGAAAAAATTTCTCTGAATGCTAAAATACTTTATGTCTGCTTTGAGAACATTTTGCAAAACTAGATTTAATGACTTCTTCCTCACAGCCGCCGAAAACCTCAAATGTAATTGCTGCTACAGTCCTATGCCTGCAGTGACCCCTGCTGATACAGAAACATCTGATCAGGTCTAAAACTCAGTACTGTAGCCAGTCACTGAGTACTGCAGATGATAATATTTATTTGGATGCAAAGGAGGTGATGCTGCCATCTCTTTGGTGACAAATAGCAGGATCTAGACCATGGGTAACAGAAACCTGTGTGAAGACTGCAAGGAGTAGATGAAAATAATCCAGGAATCAGCAACATTCAGCGGGGATTTTTTTTCTTTATTTGTTCTTCTTAACATCTTGGCTTTTAATGCCAGATATTGTAAGTAATTATTTTTTAAAAATGAATTCTCTTAATTTATTAAAATGTGATACTGAAAAGGATTAATAAAAATCAACAAAAAAAAAGGAGTAAAACCTACAGATGTTGATTTCAAGACTCATGATTTTAAAATAGTTTGTAACTGGTCAGCAGGAATATTTGTGGAGAATATAATGTTAGGAAACATCAGGAATACTTTGGGATTACAGACTGATAAAATGCTACATGACTGTTGAAATCCATCCAAAATCTGAAAGTGGTAATTTACCAATTTTGAAACTGAAGAGTAGATTAGTATTCTATAAAAGGTTTTAAAAAACCACGCCAACTGCAACATTCACACAGGTGTAAACAAACCCTCCACCTACCCCTCTCCATTAAAGAGCTACACCCCATTTCCCCCCTTCCCAAAGAAATCTTATGGCTCTTCTCTTTAAAACTGCCAATTTCCATTTAAATTCATCCGTGCATGGATTTCTAAAAGATAGTATGTTGATAATGCTGAAGTTGGAATTATTGTTTTCATTACAATGTGATGGGGCGCAATGTGGTGTTTTGTATTTTCATACATGTTAAGAATGTAAGGAGAATTACTTATTGAGGAGTGGGATTTGTCAGTGAAACTGGTAAATGTCAGATGTGGTGAGGAAGACATGTTACAGGAGGATACCTTTATTGGACATTTCTTTGCTTTTAATAGTTTGCATGAATAGATGCTCCCCTTACTCAAGCTCAATTGTTATTTAACAAAGTTTTGTCTTTGTGGGTATCTAATTCCCTTAATATTTCTCCTTAGAGTTAAGTTTAAATAAAACCAAAACCACATGCGAATCCTTTAATTACTTTTAGGATTTCTGAGTTTGGCTGAACGGGCCATGGCCAGATCAAAGTGAGCCTTGTTCGCATTCTCACACAGCATGATAATTCGACACAAGCAATCAGCAGCAAATACACGAGTGGCCCAGCGAGGAGCTACAGAAGGCTTCGATTTATCCTCTTCACCCAGAGTGGTAAACATTGTGTCATCATCCATCTCATCTTTCTTCTCCAATTCTTCATCCTTTCTTCCTCCCAAAGGAGCTGCAGTGCTCATGTCTAAAACAGAAAGACAAAGTCATAAAAGTTAGCAATAGCACTTTGAGTGCTTTTTTCAGAAAGAATTTACAATGTGTAAATCTTACAATCCGTTCAAAATTAAAATGGAGACTAACTTTCCTATAGAAATTATGGCATTTAGAAATGGAGATGGGCACAGTAAAGGTGTATTAGTAAGGAAAGAAGTTTTTCCCTTCTGCATACTAAGATTATCCTTCATCTTTCTGAAATAAAAGAAAATGGCATTCTTCTATCTCTAGCTCTCTGAAGGTATCTATTGCAAAAGATCCACACTTCTGTGTTCTGTAGCATAGAAATTTAAGTTGTTAAATTGTCAGTGCAGAGAATAGGGATGTTACCTACCCATAAAGGACAGCAGTCTCTTGAACTCTCATTCCCTTTTTAAGTAAAAGATAAAATATATACTGAATGAAAACAAAATGAGAGGCTAACGTTGCAGAAAGGTAGGTGAGCAATCTATTATAGCACCGCACACGAACGTGTTTTGAGAACAAGCATTACAGGTACTGAAAATAATTTTCTTTTCTCCAAATTTGACTACTGTAATAGATCTCCAGTTCAGGAAATGAACAAAGCTTCAGGTATCTCAATAAAAAGACTATTAGCTAGAAATTGATATGCAAAACCTTGATGTCCAGTTCTCACAACATCAAAATGACAAGGCATTATACAAAAGCTACCACAGTAACAAGAAGAAACTTATCTGAGGGATAAACTCAATTGAATCATACCTCCTAAAAAGTAATGCACTTAGACTGCAGAAGAGTTGGGGCATTCTAGGGCAAGAAAGGACGTGCAGTACTGTTAAACCAAACATGAATTCATAGCATACTTTGCTAAGGCATGTCAGAAAATACATGTGGCTGACGTGAAAAATTTCTGTTTAAGGAGCAGATTGAGTGTGGTGCACATGTCAATACATCTCAGACCAAAGAGATCTCAAAATAAATTTGAAGTTACAGGCTTGGTGAAGAGTAGCAGTGAGAAATGCATTTAGACAAAGTTCTCTTGGAGACTGTTTAGCTTATTGTACAAGTGTCAATTAAAAGAGAAAGTTGAATAGATATTTTACAGACTTTAGAATCTATTCTAGATAAAATGAGAGAGAACCTTTTAACATCAGCCCATTAAATAAAGCCCATTAAAACCAACTACCGTAGGGACGTGGGTGTAGGAAAATGTTAGAAGGATAACTAATTTGTAAATAGAAATATGATAACACCTTTGGAAGGGCTCTTGGATAAATCCATAGCTCCACACTGTATTTATATAAAATAGTGCATGGAGAGGAGTAACCAAAGACTGATTCACACCAGTATTGCAAGTTGAAGTCAGGAATAAAATCTTTCAGGAAGGAATTTTGAGTGAACCAGTGAGTAACTCAAAAGGAGGTTTAATCAAGGTAGTAAACATCAGATTAGTAATTCACAACACCTTGTAACAGAAAGATTCAGATGCAAGTAACACTCTTCCTTCTGCATAAACCTGATAGCTAACAGTTGAACAATAACTTGTGTACATTCAGCATGTTAGTGGAAAGTTAAAAAGCAGTCATATGGACTTTGTAAGAAAAAGTCTATAGCCCAGACTGAAGTACATGAATGGGATAATTAACTGTTTGGGGAGGTAGGGTGGAATTGTTTTTTGTTGTTGTTGTTGAAGTGATCCACGTGAGCTTTTCCACACCAGAATGCAGAAAGCAAAAAACTTTCCCCTATTGAAAATTATATGCCTTTCTCACAGGTTCCTTATGAATAGCTAAAATGATTTCAAACAACCCTGAGACATCAAATTTCTCAGTTTCAACCCTCACAAGCACAATCTTAACAGGGATAGAGAGACTAGATCTACATGTAGAGAGGTATCCTACTACTTTTTGAGTGATCAAATGTAATAAAAAATCCAGCCCCACTGGATCAGCTATAGCCATCTCCACTAGAACTAAACGTGAATACTGCACGAAGGAGTGCGCTGGATCAATTAACTTCTGGTCCCACCCAAAATGTACAAACTACTGAGTTGGGAGACCTAGCTTCAACACACCAGTGCAAGACACTACTGAAGTGTGTGGACTACTCAAAATTGATCATGATATTTGCCATTTTCTCTTTCTGAACAAGCTAAATATTACAATCCAAAGTATAGGTGATAAAACTTAACATGAATACCTATCCCAGATAATATAATGAGCTCTACAAATAAATTAACTCTAAAGACATAATGTCTTTTTATATGAATATTGTCAAACGCTTACCACTGGAGGCTGCTAGGACATCCTTACATAGCATTAGCCAGTGTGAAAGTTTTTCCACTGCCAGGGAAGAAAGCATATGTCCCAAGGTATCATGAATATCAGAACACAACTTTCGATCAGTCTCCCGATCTAACATTCCAAAAAGAACTCCCTCGAGGCCAGTCTCTGTTATATTAACTTGTTGATGTCGGCAATGAATGTCCCGTCGAGAACCAACTCCTGGTGCAAAAGGGTTAATATCTGTAAAATGAGAGACTAGTTTTCCAATAAGAAATTGAATCATATTTGTGCCTTGAAATCAGGGCAATAGCAGCATTACAAAAGGACATTCTGCATTCACTCTTAGTTGCACGGATCATAAACACAAAAGCATTACTACAATTTGTTGTCAATTAACTCTAACATAGTTTAATATATTAACTTTTTAGGAGTTAGGTTCTATGAGATACTGAGCATCTCCCATGAATTGATAAACACTCTCAGTTACCATTAAAGTAAATGGGCGTTGAGAGCACCCAACACTTTGCAGGAAATGCTTGGCACCT
This sequence comes from Mesoclemmys tuberculata, assembly GCA_007922155.1. Lineage (NCBI taxonomy): Eukaryota > Metazoa > Chordata > Testudines > Chelidae > Mesoclemmys > Mesoclemmys tuberculata. The sequence continues at coordinate 50,140 of ML675633.1, read as the reverse complement.
AGCAATGTTGGACCCTGAAGAATCTCCCAGTTAAGTCTTAACAGGGGGACACAGTATTAGAATAGATATTATTCTGCGGTAGAGTGGAAAAATCGTTTCTTTCATATCCCTTGAAAGAAGGCAAAATCAGCACCAGATTAAATTTTTAAAAAAACAACAATTGAAAAATCACTAAGTATATAACAACCAAGAGACAATTATATACTTACTATGGAAAGCTTCTGGATACTGTACGTTTTCCTGACCATTCAAACAGGTGAGTAGGAATCATAATTCATTTGAGCATCCGCATCATCAGGATTAAATTATATATGTAAGGATTGGGCCAACCGGGAAATCTGATTGGCTACTAGGATGTTGCTAACAGATCATTATGCCCTGTGACTGGTTCTATCAGGTCTTTTCTGCCCCCTGGTACACGCACTGGTGCCCTAACAGCCCTACTTACAGAAAACCTACTCAGACCCAGGCTACCAACAAGACTTAATCCTTCAGATGCCTAGAAGAGCCAGGATGACACACTGACCAATCATGTGCCAGCAAGTCAGTTAAGAAGGCTTGCCTCTGCTTCTCATGGCAGAGGTAGTGGCAGGGTGAGAGTGGGCCAGAGCTGTTGCTCCTCTGTGCAAGCCCAGAACCCCAGGGCCAGTCAGGGCCTTGCCCTCAAGCACAACACTTAAGAGCTTGCCTTTGAAGTTGTTTAAAGGCACATACAGACAAATCCTGAGATTATTTTTATTCAGCTGTTTTAGACTGACCCTGAGTTTATAGCACAGGCCACTTAGATCTGAGCATGGAATGAGGCAGGGAGCACCTTCAGTGCCATTCTTGGCCTTGCAGGAAGCTCGGTGAGGCAGCCTCACCTGTGACATAGCCATTTTCAAAACCAGGAAAATTAAGGGAGAAGAACAAATGGTAAGAGAGAAGAACAATGTATTTCTGGGGAAAATTCCATTACTAATTTGTTCTTAATATTTAATAGGCCACAGCTACTGTCTTTACTTCTAGTTGAAATACAGAAATGGCAACAAACTCCAAGAGAGGATAGGTTTTGTTTCCTTTTGTCTTAAAAAACACACACAAAATATTAGACAAGGACACATGCAGGTAACACTTACTGATGCCACTGTTCTCTTTGTCACCACCATTTTTTGCTAAGCTCATGGCATATTCACATACTTCTGCTGCTTCTCTTTGTGCAAGCTGGCGCAAGCATGCCACTGCAGCACGACGGAGCAATAAGTGAGAACTGCATAAGTGAACCTGCAATCAGAGCCATCGTAAACTGGTGAATTGCTGTGCCTTTATTTAACTGAATCAAAGCTGCTAGTGATTAACAACAGCCTCTTGCGCAGCTAAATAAAGTGTAGGTCACATAAGCCATTACCAAAGTAGTGTTGCATTTGCACAGAAAGTTAGAATACAAGAAGCCATTTGACTGGTAAAGTGAATTAAAATGGGTAAGTGCCTTAACTTACTGAAAGGGTGCCGCTAACCAAACCCAAACATGATCACTTTCTTTGGAAATGAACCTCTATCTATCAGACACATGCAAGAGAACTACCTTTACCTGCTTACTGCATTTGCACACAGATCTTGATAATCTTTCTCCTGGAGAACCAGCTTGTTTAGTTTTTTTCTGAGCTTAATAGAATGAGAGAAATTCTAATCTATTTATCTCTGTTTCCATAAAGCAGCCATTGCCCTGGCAGCATTCAAAACTCTAAAGAGTTTAATTAGAGGAAGAATGTGTGTACAGGTTACAAGTGGAGTGTTTTAGCCTCTCAGCATGTCACCCCATCTCCCAAATGGAAGCACAAGGGGATATTTTAAAAAGCAAAATTGAGAAATCTTAACAAAGTTTGTTAGTAAAGTCTTTAAAATGTGAAACACAAATTAAGCCTCATAGACTGTAAAAGTGAAGCCAATCAGCATGACTCTAGAGCCCCTACAAGGAACTCTGGAAAATCACTTAGCTTCTCTCCCATTTCTGCTCTGAGATGAACAGACCACACTTTCACAAATGCTCAGCACTCAGCAGCTGTAATTCTCAGATGTTTATTTGAAAATCTGGGCACATCATTTGGGTGCTGAAATGGGAGGGGACTGTGACAAAGTGTGGGGCAACAGCACCTATTTTATCCCACAGGTGGGCGGGTGAAAGCCTGCCTGCATCTGAAAGCCCTTCCTCTCCCCCAACTTAAGGCAAAGAGCTACTAGACCCAGGGTTCAAATGAAAGCAGGAGACAAGAAATGATAAAATAGGAATGGGCATGAGGGTTATAGGCTCAAAATCAGGGATCCAGAAGGGGACACTGAGCAGAGAACCCCAGATAGCACCCACTGTTCCTCATAGGGGTCTAAGGAGCCAGTGGACACAGTCCAGAGGAATTCTGCCCAGATGCATGAGCTAACGGAGGAGCAGACATAGGCCCAAAGTCACAGAGCATCTCCCCATCCAGCATCCTGCTCCTGGTGTTATAGATGGCCACTGTGGAGGAGTATCTGGATGAGGTGGTCTCGCGACTTTGTGGGGCCAAGGATAGGGTGTGCGTATATCAAGAGGTGCAGGGAAAAGTACAGCCAGAACCTAAGAAGATGGCTCTGGAGGAGTTGCAACCTGGCACACTCCAGGTAGATGTGTGCTAGGATCTCCCTGACACCACAGAAAGGGCAGATGTTGGGGATGGCATGGACCATGCCAGGTACACGCCTGTGCTCATGGCTCCGTGGAGGAGCCACCAGCTGATATCCCCGACGGGCTATGGGAACAAAGTGTAATATAGACTGGCCCATTGAGGTTCCTCACCCTCCACAGACGGAAGAAGGTCCTGCCACTTAGTGTCAGGGTGGAACACAAGGGTGAGAAAATGGAAAGGGTGGAGCACGTGCATGTACAGCTGATGTCTAGGCTGTTGTTCTGCAGTGAACTGGCTGTAAGTCACATAGCCATCTCAGGATATGCAGAGGGCACAGCTGGGGGCTCACAGGGCATGGGCCTGATGAAAAGATCTGGGAGGGCCGGGGTGAGGGGCGGACGGGGAGCACCTTCCCAAAGGAACCACTCAGAGAAGAACCAAGAAGCGGGCAATAAGGCTACGCTCACCTCCTGAAGTACATGCAAAGGATTTGAAGGGTGGAGAGCCCTATGGGCTGTCCCATCCAATTCCCTTAGTCATAGTGAAGAAGGTCTCCAATATTCGTGGTTCCCGCCAGGACCAACCTCTGGCACACTGGAGGGGGACTCTGCCACTGCAGACCAAGCCAGGGATTGTGTAGCAGGGGCTCCACAAGATGTGCCCCCTAGGCAACCGCCACGAACCTGGTCACCAAAACCAGCTTCTAAGTCCGGAGGAGGTCCTGGTAGAAGACTGGTAGAAGCTTGGAGAGGTCTCGTGGAAGACGACTCAGATAAAGATAAAAGAGCTGCTGGTCATATCGGAGTCCTCGGAAGTGGTGAAGGAAGGTGTTCACCAACATGCTTCACATCAGAGCAGCTGCACCATAAAGGAGTTTCTGCAGGGCCCGGAGGTAGAAGACGTGGACCTGACTGTGGAAGCAGAGAAGACCCTGTCCTCCCTCTTCCAAGGGAAGACTCAAAACTCCCGCAAAGAACCAGTGCATTCCTGGCCAAAAGAACTCCAGAGCTAACCTCTGGAAGCAAGCCAGGATACCCTGGGCCATGTTCAGGGTGTTGAACCGGTGCCAGAGCATGGACAGGACCAACTGGTTGAGGACCAGCACCCTCTCCTGCAGAGAAAGGCACCAGAGCAGTCCTGTCCACCTCCACAGCTGCTCAGCCACCCTGACCTCCAAATCTTGGCAGTTTTCTGGTGGAGAGGGATGGGCGATGGAAAGGTAAGGGCCCAGATAGAGCACAGGCCCATGCTCCACCAAATGGCTTGAAGCACGGGTGGGAGGGAGCTCATCTGTCACCGGACCCCAACCATCAGGCCAGAGCTCTTGACCCAGTTGATCCAGGTGGAGGAGACCACCGAGTAGATGGCCTGGCAGACCTCCATCTGCACCAGGCCGCTCGGGTGCTAGACCACGAGGAGCATGTCATCGGCGTATACGGACAGAACCACCTGCAACTCCAGCTCTGGGAGGAAGGCCAGCATGGTGCCCCACCGCAGAAAGGGTCTGGTCAAAGAAGCTGCTGGGCAGCAGCAGCAGAGCCAACGAAAAGGTCTCTGAGCTATCTGTGGACTTGATCAGAGGCAGGAGCAAGGTGGCTCTGCCACAGGGGCCTCTTTGGAAAATCTGGTCACTTACTTAGGATGCGTAAATGTGAGTTGTTGGGTCCTGAGCCCTTTAGGAAATCTCACTAAAAGGGTACAAACAAGCACTTCTCACAACATATACACTTGAAAATAAAGTTGATTATTTCCATAGCTGGTGTAGCCATCTGGTTAAAAAGTGATAACATTCACGACACTGGAACCACAAGGCCTAAAATTTAACTCTAGACCAATTTACAGCTTTAACATTAGTTACAATGTCTCAATACTAGGATCCTGTTTTCTGCCAGTGACAGAAATTATAATTTTCTATAAAATGACTACCAGCACTAGTTGAATCGCTCATGACAACTGTTATTAAAACCTTCTATTTTCAAATCTAAACCACAGTTTACACCATGCATGTCAGTAAGTGTTTCTCAACATGAGAGCTTTCAAATTTCTGAGCTAAGTAATGTTTGCTTATAATCTGTTTTGAATCACCTCGAGTACAAGTAAATATTTTTCTTCCAAAAGAATTCTGCCAGCTCCCAACTTTTCTTGAGAGGAAGTAGCTGTACAGGGTATGTTTTTCCACAACGGAGAAGATAAAGAGTGCTCTTTTAGAAACTCTAATCTTGAGTTACCCTAGGGGCATATTTTTTTAATAAGTTGAATACACATTTGCTTTTTCTCTTTTAGATTGCTATGAGGATGGAAATTACTCTCCCAAATGAAAGGTCATACGGTGTATAAAATACTTAACACTAGGCCTTTATTTCATCCATGAAGTCTGAAGTTTTCAATCTTGAAAAGGAGACTTTAAGGAATCCTCTAAGTATCATCCTGCAGTTGTTTCAATACAACTATAACACAGAACTTTGGGACTTTAATTATTGGAAAGATTATTCTGTGCTTTTAGTTTCAAAAAAAGATGATGATAGAGGCAGAAAAGAATCTGAAAAGCATTATGGAAGAGATGGGTTTAAGTTTGATACGTGGTGTTGGTTCCAAAGAGACGATAAAAGCTTCTCACTGTTTTTGTCTTTATTTAATGGGGTAGGATTTTCAGCCAGACTTCTGTTCAGCCAACATGTCTACATTTTATTTGTGCAAACATTGTCGGAGCATGTGCAAAGCTGTTTGCAGGTAGTCTTATCACGGAGGGAACAAGATTTTGGAAGTAAAAAGGAGGGATGGTAATTAGGTAGTTGAGGGTTTATGATAAAGAAGGGAAAGGATAGCAGAGCGGCATGGAAAAAGATTTCAATCAGCAACAATGACACCTTGAGTTAACTTCATTGTCTATAATACTCCCACTAGGAGTTCTAGTCATAAGGGAATTGACAAGAAGAATTATTTGTCACAGAATGTTGTACATATTATTCTATTATTCAGACTTAACAGAAGGGCCCACCTATCTCCGTGAGTGAGCCATACCTCTTTCACTTGGAATTCTGTACACTCTGACATGTTACAGAGTATGGGGTCAGGCTGAGCACCAGATTACACAAAAAAGGTGGACACATGTTGCGGGGGTGCGGGCGATACACTAAGGAAAGATTGGACAGCAGATTATACAAACAGGGACAAAGTCCCAGTGTCAGTATAAATAGGCCTAGGGGTTCTTTGGTCACAACCAGTACTTCAATAAGATCTGTGACAGAGTCTGAGACACAGGTGCCCAGGGATGGACTAAAGGAAGGGTCTCATCCTCAAACTCCAATTTATTTTTAAAATTCTCATCTAACAGTGTTGTCTGAGATAAAATTTTGGATTTTCCAGCCCCTGCATCACTTCCTGGCTAGAGGTAGGAGTGCTGGTGCAGTGCGTATGGAGACATGTAGCAATACTTCCCTGAGCGGCAGTGAAGGAACGTGGGGACAACAGCAAGAGATAGACGATGCCTAGGACTCTGATAGTAGGAGAAATGCCACTTCCCCACGTACACTTTCTTTCTAAGTAGCCATAGAAGATGGGGTTCCCTAAAGGATTCCTCTTTTTCATTCATTATTTTAAATACCTAGGACTTGTTGTTGTATACTCCTCTCCTTTCCAAGCTAAATAGCCCTAGGGCCTGATATTCATTTACACTAAGGCCACTTTACATCACTCTTGCTGAGCGAAGGGACTTGTACTTAAAATGAGTGTAACTGTAACCTAAGCCCTCTTTAAGGCCCCTCTACATACCCAGAGCAGTGTAAAGTGATTTTAGCATAAATTAAAAACAGGCCCTTTTTGATCTTGGGGAAGATTTTCAAAAGTGCATAAATGACTTAGGCACCAAAATCCTTTCATTGATTTTCATTGGGATGTCTGACTTGGGAGTCATTGGGTGCTTTTGAAAACTTTGTCCCTCCACACATATGTATATTCCTTCACAGGTTGGCTAATCATTTCTCTTGCCTTTCTGCAGGCCTTAATGCTGAAGTTTCCAGCAATAGGGATTTAGGATGGGACAGACATGTTCTACTCACGCAAAGGCTGGGAACCAGACTGGATAGGTTGACATGGCGTGGGGCAAACATGTGAAGCTGTTGAAGGCAGGATATTGCAGCTGCCTGAACAAGAGAGTCTGAGTGATCTTGTGTAATTGCACATCCCACCAAGCACGAAGAGCGAATTGTTGAAATAGTAGCTCCATTACCTAAAGGAATGAAGAATTCTTAACAAGGCAACTTTTTTGTATAACTGTTACAGATTTTAACCTCACAGAGATGTGAAGTCTGTTTAATTTGCATACAGCATCATTCTTCTGAATACCTATAGCTAAAATTAACAGCTGTATTACTTCAAAGGGACTCTGTAAACAGGATTTGAACTTGTTTTCAATTTTAGCCCAATTTTGACAGCTCCCCCCCTTAAAGTTCCTAAGCAACCAACCAGCCCAAAAAGTCCTTTCCACCTCAAATTTTGCAGAAGTGATCATTAGCTAGAAAAATTTTGTGAACATTGTTCAGTTGTCAGTATTTCTGAGATATGGCACTTGTAAAAATGAGCTGAGTTTCAGGTTTTGAAAATCTATTTCATTCAGTAGTCTTGGAAAAGATTTCATGCATGGACCTTCTTTTTATAAGATATAAAATTTTAGAAATATTTGTTATGGATTTATTTTTAAACTCAGAATACTTGACACATTTTAGAAGACTATTTTCTGCCAATTTTGGTGCAGTTTAGTACATTGATGTGCTGGTGGAGTTTGTTAGCTCTCTCAGTTGCATCATTTGGATTCAACAGGTTACAGAAGACAGAATATTGATTTAAAGACTAGGTTGTCATCTTTACAGCACAGCTATAATTATAGCAAAATGTTGTCTCTACAAAAAAATTCAGAACATTCTACATGTTTAAATATATCAATATTTTAAAAATAGCTGCTGAAAAATAATAAGGTAATTCCTAGGCAAAAAAGTTAAGATACAACTATTAGAAAATTGTAGTTGTTAAAACATATTTGAAAGACAGGACATTTATAATTAAGATTTCACTACCAGCCTCAACTATGACATTTTATCAAAGACCATGCCTTACATACATCCTCCAAAATCCCCTTTGCACCTTTAAAGAAAAACCAACATACCTGATCTTTATTTACAGCTTGGATCACATACCCTCAGACACCACACTGTAAATTTACAGAGATCTGAAGCTACTGAAACTACGTGATTATTGGAATTAGATAATTTTTGCACTAGTTCACATGGCCATCTTTGACATATATGGCAATTTCCGACAATACTTTTGGGAGTTCTTGCTTTATTAAGCTTATATGTCATTGTGGGCCACGGATTCGATGTAATTCCACAGGGAGAGGGTGACCTCAGTTCCTCCCGAAACTAAGAACAGTGTGGAGTGATTAGGCAAATTCACTCAGGTTGAACGCCTCCAGAGAGTACCAGCACCTGGAGAGGCTCACATATACTAGTTCAAACTGGATTCTCCAGAGACCAACAGACAAAGAAAGGACTTTTGGAAAAATAGCCTGAGTTTAAACTGACTCAGGGCCTCCTATCTGATCTACCAAACAGACAGGACCTTCTGTGCAAGGCAGGCCAGGAAAGGCTGGAAGGACTGACACCTACCAGAGCCTGAGGCTGAAGTTGGGATGACCTTTGGTAAGTTTTTTAGCCTGCATGCAAAGTTCTTTTATTGCTTTTATATGTTTTTTCTGTTAAGCTTTCACCTTAAGAATAAATTTGCTTGCTTATAAAGAGCTGTGTAATTATGAAACTTGTAACTATGTTGTTCATAGCCTTGAGAGAGAATGCAAAATGCAGATGCTGGCTGTTTAGGCAGTCTGGCTTGCTGGGAATACCACAATGTGGGCAGTGAACTGTGCAGCCTGGTAAATCCCATCAGGAGGGAGAAAGATGAAGGTCTTTGCCCGAGAGTTCACAGCTGAAGAGCTGAAAGCCGAGAGCGTGTGCCCTTGAGGAACCACTTAAGAGGAAATACAGGTGGGGTTGCCCTGAACTGAGACACCATCAATACACATACTGCAGATGCAGATCTATAACCACTACCCACCAATGACAAATGCCTCATCTGCCACCATGCAATACTTAAACTGCCAGTTGAACAGCATCTTGCCTCTTACCCTTCCACATATAATCCAAAAACACTATTAAGTCAAAGATCCCAAACTACTTCATCTTCCTTTTGAAATACCTACTGGTTGGAACACTCCACACAACTGCCGCATCTTCATGTGGCTCAGACACTGCACCATAAGACAAGTCAATATGGGCAGGGTCAGAATTAAGATTGTTAGTAGAATCTTAACTATGAATTTATTGATTTACAAACTTCTTTTTAATATCAGCAGCATTCTAAAACTGGCATCCTATTCATAACCATAACTTCATCTTAATTGAGTTGCAGATTAGAATTTACCTTGCAGCTCAGGACCAACCGTAGTTATTATCGCACCAAGACATCGACCCAAACATTGATGTACTTCTGTATGCGATGGTGGGACTGTCAAGAGCAGGGTAAGAACTAGAGACAGTGTAGGCTCCACATATCCCCGGTACATTGGTCCACTGGAGTCCACTATCAAGGCAAGTGAATGGAGAGACCAGGTCTATAATAAATCAAAGAGATTTTTGGTTTTGAGTCAAACATTTATTTAGTTTAGAGTTTTGTGGATTTATTGATGGTGGCTATGGTTCTGATCACCTTTGTCTAAACATTTCTATTTTAACCCTCTGTTTTCAAGAATGTCTGAGTCACCTCTGGACTGAAATTTTCTAGTTCTAGGCTTTGCCTGTGCGTGAATTTTGTTTGTTTGAATAAAAATAGCTAAGCTGTTTGAGAATGAGAAGAGACAGATGCATGTACTTTTCTCATGATATAAAAAAATTTCGGACATTTTTTAATCGTTCTAAAGCCAAAACTGGTGTAGAAAGCTGAAATTACACAAAGAAATACTCCTCAAGGAGAAATACATGCTCCAATGGAAACAGCTTTTCATTTGATAAAGTTATGGCCAATTGTAATTCTCAGCTTGCATACACAGTAAATTTTGGACTGAGTTTTCTTGCTAAGCTCTTAAAAAGTGCAGCCAAGGAAGGCAACGCTGCTCACATGTGGTTAACTTGGTTGCACTTGAGAAAGGTAGTGATGGGAAGAGCCCTGTTCATTCACTGAATACCCTGCAAGACATACTATGAATAAGATAAAGTGCCCTTGTTTCATTTTCTACAAAGCTCATAGGGAAAAAGTTTCAGGGCTGCTAATGTTCACAAGAAATGGACTCCCTCTCCAATAGGCTGCAAAGTGTGCAGGACAGGATATTCCAGTGTCACCTTTCAAAATAATTTTACATTATGATTTTTTTGTTTTTCTCCCCCTCCGCACCACCTTAAATGTGGAAAGTTCCATAAAAAGAAAAAAGGACTATCATAAGACATGTTAAGGTTACGCAGTTAAATACTCAAACTTTAGCTGGACAATCTTTACTCTGCTCCTACAGTCCAATTACATGATCGCATAAACTATCTCAAATACATAACACTTTATTCTGCAATGTTAGGTACCAATGTGGATTCTTGTAATGCATTTTTTCATTCTTTTTCTTGTTTTGTTCTAGTTATTGTAATGCTGCAGTATATCTTCACTGATTTAGGGGGAGGATTTTAAAAGGCTCAAACAGCAGTGTGAGGTGCCTAACTCCCATTTCAAGTTCATGGGGATTAGGCATCTAACCACCATTTGTGCCTTTGAAAATCTCTCCTTTTGATTTCTTATCTTTTTATACTGTAGTCAAAATGTATTAGTTTATTGTGAAATAGTACACAATCCTTTGTTTAAAGACTACCATGATGCATTCACAAAATAGCAGAAATAAGATTGCACATGTAAATTGAACTTTGTCAATATCTAACTTGAGGGTTGGTTTTTACACACACACACTCTCTCTCTCTCTCTCTCTCTCCCCCCCCCACCCTCCCTCCCCCAGCAAATCTTGTTTTTCCATGTGGCAAGCTATGTTTAGAAAAACTTCTAACAATCCTGTCTCCTCAGAAAGCATGACCTCTATTCCATGTTCTCTGAAGTTAATTAACCAAGACAGGTGATCTGTGGTTCCACACAACTGCAGGGGAGGGGGGAAGAAAGAATAAGAAGGCAGGCTCCAAGCTCAAAGTTCTGAGCCATGAGTTCTCTCTTTCTGTGGGTGGGACACACCTGCCTGCTGATGAGGCATAGTAACTAAGAATAAGACTGTCATGGAGGTCACGGATTCTGTGACTTTGAGAGACCTCCATGACATTCTCTGCTTCAGCTTCAGCCCTGTGTCCCAGGGCAGAGTGGTTGGAGCTGTCAGTCACCGGGAGCCGTGCAGCTGCAGCAGGCAGTGGGGGCCGCAGAGCTCTCAGCCACCTCCCCCAGAGCCCTCAGTCACCAGGAGTAGTGGGGGTCCCAGAGCACTGAGCCACTGCACATGGTGGAGGCCCTAGAGCTGTCAGTCACTGTGAGCAGCAAGGACCCCAGAGCTCTGAGCCTCCAGGCTGCAGTAGGTGCTGGACTCACCACCTTCTGCAGCGGGGCTCAAGAACTCATTCTCTACCCCAGGTCAGGCTTCATTCGTCTCCCTGCCCCCCATTATTTTTAGAAGTCACAGATAGGTGGTGAGGTTCCATGAATTTTTGTTTATTGCCCGCCACCTGTCCATTACTTTTACTGAAAATAACTGTGACAAAATATTAACCTTAATAATAGCCTGTAAGCACTCCAATTAATAATTTCTTTTGGAGTAATGGGGAAAGAGAATAAAAAAGTATCTTGATATAGGGTAAAGTTACACTATAACCTTTTGAGAATAATATTTATAAGTAAGTCATTTTCTTTTATTCAAAGTTTTTAATTATATCCTTCTCCAGAGGATCTCTTACTGTTTTATTTCACTGACTTTGTAGAATTCATTGCCAAGAAATATCAAGAATGCACCTTTCAGATTCTACTTTAACTTATATTTGTTTCCCCAACTGTATTGTGACTGATTTTAACACATTGTTCTATCACTTGGAATCACTTATTTACATATTGAGCTGACTCATCACAATTAGGCACTTGCCTAAAGTAACTTCAAAGTCAGGTTAGTTTGTTGCTGCAGGAGGCACTCAGCACACTGCACCATAAAGTCCCTAAAGTAATTGTATTTAGGACAAAAAGATCTCTCCCATTTAAGACTTGCATTCCTTGGGGCATGGCCAGACTGTTTTTTGCTGTGTATCGCGTTCTCTTTGCTGTTGACAGTAAATATTAGTCTTAAACCCTGCTGGATAGTTTTAAAATGCCTTTTTTTTTTTACCTGGACTTCAGGTGAGGTGCCATCTTGTGCCAATGCCAACAAAATACTGACACTGGTTTTCAGATGCTGTCCAGAACCTATTCCACCCACATAACGATGGAGACAGCCAAGAGCCAATGAATGACCAGTTCTTGACACAACATCTCGAGCAGATTTTAACCTATCAAGATTAAAACATAAATCAAAGTATTTGCTAGACTCGTAATTGAGGCAAGGATTGTTCAAGTTTCACAAAAATAAACAAACCTCAGCTCTCACTAGGACTATTTAAAAAAAAAAAAGTAAAGACTTTCAGGGAAGATATAGTTGAAAAATGCAAAGGAAAATATTTATAACATTCTGATTATGATGATTCAGATATCCTCATATTCAGTTGCTTGTTAAGTTATTCTGACTTTACTATAATTCCTTTCTTCTCTTCTGGCAAGTATTTATTTCTGACATTTCAGGTAAGGAATATTTTGTAACTGAAAGGACACATGATTCTCTTAAATTGTCCACTCTTCGCTTGATGTTGCAGACCCCAGTACTCTGCTACTCAGAAAACTCATTGCTAAACTACTGCAAAGCTTAAACAGTCAAGAATGGAAATGTGAAGAGAGAAGGGGGAGGACTGAAGGGAGTGCAGCTGAATCTTCTGATATAGTGCTAGCTCACATGTCAAATCTTTTAAGATCCTACTGCTTCTCACTGCTATGAGTTTTATGAGACTTTTTAAAAATAATCTTTTGTTTAAAAACTTTGTGATGCCAAGAAGCAAGGGGGGAAGCAGCAAGACTTGGAATCACCAGATGACATAAGTAGTGACATGGTAACTTTTCTTATGGATGGTTGGCCAGATTTTAGCTCCCACGCCCGTTTACTACAGCCGTGACACCTGTAGATACATTAGGATGTTAGTTACAATTGTTCTCCAGCTGGCACTGAGAATAGATACCCTTAAAAAAGAAAGTGAAGAGTAATTTCTCTTCTTTCTGTATGCAAGACCGTAGCACCCTAGGCAGTATGCAAACATATAATAATAAATAATAAAAAACCTCCAATAGATAATACAAGAATTACTTAACAATACGGACAGATTGAAGACTCCATTTGATAAAGTGGATCCTAGAGGAGAAATTATGGTCAAAACCATAGCAGTGCTTGGAAAATCATGGGTTCTCAAGTAAAGAAATGAAGTCGTACAAGCAACTCTATTATAAGAAACAAAGTTAAAATTCTGAATATCAAAAACTTTGAAAAATGCTTAATATATGAAAATGAAGTATCTTGGTGAAGTTCCTTTGGATACTTAAACTATCTAGATCTCCTGAGAATTCCTGAGGATAATACATTTTACTCCTTTAGAAAAAAAACTCTTACCTGTAAACAGAATGATAGCATGTGGGAAAGCAGGAAGAATCTGAACTCTTCCTTATAATTTCTGATACTGCTTAGTTTGCTGAGATCAAGGGATATAACCCTTGGTAACGTCTGCCTTATTTACGACAATAACAGAGTCTTTTCTTAAAATGACATTACTGAAGAAACAAATTATTTCACAAAGAGAACATCCCTAGATGGTTTTTGGTCTACTGGATTTAAGCTGATTCTTCCTTTATAAGAAAAAGGATTTTTATACTTAGAAGTTGCAATCTCTTTTGCACTTCTGCAAACCACAAGAAAAAAAAAAGGGATTTATTTTTTATCTTTTTAGACATGAGGAAATTAATGCCATTCAGAAAAGGGAAGCTGAATTTGATGTAACTGGATCATCAGAAGATCAATTTCAGTTTCAAAGGAAAAATACTAGAATATAGTTCACATGCTCATCGGAGGAAAAATTGGACACACTAATCTTCCTGAATCTTTAGTACAGCTAGATCTTTGAAGGCCTAATTAGTGATGGGGAGTCAGATGGACTAAGAAAGATTTATTAAATAACTGAAGTTAGAGGACTAGTGAGGTGGAGCCCAGTGACAAACAAGTGAGAAGGGATGAGATATTTTGGCTAGAACATCCAGGCAGATGCCAGCAATATTAAAGAGTACCACTGGATTTTAATATCTACAAAAAACAGAGAGTAAGGAATCAAGTCACTGTGGGCCAACAGAGAAACCAAATCCCAGGTCCTGAGAGGAGATGATGATGACAAGTGGCTACCAATATGCATTATCTTAGGTAACCACACGCTTTACACATACTTAGAGTCAACCCTCTTTATTTTATCTGAAGCCGTTTCATCATTCTTAAACAGATCATCAAGTACTATTCAACATTGTTCTGGATTCCAAGCATTTCAGTCATTCTTCGCTCTTGGTAACAGCGTACGAAAGAATTCAGGATCTGTAAGCCTGATTAGGCCTACCCGTTACCTAAGAATTTTTAAGAGCATTACACAGACCCCTCTATGTGTTTGAAATATTTTGTAGTAAAACTATGGAATTCCATATTGGAAAACATGGAGACTGCTTTGTACCTGGCAGCATACCAAAGGTTGGCATCTTGCCAGCTGAAAGAGCTCTGCCCAGAGACTCAGTGGAGGGAAGTTCTGAGGAGACACAGTTGTACACCCTGGGTGGAGTTTTGGTGGGAAGGTTTCCAGCCTTGGGATTGGTAGGTCTAAACCTCAGAGGGTCTATATAAGCCAGCGAGCCCACCAGTAGCATGGCAAGGAAACTGTTTATTCGCGTGACTTCAAACGAGGAAGAGAGGCAGACGAAATACCACCAACAGAAGAGGACCTGAGGAAGGAAACTTACCTGGAGAGAACCTGTTCCAGTATCTGGAATCGTGACCAACACTCCCGGGAGGGAGAGAAGAACTATAAATACTGTCTCAGACTGGGGAACCTAAGGGGTTGTATTCCAGTAGTGGGCCTGGGGTTCACTCCCCCACTTGATCTCGACACCAGTGTTTATACCAGTGGCTACATCTGCTTATCTGGGATAGTGTTACTGGGAATGGTGGGATCTTGTTGCTTCGCTTCCCTTCCCATCTGTTGTAACTGTCCCTAAATAAACCCTGTTCCTTGTTTATATCTTATCAGTTGTCAGTCTCAGTCAACCCACCCGGTGATAGATGCAGTAATCAGGTCGGACCAATTGTGCACAGGATTAATTGTTTGGAGAATGAGGTTAAATGCACCCCTCTTCTAATTACCTCAGTAATTAGAGTCCCTTTCCTTTTTGGAACATACCGACCCAAAGTGATCAGGCATGAAAGAAATATACTTAAAACGATCAGTATCATATTTAGCAGAGACATTTTCTGAACATGTTTGAATTCTATTTTTATTTTCTTTCTTGCGGAAAAGTGACAACTACTTACTTGTCAAAGCTGTATTGAGCCATCCTGGCGATGAAAGTTGCTTCTCCAACCACCTGAGCCATTCTGCCAAGTGCCTCTCCTGCTGCACATCTCAAAATGGGATTAGGATTGTCAAGGGCACCCATAACCAATGTCAGAGCTGATTTGCGGACTTCTTCTGGTCCTAATGTGCTTTTATTCTCAGCTAAACCCTGTATGAACAAACAGGAAGAAATATTTGACCAACAGAAATAAGAATATGTTTTAATATCTGTTCCTGAAATCAAGTTTAAAACAGTTTAAACTGATATTTTTATAAAATAATTCACTAATAAAATAGGCTACAGAAATTTTTAATTGATGCTGTGACACAGCAGGACACATCTTTCATCTCACACCATGGGAAAGCTGTTTCATTTCTACTTCTCTCCCTATTTCCCAAGGGGTTGAAATCACTACACAATATTTAAAGGTTTATTTCCCAAGAGGTTGCAATCACTACACAATATTTAAAGGTTTTTTTCCCTCTTTTTTAAAAATAAGATTAAAATCATGTTTAATACAAAGAAACACAACAAAGACCACATAATCACACAACTAACACCGAAATAATATTCTACTTCTGCTCCAAAAAGCAAAGTAACTAGCTGCCTCCAAAACCATCAGCAATGGCGTTACACAGTTCTTTGCTAATTGTTTTCCATGAGCCTGTTCCAAGGATACAGTTTGAGGGGTTGGCTCCTTCCATAGACCAGACGGACAAAGCAACAGCCAATGAGATATTGGTTTTCACACACTTAATTCCACCTCCTTCTGACACACTCTCTTCCCCAAAGCCCCTCACCAGCATTCAAAGTGGAGAACTGCAGAACTGTAACCTTAATCATTGTAAAAACACCACAGCTACTTCAGCATATGATAAATCAGCTTTTCATTTTAGTGAAGGATGGACATCTGCACTGTTGTTGCTAATGCATATCACATGGCATATTGCTTTCTGAAAAAGTATCTGGTGGTCTAGGTTTGAGGGACTTGTAGATATAATGACCTAGGGAAGAAGAGAAAGTGAAAAGAACTCCAGAAGTAAGCGCTGTATCATAAAATCATGAATTTGTGACCAGCCTGGATGAAACAGAAATTCTCACTGCAATGTTCAGGTAGTCAAACGGAGGAGAGTCACGTTTTAATGGAGACTTTGTCCAGCTGCTTGCTGGTTGGAGCTCATGTTAGCTTGTCCCAGTCTACCACACAAGTGATTCAGGTTCAACAGCTAGCCACTGGCTGCATAACTGCAGTCTTGCAAATAGAAAAATCTGAATACTGCCTGGGAGACCTGCTAGAGCAATATCCCTTGAAATGAGGGGGAAAAAAAGAAAATTAAGTTTCCTGGGAGAAATTTCTTCTTGTCTAAACTGACTTGCAACACTGGATCCAGTTAGTCTCCAAACAGCTGGCATTAAAAGGGACAAACATAAATTTTACCTTGTCTTAAAAAGATCACATTTCCAAATCAGTGAACTTTTGGGATCATTATTAATGAGCTGATGATACTGGCTCTCATCATCAAGGAGTTCCGGGTAAAGTCTATTCAGTACCAGGAGACAGAGGTCATGCACTGTCAGAGGAACAATTATGGTATGATTTCTCATACCTCTGGCAAATAGGTCCCTGGATGCTGAAGAGAATGGACTGACTTTGTATGCTGTGGCATTGAAACCAGTACACCACAGCCATTTAGAAGTGTGTCTGGTAGGGGCAGGAAATCCCATCAGGAGAGGGTCAAAGAAGTCCTTAAAACAATTCCATTATCCCTAGGGGAAAAGTTTCTGGTTTACCGGGCGTGGACTGTCTGTGAAAAGTAGAAATATCCTTACTTTGAAGACTGTATCTTCTTCTCTGCACCCGTGGAACATGCCCCCATGGAATCCCTCTTTGGAGTATCATGCAGTCCACTACTTTGAAGTAATGTGAAAACAAGTGCTCTATGTGGGCCTGGGGCAGAATGTCAGGGCTTGCAGAGGGGTCATGAGAAACTGGATACAATATGACCACTGCATTAAGTGTATACACAGCTCTTCTCATCCTAATACTTCATTTGGAGAAGGGAGATGATCCTCTCACCAGAGAAAGCAAAAAATTAATGAGTTACAATTAAAAGTATTAATCTATAGCTATGTCTACACTGAGCTAGTGGTGTGTTCTCTCAGCTCGTGTGCATACACTTGCACTAATTGTATATTTTATTAAGCAAGAATCTTTGTAATTGTAGTATTGATACAATGTTAATATTGTTTCCCTAGTGGTTGCATTGTTGATACTATTTCGTTAAAACACAATATTGATATTGTTACAGTGTGGATACTTTTCTTTTCTTTGATACCATTTACCAAGTTTCCATGTTCATAATAAACGCAGCTTGTTGCCTTATCCCCTAAAAAGATCCTGTGATATTTGTTATTTGGGTAACACCTGGTGTGGGCCTGCCGAGGACCCAGAGCAGTCACACTGCCTGGACCCCCTATACCTGTCATGGCCTCTCCATGGTGGGAAAGGCCTAGGGAATGGTCTAGGGGACGGCTGGGGCTGGTGCTGAGCCTGAGGGCGAGACTGGCGCCTCAAAGCCTGTGGTATGTAGACCCCAGTGACCTTAGCATCACTCCCGAGTCCTTTAAGGCATGGAGCTTCTCGTCCGTTTGCTGGGCAAAGAGGCCAACGCCATCGAAGGGTAAGTCCTGGATGGACTGCTGGACCTCTTGGGACAGCCCTGAAGCCTGCAAACATGAGGAGCATCTCATCACAATGGCCGAAGCCATGGCCCTACTGGCTGTATCTGCCACATCACTGGCAGTCTGTAGTGCTGCCCCTGCCACCGCAGTGCCCTCGTCTACCACAGTGGCAAAGTCCTGCGCTTGGTCCTGCAGGAGCCCTTGAGCGAACCTCCGCAACGAGGACCAGAGGTTCAAATTGTACCGGCCTAGGAGTGCCTGATGGTTGGAAATCCATAATTGTAATGCCCCCATTGAGTAGACGTTGCAGCCAAAAAGGTCTTACTTTTGGTGTTCTTTGCCCTTGGGCATATTACCCTGGGTCCCCTGCCTATCTCTTTGGTTGGCCGCCTCAACCACAAGAGTCCCCGGGGCAGGATGATTAAAAAGGAAATCAAAGCCTTCTGAGGGGATGTAATAACATTTCTCCACACCCTTAAAAGTCGGGGGAACTGAAGCCGACGTTTGCCACAGGTTTTTTGCCAACTTCAGGACCTGTTCATGAATGGGTAGGGAGACCCTGGAAGGCCCTGACGAACCAGATACGCCAAAGAGGGGGTCGTCCTCCTCTGATAACTCCTTGAGCTATAGGTTTAGATTGCTCGCCACCCTCTTAAGGAGTTCTTGATTCGCCTTAAAGTCTGGAAGGGGCGCTCTATGGTCCCTGGCAGCCACATCATCAGGGGAGGATAAGGAGGATTGAGGAAGGGGCCCTGCAGAGGAACCTTCCCCAGGGTCCGACTCCTCATCAGAGGAGTGGTCCTTATCCGGGCTGATGAGGCCTGGACGCTGATGGCTGGGTCCCCGAAGATTGTACTGAGAGGGTACCTTGGGTCATCTGGGTCCCACATGGTCCCCAATAGGGCCATTGCCAAGGGCCCTGGGTCCATGCCCGTGCTGACATCAGTGCAGGCTGGGGAGCCTCTGGTAGGTGGGATCCTGTCTCAACAGAACGGTGACAATGTTGTCTGCAGTGCCGGTCGCCACGCTCCGAAGACCCGCTACTGGACAGTGATCTCCGGTGCCAGCGTCTACAGTGCCAATGTGGGGAGGAGATGGAGGAGCTGGAGTTAGATCTGTGTCTCGGCTCCGAAGATTTTTTGTGCCGCTTGCCCTTCAGGGAGGTAGAGTGGTGCTGGCCATGTTGTCGGCGCTCCAATAAGCGTGAGCGTCGATACGGTGCCGTTGGGGTCCATTGTTGACCATCTCCAGGCGATCAAGACATGGATCTGTCCCATGCCGGGGACTGCTCCTGGCTCTGAGCTCGCTCCAGCACCGCAATCTACACCGAAGTATGGGCTGCGGATCGAGACTGGTGTCGGGCTCTGGTCTCTGGCACCAGGATCCGCGCAGGGCTACATGCCGGGGATGGAGACTGGTGCCACGATTTGGTGTCCACTGCCAGGATCTGTGCCGGGCTCCGTGCGGGGATCAAGACCAGTGCCGTAGTCTGGTCTCCGTTACCGGGATCCGCGCCGGGGATCAAGACCAGTGCCGGGACTTTGCTTCCCACACCGGGATCCTCTCCGGGCTGCGAACCGGGGATCGGGACTGGCGTCTGTCGGGCGTCAGCATCCGCACCGGGCTATAATTCTGAGATCGGTGCCGTTCCAGAGCTGAGGTCTGAACCGAGCTCGGTGCCGGTGAAGCTGAGCGTCGACTTCCCTCTGAGGCAGAGCTGGAGCGATGTCGCTTCTGCCGCCTGCCTCTTGACTGCTCTTTGTGCCGCGGTGTCAAGGAAGGAGAAGACTCGGAGTCCAAGCTAGAAGGGGAGCTGACACTCCTCGACCTTCCTGACCATCTGGGGGAAGACCTAGACATCTGCCTCGACCACCCACCGGGGCCGCCCAATGTGAGTTTACCCCGAGACACCGGTCCTGGTACCCTCAGCCGAGGGGGGGACGGTGACATAGGCATGCTCATGGGGGTGCGTGCTGCTGCGAAAGCCTCTGGTGTTGATGGTCCGTGCAAGGGCACTCTTCCACCCCCAGGGGTCGGGGAAGGCTCCTTGCGCACAGATGCCGGTGCTGGAGTACTCTCCACGGCACTTGTCTGGGGCATCTCCTGGCTGGTTACCGGTTACAAGTCTTTGACAGTAACTGGCTTCTTCTTCGTTTTCTTCGGTACCGGAGGTTTCTGTGTCTCCAGTGCTGGTGGGCGCTCCGCACCGAGGAGACACTCGGTGCCGCAGGTGAACAAGATGGCTCAGAGTCCGGCCAGAGCGCCAAAACCATCAAAATGGCCCGCAAATGAGCGTCCCGTTCTTTTTGTGTCTGCGGCTTAAAAGATCTACAGATCTTACATTTATCCTTCTGGTGCTGCTCTCCCAGACAGCGAAGGCAGCACTCGTGAGGGTCACTCACCGGGAAGTGTTTACTGCACGTGGCACAGGACTTGAATCTGTTAAAGTAAAATGGCTCCTATGCTTGCTCTGACTTCACCCTGCCATTTCGTGAGCACAGCCTGGCACGTAGGCCTCTGTGTAGGAGAGACATTGTTGCGAGTGCCCCCTAGTACTTTCAGCCCTAGACTGTTGTCTCTGGGCAGATTAGAGGTTTTGCACACGGCCCTTTAGGGATTTTGCACTCCTTTCTAGGTTTTGCTCACGGCACTCTACTAGGGGATTTCCTCCTTTTTTGAGTTGTTTACCTGACCCTATAAAAGGCTTGCTCAGCCGTTGGCTGAGCGGAGATGACCGTATGCTGAATGCTGAATCACGTAACCAAGCCTGGCCCGCTTGAAGCCTCCCCAGCTCCCGAGTTGAATTGGAGTCTGCTGCGAATACCGAATATTAGACGAACATGTGGTTAACCTTGCTTTGTGAGTATGAATAGGGTTGAATGAATGTGAGTGAGAATCTGGAGCAGTGTCTCTGCTCGGTGATTGAAACTGCCCCTCCTGGGTTTGAGTGAGTCCTCTCAAAGGTGCAATTCCTGACCGGGAGACCGCGCTCAGGTCATCGAGAGAGGCAGCGCATGGTGTTATATGTTTACCTAATTGTCTCACCAGACGGACCCCTTACCGTCTGGTCCGTACCCCTTTCCCTTTGTCTCAGTCTTTGTTTGTCTTGTGTCTGGACTAGTTTAATGGGGAAAACCCCGAATACTGTAAAATAGTTATTGGTACATATGGAAAATCATACTACTGACAGTCTTGTCAGTCCCTGGGAGATTCCAGATAGCTACTGGGATTTAGAAAAAATCCAGGGACAGTTATTGTTTGTTGTAACCATATTGCTGCTACTTATCCTGATTATTTGTTGGAATCCTCGTATGTAGGAAAGGTTATTCTCCTACCTCACCAGTCGATGTAAGCCTGAAGATTTTGTAACAGGCAAGGTGATTGCTTATGTTTCATTACCCCTCCTAAGAATTGTACTATTCCCTTAATAAAGTTTTGCATTGTTTGCACACATTCGAATCCTGCGGTTTCTGTCCATCGTCACTGGCAGTTTCCTCCTTGCATCTAGTAACCTGGGTTACAGTCACGGTAACCGACAGAATCTAGGAGAACCCGGCATGGTTCTCGAAGGAATAGCCCTTAGGGCTTCTAACTAAACTAAACTAATTAACTTAACAGTAACTATATACACTATGCTGTACAGAGAACAGGGGAATGCTGCTTGCAGTGCAAGGAGCAGTAGCAGTTCCAGTCACCATCACGGGCAGAAAGAAGGAACTGAGGGCCATAGGGTCGGAGGCGCCCTATGTACCACAGCATGAGCATGGTCCTCCAGGGGGCCCTTGCACCGACCCTACGGTATCTGCTAAGGGGAAAAAAGTTCCGGAAGCCAGTGCACTGTGGCGTGCACACACCTATATGGGAATGGATATGAGCAGTCACTCGAAGACAGGAGAAAAAAATATGCCAGTGCTACAGAATTAGAGTTAGCTTTACCTAGGACACACAGGTAGTACGTCAGTGTGTTGCACTGCAACACTCACTAAATTAAAGGACATTTTAGCTACATGAAGAAATTTTTGACGCTATTGTTCTTTTTCTAATCGAGGTAGCAGCATAATCACATTTTAACACACTGGATGGGATTGAAAATGCTGGATGACTGTAGCAGCTTGTTTGATCCCCGAGTATCATAAAGACAAGGAAAATACTATTAACTTTCAGAAAAAGAATCAAGTTATTTTAGGAAAGACACCTTCCCACCAAATTATAGAGGAGAAAATAACTGTGATCATGTAATTAAAGATTGTATCATAACACAAATGCACAAGGGGGCCCAATTAAGAATGCACAGGCAACCTTAATTCTGGTTTTTCTTAACTTCTGAGTTCTTGATTTTGCAACCTTAGTAATGATCTTTTAACACACTTTTTGTATGTTTAATGTAATATATAAAAAGTCCATAAATCTCAGAATTTTAGTATCTGTCAGTTACAAATTTTAAAGCAGTGTTACCTTCAGTGCGCTGAGAACAGCAGTGAAGATGTTAAGCTGCACAGCTTGTTGGCGGACACCTTTAGCCTGTTTGACACATTCAGCAAAGTGATCCAACATTTGTAGCCTACAAAAGAGCAATTAACATTGTCATTAAAACAGACGCTTGTCCAAAAAAAAAAAATGGAAAGGATACTATATTTTGCCTAAAGGGAAAAAGACCAGTGCAAAAAAGAAAAAAAGAGGGGGAAAAAAAATCAGCAGAAGGGTTTAAACAGGGCCCTGTGAATTCTGCTATTTGGCTACAGAATGTACTGGGTCCTGTGAAAGCTTTCCTTGTCTCCCCTGGTGGCCTGAGAGCATGCTGCCAGGCAGAGTGGGTAAAGACCTCTGAAGGGCACTGTGCTAGCTTTGCCTTGAACTCAACTACAAGCCAGAGATTGTCACTTCAGAAGAAATGATTGCTTAGAGGGGAACAGCGACTGTGGGCAGACTTTGCAGTGTGACTTGGAAACTGTGCAGGCAGAAGAGAAAAAAAGCTCACTTGTCTCCCTATCCTCCACCTGAGACACAATGCCAGGAATAAGGAGAGTGGTGAGGATAATTTACATTCTCTTCTTACACCTACATACTGCTGAGAAGTTAGAGGAGGGAAGGAGAATATGAAGGGCCTTTGTGCCACACCTTCCCCTAGAGATGCCACAAATGGGAACACAGTCACCAGGATCCTTCTCCAGGTAGCAGTAGTTTGGAACTTGGCAAGTGAGCTAGAGTCCTTTCATTCAGATGCAAGTAGACTTTGTCATAGTTATCCATGTCACTGTCATTGCAAAGCTGAATTACTGCAATGTGTTCTGCAGGCTAATATATCTTAAGTCAATTATAAAAATGATCTTACCACACATTAAGCAGTGGGGGCCACTGTCTGGCTTGTTGGAAAAGGTGTGTATGCTGCAAATTTAGGCATGCTTGCAAAATGCGCTTTGGGGCCATACAGCCCATACTTGCCACAGCAGTAAGGGAAGGTCACAGTGGGGAAACAGACTGCGGGGGGAGGTAGATCAGGTGCCACTTATAGGCCCAAGGGGGGCAAGAATAAGGTATGGGAGCCAAAACACAGGAAGGGGCTGACAGCTAAAAACAATGAGTTGGACAGAAGCACCATTTGCAGTTAAAATGAAGGGTGCTTAATAAAAATTAAGGGTGCTTCTTTGGGATTTATGGAAAAAATTTAATGTGAAAAAGAAGTCATGTCTAAAAATTTGAAGTCCCTAGAAGGAACAGGCCATGTTGTAAAGAAAAAGATTACACAAGAATGTATAGACATCACATGACTTCCCCATAAGGGGTATCCTAAACCCCATAAATATGTTCATTTATCTTGTTAGCAGTGCTGAAACTTTTGGGGTATTTTACCAAGGCAGGTGGTGTGCCCAGACAGAGCCCTCCAACTGGATGCAGAAAGAGATAGTGCAGGATATAACATTTCTGGAGCTTTTTCCTCATTTTGATTGCAGTGGTCATTTGGGGAATGGCATTTGTTAATAAAAGGGTGTGGCAGTGGTACATGTTATTGATCACCAGTCCTCCAGATCACACAGGGTTGAGGCTGGTAAGGGAATTTGTACTACAGTGTTTTAGCTTTTAACATCTCTCTTGCAAACATGTGCCCAGGGTTGATAATGGTATAGAAGATCCATTATCTCGTTTTCAGATGGACAAATTTCTGTAGCTGGCACCAGGAGCACGCTAGGAACCCAAACAGATGCCACTAGCACAATCAGACCTTGTAGTATGATGGGTGTCAATGTAGCACAGAGGTCGGTGGCTCTGCGAACATTGCAGAGTTATGACTAAAGTTTTAATGATTTTGTGTAATTTCAGAATTTGGAAGGCCTGTCACTGATATGGCCCTTTACAGAGGAACATGTGCTGCAGTACATGGTGTCATTAGCAACATGATGACTGGCGTCCTCAACCATCTCCACTCACCTATAGACCCTTACGTTTAGCAGTAGGCTCAACGGTTACCCAGATCCTTGCAGCAGTTTTTAGTTTGAAGGTTTCTAGCAGGGTTGTCCCCTAACGAGGATGCACTTTTCATCACCGTTAATATGTTTGGGTTTCTGTTGAGGATCCTGGAACCCATATGCCATTGTGGACAAGAGGTGGCCTTGTTTAGAGTGGCATATCTGGTGATTTTTTTTTGAGCCTTTAGGATCAGCGAGCTAGTACCTGGGTCCTACAGGGACTCTTTGAGAAAGGTTTTGGAACTGAGGGATATACACTCGGAGGGGTCACTGGTTATACTAACTTGAGGAAGACAAAGAAGGACCAAGGAAGCCAGAGTGAATCCATTTTTCTACAGGAGGATAGATATGGATCCTGTAAAAGCTGTGAGGGCATACATGGCAATAAGACCTGAGAAGGACGGGCCCCTTTTTTATTCACTGTGACAGGAGTCTCCTCACAACATACCAGTCTGTTACAGTTTTAAGATGGGGAATGATGACATTGGGGCTCCCAGCACACGAATTTGATTCTGTTCACTCTGGATTGGAATGGGAGGCAGCAGTGACCAAGCTGGGTATAGGGCTAGGCAATTGGGTGTTGGCATTCTGAAGCATACAGAATGTATGTGAGATTCCAGGTGGGGAATCATATGCTGGCAGGCAGGCAAGGCAGACGGTGGTGTGGCTCTGTGGGCACAGTATTGTTTACTGAACAGAGAGGCTGGCTTCCAGGTTGTCTGGAGGTTTGTAGCTGGGCCTCAGTAGTGAAGCAGTCCTGAGCTGGCATGGGAGGAGGGGCACGTTATGGAACCAGCTGATGCACCTTCAATACACCCTGGGGGCCTGTGAATGGGCACCAGATATAACTGTGGTACACCTTGGAGAAAATTATTTGGGAACGTGTAAAGGGGTAGATGTAATGATCTGAACTAAGAGGGACTCGGGGCAGATTCTGGAACTACTTTTTCCAGGAGTAATAATTGTGTGGTCAGACATACTGCAATGCAAGGTGCCAAGGGGAGCCATGAAGCTCCCAAGAGTCGACAAGAGTAGGAATTATGTAAATAGGGAGATGGCCAAATTCATGTGTCAGGGATGGGGGTGTTGGTAATTTCACATCCAAGCATAGTATATGGGGCATCAGAATTATTCAGTGAGGATGGGATCTACTTGTCAGATTTGGGAGCTCACATATTTTCAGCTGGTATTAAAGGGGGCATTAGGAGATGTTGGGAATCTGACAAGGTATGGTGGGGGAGGCAGCCTTGCTAATTGTTGGCACTTTGTTATGGCAGATGTCCAATGCAAGTACTCTGTAGGGAAGGGACACGGTGATCAGATAAAATGGATTGGTAAAGGATTTAAAAGGAGGTATTCTCTAAAGGAATGGAAATGAGGGGGGTGGTTTCAGAGCTCATATGATTGCTGTGACAGGGAGTCCCACCTTAACCCTCACTTGAAGTAGGGAGGGATGGTGAAGTCCCAGCGGTGAGTTGGCTGGAGACTAGGATGGGTAAAGGGGGAAGGCTGATGAAAGTCACCTGGGTATATATTGAAATGATTATGGCATTACCTGCACTGTACACTTTTATCTTCCCGGTACTCCCAAACATTTAAGAATAAAGTTGCAGCCTAATCAAACCACATCTAGTTTCTCATGTCCTTCTTCCAGCATAGCCAGACACCATAGCTAGTGCAGAATAAGGCTGCCTAATTAGTAAGAATAATTCCTATAGGGAATGCATTAAAGAGCAATTCCACCCTGAAAAGTAATACAGATCTGCTCTCTGTCTGTAGTCACAGCTGCTAAATGTAGTGGCAAAAGGAAGTTATTTTTACTACTGTTAATGATGTCCAAGGAGGAAAGAACCCAGCTTGACTAAGAGCCCAAATTGAGTTTTCAGGGCTGTAAATTAGGAAAAACATCTTTTACTTCTAAACCAAGTACATGTGATATAGAACCCACTGAGAGACAATGAACATGGAACACCAGAATTCCATTTTAGACAGTTACTTTTCAGAGAAGATTGACATTTTGAGAGAACTATAATTCCGTTAAATTAAAAGAGGAAAGACAATCGTACTTTGCCCACTAACTTAGACTGACCTGTGTTTGTAAGAAACATGAGGAAAAACCACACCAAAGAGAGCCACAGAAGCATCAATGACTGATACACCCAGGGGAAGGGGGCCAGGCACAGCTTCACCAGCTGGGATCCGCAAATAAATGGAAGATGGGTCATGCTCCAAAGCACCACTTCCAGACGCACTGTTTGGCTGAAGCTACAAATAACCACAAGATATTAATACCTTCCAAATACATATTTGCACATACTTATATGAACATACTGAACTAAACTAGTGTGTAACCAAAATACATATGCAGCAACTTCAAATAAAACTAAATTACTCACCAGCAGTTGGAATTCTCTAACTGTTCTGCCCTCTTGCATACGCATATCTACACTCTTACATACAGTGCCAGGTAAATCCCAGAACGTTCAAAGCAGTTAACAGCTTGGTATGAGCAGTCTCAGTCATCCTTGGTACAGATGAGGTGGATGAATTAAAACACAGGCTGACAAAATTTGGTTCTGATAGCAGCTCTGGAAGCTGTGATCACGAAGAGGCATATCAGGGAAAAAGGTTAAATTGTCATAACCTCAGTTTGGACTTGAGGTGGGAAGGCAACATAAATCCTGTATCAATTCAAAGAGTAATGATTCTCCAAACAGATCAATTAGTGTTCTAAAAATTGACTTCCGTGGCACAATACAAACATCTCTTTAAACTCATCCTGTTATCCAGGTATGCCACCAAACAACGGCAACCATATGTGAAAAGTTGAACTCTCTCATACCAAGTATTTATTGTTATTTAAGTGATAAATAACTTCTGAAATATAATTTCAGTCTAGTGGTTCTATGGTCTCTTGGGCAGGCAGATCAAATAGAAACTGAGTGGCCACTGAGACCTCTTCATGCCTCTTTATACACTTGCTTAGACTGTAATTCTATGTGGGCAATGGGATGCATGCAGCTCCAAACATTAACAGCTTTGAAAAGTGCTAGGGTTCACTCAGCAGGCTATGCAATTCCAAGGCAAGGATCTATGGATGCAAGTATAGGAATGCCAATTTATGAAGAGGAGTCTGTAACAACATAAGAGTGGTACAATAAAACAGATTGCCTGCCCCCAGTAACCTCAAAGGTGAGGAGTGTTAGTTTGGGCCAACATGGGAAAGAGGGTCCTTTCCCTCCCCACTTCTCAAGGGCGCTTAGCTTCCCAGTGGGCTGGAGAAGGGGAAGAAGCTTCAAAGCTGATTGGGCTTCCAGTGTACCCTTCAATCCAGCCATTGCCCCATGTGCACCCCAGGGAGGGTTTATACATCCTTTCTCCCACCCAAAGGGTCATTCTGCTCCTGGGAACAACAGCTCCCCAGACCACTGGGTATTAAGCTAGGGCTGGGTTTTGGGGCCAGCTGTTGGCATCATACTCATCACCTTTTGGGGGCTGAGAAGGAATTTTTCTTGGTGAGATTGGCCTGGGCAGAAGGGTATTTTCACCTTCTCCTCAGCAGTCCAAAGACTCTGTGGGCAGGTTCGTACTGTCACAACCTGGCAAATGCCCAAAGTAGAGGAATTGAGAGCAGAATTAGGGGAAACGTATCCTCTGAAGAAGGTGGGGAATGGAGTTGGGCCTCCTAATGGCTAGTATAGTGAAGGATTAAGCTCCTTTCTCCAGCCCCTTTAAACTTTGTAAAGAGGAAGCCACTGGGGTCCCAGCTTTGAGTGAAGAGAGGGGAGGACACTGAGGACAGCTGTCCTCTAGATAGTATGGATGACCCCAGCACTGGTTGAGTTATTGCCAGATAATTTCCCAGGTGCGTTTAAATTAATAAAGTTGTGGTCTAGTTAAACAACATTCCTTGAGTCTTGTCTTTCTTCCTGTGGTGTCTGGCATAAAACACAACTGGACCAATACTAAGAATTGATTATCTGCAAAAATCCAGTAACATTTAAAAAAATCTTCTATTTTTCACATGCCCATAAATGTTTCAAACAGCCAAATAGATTTCCTTAAAACATGTAAGACGTTCTTCCTATTCTCAATAAAACTTTGTACATGTAATGATCCCAGATGGAAGGATATGATTTCATACTGCTGCTTGAAGAAGAAAATAAATGTCCCTTTTTGGTATAACACTAGTTGCAATGTTAATACTATGACAACAGTTCCATTATAAACTCCATTTTTCTTGCATTTTATAATACCTCAGCTGGGAAAAAAATTATGGAATTGTATTACTAAATCTAGAAAGATGTAATGAACTTTTTAAAAGCAAGGATAGTTGACTTACCACAACTTTATGAATTGTTCAATAATATTCTCTACTGTCTTAGGGTTTTTTGGGGGGGAGAAAGGGGCAGAGGGGGGTGTTTGGTAGCTAATTTTACCAGAAATTTACACTGCACATGGCAAGCTTTAAAACCTGAAAAATCCTCTGAGACAAGATTGGAAACCAGTAGAGTTATACTGGTCTTCCAGATCCATAGTAAGAGTTCAGTTTCAGTTTTTAGGATTTTATTCAATAGAGCCCAGGCTAAGAGTTTTATTACTGATTTTTTTGATTACCTGATCTTCAATTGATTTATGATCTGTTTCCTGCAGCCAAGAGCCAAGAAGAACGCTGTCATCATAATGGCAAAGCGATCTAAGCAGTGATGTAGTTGTATTAGCAGAATTGTCTGTCAAAGTGAATTCTGCCACCAGCTCCCGAAGGAGTGCATTAAATGATCCTAGAAAACAGAAGTGTACATTAGGCACAGTAATAATTTTTGGCTCTTCCATAGACTACAAAGCATTTTACAAATGCAGGCAAGTAGCATTATTCTCATTTTACACATGAAAACTGAGGCAAAGAGAAGTAAACTCGATTAGCCCAGGGTCAGTGGGAGACCTGCACAGAGAACCCAGGAAGAACCCTTGACCTCCAGCATAGTGCCTCTTCCAGTGCATCAGGTTGGCTCCTACTAGACCATGATACCAATCTTGCAAACACTTATGCATGTGATGGTCCCACTGAGTTCACATAAAGTTACTCAAATGCAAAAGTATTTTCAAGATCACAGCCTATTTTCGTAAATATTATACTGCATCAGACAAGCCACAGGAAATGAATGTACTATTACTCTTTTTCCCATCTCCTAATATTGATCTAATAAACTTATTTCATAATGTAATAAATTAGCATGTCTGATCTTACTAAACGTTGAATTACTGACATGCTGAATGAAAAAAGCTAAAATACAAACAGAATTACTTTTGGACCAGAAAATACGGAGCATTAGAAAAATACAAAATCATTTTAAGGTTTGAGTGTATTTTCCCTCCAAAGATTGTGCATATTTAAAATGTAGGGAATCCATATGGAGTAAATGATCCTTCATTAGAATTCTTAGAGAAAATTCACACATGTAAATAAGTAAATGAGCATTTTGTCCTAACTGCAGTTATCTTTACATGTTAGATATCAATTTAATGATGCTAAACTTCTGAACACTTTAAATCAATATATTTTACACATCAACAGTTTGGACTGATTTAAATCAAAGCTATTTATATCACTGATTTTAAGCAGCAAACAGGAAATGATTTAAATAGCAGATTTTAATCTTATTTTTCATTTGCAATTTTTAGTTATTTCCCTAGAGACAAGTTGATTTGCATTTGTGGGTGACAATTAAAGCATTCTGATTTGCAGCTAAATGAACTTTTATACCAGATTTCTTTTTGCTAAGCAAGAGGATGTATATCTATATACATTAATTTAAGCAGTTATTCGTCTTACATTTTTTCAGATTCCTAAATTTTACATTTTTATTATAGTGCCTGATGCCTTTATTTACTAGATGATTACTAATTTTTTACTTGTGATTTGTGTCAAGATCTATTTGGATGGAAATTCAAATTCAACTAAAAATGCATAAGAACAGCATTTTTTAAATCTGTATTTATTTATTTATTATTAGTTAAATAAAACTACCTTAAATGAGCTGGATATATAAGAAAAAACATTTATCAAAACATACTTTGCATTTAATACTAATTTATTAAACAAACAAAGTATGTAATCAGTGAACTGAAGGAATTGTTTCTGGGTCAACATGTCTTTCTAGATTTTCGACCTAGTAGATCTCATTCTTTCACACCTAATAAAAGAGCAAAACAAGCTTTTCTGCTTTCCCAATTGGTTTCTGAACTCTGAATGAATTAGTCATTGAACTGACCTCTCTGAATAAACTGAAATGAAGAAAATATTCTCTCTGCACTGCATAAAAGGCTACTGCTCTCAAAAACTGGTTTAACACTTCAGTAAACTTGTTCCACATGATTAACCAGTGACTTCTCCAATTAAGTGGTTTGACTTTTTAAAAAAACCTTTGCAGCAAACATGCGCTGCTTAATATTTTTTATTTAATTTAAATTATTGTAATAGATTATAGTAGGGTTAGGCCTTAACATAAATTATCACAGTTTCAAATTTAATTTTAAATGTTTATTTTAAAAGATAAATCTGTATGTAATGTAAATTAAAGGATCCAATTTAAAGAAAAAAATCTATTTAAGTTTTAAGGGTTTTTTTTTTTAAATTATGGATTTTTATACACTAGTATACCAATCACTTAGTACTGCATTAATGTTAAACAGTAAGGAACCATACACTTAAAATCCAGGAAATGAATCTTATCTCTATCTGTTGTGCATCTGCCTTAAAATATCATTGTCGATCTGTCTCTTTATATCAGTTTACTGTATTTGTTATATAAAACAGAATACTACAAACTTAAAATTCTCCTAAAACTCTACAAACTAACTTTTTCTTATGCACACAGACCTAACATACACTGTCAGCACTGTATGGTACTATGCAATGTACAAATTATGCCTCTAAACTGATAGGACATTTAAAATTCTAATATTATATTCCTCATCCTCTAGAGTCTCCATCTTTAACTTACTGATGTTATCTTTAACGTTAAAACAAGGACATAGGATCTTCTGGATCCTGTATTTGCACTGAAATCACACAACTTCAACTGCTTTGTGTTAACAGAAATAATAAATCAAACGGAGGATTTGTCACATCTTTGAAGTCTATCATTTATTTAATCTTGACTTTAGATCTTAAATGTTTAAACTGAACTGTGAAGATTTTGAAACAATGATTTCTTTTCAGCTGGTATGGATCTAAGCCTTAAACACAAAAGAATCCCTCAAAAGGCATAACTATATTTCTTATTTGGTAATTCCCTTTAAAAATACATTTTGTATTTACCTTCATAAGTTTTTGGAGGTAACAAAGCCAAAATGTCATAAAGTCTTAAACGGACCATAGCTGCGCTAGCTTTAAGATGAGCTCCATGGGCTTTAATTACCGATGGAATGCTACAGTGTGAAAAAAGAAGAGAGTTAGGTGCAATCAAACATAAATAATTAATGACAGAGGGCATTTATGGATTTTTTTAATGTAAGTGGTAGTTGAGGTAACAGTACACTCTTCAGAGAACTATTTTGAACAAATTTAATCAGATTAATTTGTTTTCAGAAGTAACAATACTGAGAGGGTCTTTAACACCGTACGGATCTCAGAGCAGATCAAAATACAGTAGTAAACTGCTACTACTGTAAATTTCTTTTTCTTGTTTTCCATAATACATGTTTAAAACCTTTTAATCTTTTACATCTTAGACATCTTGTATAAAAGGATACTTTTATTAACAAAGTTCATTTTTACCTCTAATTTCTTGATTTTCTTATTCCTTTGAGAAGGGACTAATTAACTAAGGAATTAAGAGTTTACTGAGCTAGAAATCAAAAATCAAAAAGGGAGCTTAAAATGACAAAGTCGAGTCAATTGAATGCAGTATTGTTGTAGCCATGTTGGTCCCATGATATCAGAGTGATAGGGTAGGTGAGGTAATATTTTTTTTTTTTTACCAACCAACCCCTGTTGGTGAGAGACAGAAGCTTTCAAGCTTACAGAAAGCTCTTTTTCTTCTTCCCAGATCTGCAGAAGAGCTCTGTGTAAACTTGAAAGCTTGTGTCTCTCATCAACAGAAGTTGATTCAATAAAAGATATTACTTCACCCATCTTGTCTCCCTAAAGAGAAATCAAAACAGGCCCAAAATATAAGTTTTGTAATAATAAACTTTTACATAATTTAAGACAAAAATAAATGTTCTCATGAAATTTAAAAAAAAAACAAAAAACATTCATCTTACTTCAAGAAAAAGAAATGAGCATTGTTCTGCGGGCAATCTAAGGACTGCAACATAAGGTCACAGCATAACTAGTAAAACCAATAAAAAAGTAAAACTAACTAGAAATACAAGTGAAACTTACTGAACTAATTTCAATGTGCAGGCTGAGTGAAAAGCAAAACTCAACTGAAACAGTGAAAACTTAAATTTTATTTTTTCCATTCTTGATAATATAAGCCACTGGTTGTAATAGCAATCAGGATTGTTTTAACAACAGCATTTTCAGCCTCAGATTGTCCCTTTAAAAATTTTGCAGAAGAATTTGAAAAGCTGTCTAACTTACTGTGACATCATCGTCATGGCACATTCGATAGGTGTCATTAATTTTCTGATCACGTCTTCAGTAAGGAGTTCAGGACAGTGAGCAACAAAACTCCTCATAGCTAATAATGTAAAACATTTCAGTCAAAGTTCAATTGCCATAGAAATGGAAGTGAAAAATGTCAGAAAGTAACCAAGTTACAGATGTTAACAGGATATCAAAAAAGAAAACTATTAATCACATTTTTATTAACTCGTAGGACATAAAAATTATTAAGATTGCACATCAAAATACTGGAAAAGATTAAATTATGTAACAGGTTTTGTGCATGCTTTTTTCAATTGCTTTTTGACAGAAAGCGGGGAATTACAAATTCTCTGTATTAGTATGTTGTTGTGATCTTGAAATTAATGTACATCTAATGAAACAGTACATGAACTTTCACTACTCTTTCTGATTCTTACCGCACAGAGCTCCAGCACGACCTTCCAATGTTACTTGCCAGGTAAAAGAGTCTCCTCGGGCCTTCTCTGCTTCCAGCTCCTTTAGAGAACGAGGAAATACATTTCGCCACAGCAGCAGCATCTTAGGTAGATGGTACCGAACAACTGAAGGACCTAACCAAGGAAATGTTAATCTGAAATTGCAGCATCTATTTACGATGTGCAATATAACAAAAAATAAGGGTATTTCAATTAATAACTTAATAAAATAAACTGCAACACAACAGAGATTTCTGAATACAAACTGCTTTTCACTGTTTATACGGATTGCTTATTTTTTGCATTTCTTCCTGCTAAAAGAATGAAAAAGAAAGGAAGTCATTCTCATTTTTAGGTTAAAAGAGTTGTAAATAAACTGCAGGGGTATTTTTATATGTTTACTAATAACTGTTTTTATTAGAAACGCAAGGTAACTGAGGTGTAGCTCAAAAACTTGTCTCTTTCACTTTGAGAAGTTGGTCCAATACAAGATTTTACCTCATTCACTTTGTTTCTCTAATATTTTGGGACCAACATGGCTACAACAAACACTGCAAACAACTGTTTTTACTCATTATTTTAATTCACGGAAGTATATCTATTGATCTTAGGTTCTGCGGAGTCTTGTTTCCACAAATGTTAAATTTGGGGGCAAATTTAAGTTGACAATGTCCTTTTAAAAACCTGGACTTTTTTTCATAATATGGTAGTGATTTCTACTACCAGTCTCTGTTTTTGTCATCTTCTCGTTTGAACAAGACATGTTCTTTTAACAAACCTACACTGTTCACATTACAAACAAACAAAAAACCTAACTGGTCATTATTAACGAAATAGTTTTAATGGACAGTTTTTCAAAAAGTATTAGAAAAGCTCTAGAGGGCACAAAATCCACTGTTGCAAATTCTTTTTCATTTTTTTTTAAAAAGGTCTCAAGAAGTGCAACCAAGTTAGTTCGACGTATTTCAAGACTCACATATGATAACAAGTTTGCAAAACCAAGGATTACTTAAAGCAAGAAGAATAGACTGGAGAGGGAATCTGACTGAGAGCAGTGAAGAGAGATCTATCCCTTTTTTTACCTTTCGTCATAATATAACTAGAAAATTGTTCCTAGACCACAAATACTTAAAGAGAAAATATTTAAAACCTCTCAGTGTATGATCAATTTGCAGAATGCATTGCCACAGAAGGTTAGAGCCAAATATTGGATTGGATTTTAAAAAGACAACTGGGTAATTTTAAAACCAGTAAGATTTGTAGTCAGTTACAATTATTTATGCTGTCCAAAGATATGATATACTGACATGGATAACCACATCTCATATTTATAGGAGCAGGAAAGAATTCCTTGTCTGTGTACAGCATTACATAATCAAGTAAGGCACAATAATTATGGAATGGGGAGTGAGTTTGCGTTCCTCCCAAGCACCAGTTACTTGCAATTACTAAATGCAGGATATAGAACTAAACAGAAAAATGATGCGATCTGATGTAGTAATTCAGTTTATATAAAAAAGCATCAATATTCCACTCCAGTTTAATTTAAAAAGGGATAAATGAAAACTTAAAACTGAGTTATGAATATGATGCTAGACAGTGTAACTTTCCCCCTAGAATAAATAATCTTGTGCTATGTTTTAGATTGCCTCTGGCACAAAGTGTATTTACCACAACAGATACATCAGAAATGCTGGACAAGAATTAAAGTAATATAACTAAAATAAAAAGCAACTAGTAGTACAAACCTAAAGTCATAAGTGCACCAAGTAAAAGCCACCCAGCTTGAGTGCGCTGTAAAGACAGTCTGCTATTTTGTGCAGCAGTTCGTAACAGATCCTCAGCAATACTGACTACCATCTGCAACAAAAAGGTAAAGAGTAATGGATTTCAAAGATAAGTTAAATTGGCAAAGGAAGCTGCCACAAAGTAGCATATTACACATGCTCTAATAGATTGCTTATTTGAGAACATTTTAACATATAAGTAACATTTTGTAAAGACCAGATTACATTTTATGCAGGTTATCTACTTTTATGTATGTTCAATGCTGATACGCGGATATAGTCAACTTGTCTGTGTTATCAATTAATTCCTGAAATAGAACTGAATGAAATCAGAACAAGAAAACAAAGCTGAGAAACAATAATAACTAAAAGCACATAAAAAATTACTTGTGTTCTTTAATCAGGCATTAGTTAGGTTTCAACGATGTTTTAAAGGTCAGTGTCCCACAGTCAGCTGGAACATTTATTTTTCAATACAAGTATCTTTCACTACAGCCACACACTGTACTACAATTCCAGAGATTAAACATTCTGCATTATCAACTCACTTTTCCCTTCGCATGAGGAATACCTAAGGGACACTGATGCACTCCACCTAGTAAAGCAGCCATTGCAAAACTGTAGCCACTAACAGCTTCTGGTGAGGTCTTCAGATTGTTGAGCCTTTCTGCACACCTGTCCAGAAATGGAGTCAACTGGAAAGGCAATGCCACAGCTACACAGCGCAAGCACCATGCAGCAGCTAGTCGAGCAGCCATGCTTGGATGAAGAAGAACTGAGGTTACTGTCTCCAATAGCCCTGCAGAAAAAATAGTACATGATCATGTAATTAAACTCTGTATCACAACATATACCACACAGGGGGACAACTCAAAGTTGCAAAGGCAGCCTTAATCCAAGTGTTTCCTAGCTTTCAAGTGGTTGAGTTTTCAATCTTAATTTTCTTTTAACACGGGAAGTAACATTGACAAAACTAAGTTTTCAAAAAATAAACTGAAATAACAGAAATTCTATCACATGGCATCGAACTGATCCCCAAATAGTTCATCAAAAGGATTGGAACCTGTAGATCCACAGCACAGGCCTCTGACGCTTGAGCTAAAGGTAACAGAGCAGTAACAGGCTGTCATTCGAAACAGCCACAAGAGGGGGGATGAGGCACACATTCTGCCTGTGAGTTTCACAGATATCTGATGACAACAGAGAAATGGCAAGATTCAGAAATCTTGGGTTCCATTCCAGCTTCTGGATAGAAGTATGCTTTAGTGGTCATAGACTCTTCTACCCCTCCCTTTCCCATCCTGTCTTCTCCCTCCCACAACCACTGGACTCCTCATCTTAGTCTCACCAGCACCCTCATTGATTCCTCACATAGCCAGGCCCAGTCTCTATCCCCCTGGGTTCCTCATCATCTCCTTTCCCAGACAATCCCAGTCTCTGCTCCCCTCCTTCCATTTTCCAGTTTTTCTGCTACCTGCCAGTCCAAGTCTCCTCCAATAGACTCCTTATCCCAATCCCCCCCTGTATTTGAGTCAGGCTTCTTCCTTCTCCTTAGTGTTTGGGTGCCAGCAAGAGGAGCACAAGAATGAGTGAGTCTCTTTGCCCTCAGTTCCTATGCTCAATGCCAGAGTACCCCTCAGTAGCTAAGAGAAGCAAATGCAGGGAAAATCCTGCAAAGTTCCTGCACCCGTGGACTGCAGCATGCTCAGTAAAGACACCAATCAGATAATTTAGCTGTTATTAAATGCTAACAACTCTCCACTGAGCATGTGCAAACTGAGATTTTTCAAAGGCTTACAATTTGGCCAAATTTGATCAGTTTATCCTGGGAATAGCAAAAGGCACATCCCCGGCACAAAGACAATTCCCTCCCTTAAAAAATTTCAAGCCCTTGCTCTAAAGTATGGAGGCACAAGACACTAAGAATTTTTAACATGAGCAAAACAACTTATTTTCCCTAATCTTTTTCTCAGCAATCGCTAAACTATTTTCAATTAGCTTTCCAAAAAAATGTCAACATGAGGCAGATACTCAGGGACTCCTAGTTTCTTAAATGGTATTTTACCAGTTATATTTCGCCAGATTTTAACCATATTTCATATTAATTGCTCAATATGTCTTATGAACTGCTATACAGAGCTGCTGAACATCATCTACATACCTATAGAAGGTTCTTGTATAAGTGGAGATGCAGTGGCATTCAGACTCTGAACCAAACTACCTAGCTCTTGAAGAGCACACACCATCACATGTTGGCTTGCAGCTACATCAGCAGCTCCTGATTTATTTTCACTGTTAGTATCATTCACAACTGCTTCTGCAGACGAGAAAAATAAATGTCTTACTAAACTGGGTCACTTGAACCACACTTCAATACAGAAAAGAATCATTACAAAAGCTGGACAGGAGCTGTTTAGTTTTGGCAATGGCTTTAAAAATGCAAATGCAACCACAAGTTTTCTACCTATAATGACGTGGCAAAACCCCGCAAAAACGTTAATTTTTTTGTTGTTATTGGCAAAAGCCCAAGTAAATAGTCCAGCCAAGCCTCATTTACAATGGATGACCAAAAATTATAGCATAATAACAAAAGTAGTTTAGTTGAGAAATGGAGCAGTTATAAAACAACAAAGGGGGCTATACAGAAAATATGGATACACACACACACACACACACTTATATACACATACATATACCGATACATACAAACTTTTAAAAATGTAATCTTAATATATTTATGAACAGTTTTACATTTATTCCCCCCCAAGAATTTGTATGCACATATATGTGGGTAGTTGCAAAAAGCAGGCTTATAATGGAAAAGAAATCACAACCTTAACTCTGGGATAAAAGAAAAAGTCAGAAATTTAATTTTGTGCATTCTGCTGTGTGTGTTTCAATGAGACATTTACACTCTTCCTCCTGCATCTTATCTCAGTAGTAGCACCTAGGCTGCTCAGGCTTGGCAAAGAAAATATACATTGTGATAACATAAAAATGGCGGTATTGGATCTGACAATGATCCATCTAGCCCAGTATCTTGTCTTCCAACACTGGCTGGCATCAGAGGCTTTAGAGGGAATGAACAGAAAAGGGCAATTTATCCAGTAATCCATCCCCTCATGCACTCTAAGGCCAGAAGAGACCATCATGCACAACGCAGGCCACAGAACCTCACCCACCCATTCCTCTAATAGACCCATAACCTCTGCCAGAGTTACTGAAGTTCTCTAATCATGATTTAAAGACTTCAAGTTACAGATAATCCATCATTTACACTAGTTTAAACCTGCAAGTGACCCATGCCCCATGCTGCAGAGGAAGGCAACCCCCCCCTCCCCTCCAGGTCTCTGTTAATCTGACCCCAGGGAAAAATTCCTTCCCGACCCCTACTGTCCAATCCCAGCTTCTAGCTGTCAGAGGTTTGGGGACATCAGAAAGAAAATTGGTATCTACCCAAATATTGAAAGACAACAAATGAGCATGCTCAGAAATTATTTTTCAGTCATATAATTTAATTTCCACCACAATTGCTAAGTAAGGAAATGCAAAATTTGGTGAACAAAAATCAAACATATTGAAAATGATGAAAAATTATTTTTTGATCTTCTAATAATTTAAACTGTCTAAGGGGATTTTCTGCTAGCTCTGGTGGGGAAGTAATTTCTGAAATGAGACCAATGACAGAAGTATCATCCCCAAAAGGAGAACTTTTCAGACAGTTATAACCATGGAAAACAGGAATTCTGATGAAATTCCTGATGTAATTTTAATTGTAGTTTTCACTGTGGCATTTTACCCTGAAAAAATGGTTCTGTAAAAATATTACTGTGCAGTTCTGGTTTATTGTGTTGAAGTCTCCATCTCAAATTTGCTCATTTTATAAGTATAATGATTTTTTTTAAATTACCAGCTCTGTAAAACTTTCCCTGGGATCTTCTAATCAAACTAGGTTTTTTCCTTCTCAGACACCATCACAAATAATTAAAGATTCTGCAAGCCAAGTTATGTCCACATTTATTTTTTTAACTCTATTGTCTTCAAAATATGCTCTCAATTTTTGCAGCTGTACAACCAAATTAGATTTCAGATAATTGGATACCTGGGTGTAATTGAGGACCTAATTTGGCCTGTGTAAATTAGCACAGGTGATAATGTATAAGGAGGAAAGAACCTAGCTTGGTTCTCACAGATTATAGATGGTTTTCTGGGATAGCAGTTTGCAAAGAAATCTTTTGACTTGTAAATTAAGTATTATTCATATGAAAATTATTCGAAGATGATAAATGCCACTATCCACAATGTTACTTGTGAAGAACCACTTTTCAGAGTAGAACCAAATTTTTAATGTGGATAACTTAACATTGCAAACTGACTAGGGAAAAAAACAGCTAAGTAGTTTAACAGCATAACTGCAGTAATCATTCACTAGTAGAAAAGAAACATTATTAAAGACTTGCTCAACTTGTTTCCTAAATAAAGAAAAAAGTTCCTTACCCACTGCCTTCATTTGTTTACCAATGGCTTGACAAATATCTTTGGCAGCTGCAATCTGTGCTTTCTCTCCTAATAAACTGCCTACAGTTGCTCTCAGGATAAAGGACACACATCTTCGAGAGTACACTGCCTCTACATGAGTCTGAGTTGCACGAGGATGGGACACCAGATCCAGAACATGGGACAAAAATGTAGCAAAATTGCGCTCCAACCACTGACCTCCTAGCGTTGTAACAAAGACAACATATGCCTGCAAATGCAATATATATACATATTCAGTACAAATAGACACAAAAGGATATATTTATCTATGCTAGAAGGATTTAGAAAGATAAGAGGAAAGTCTAGACAAATAAAAAAAACCAAAAAGACATTTTAAGGTTTTTTGCGTTGTTGGTTTTTAAAAACAAACTTTTAACAGCAGCAAGCATGGGGAATGTCTTATAAATCATCTGATCACACTAAAAAAAGAGGACTGAGCATTTGGTCAAATGTGTAAGGCTTCAGTGAATTGACAAAACAAAAGAAAAAGCATTCAGTAAAGCATAATGTTATGCAAGAGAATAGCTGTCATTCACTCATTGCAAATGTCATGTAGTTTCACATCACTATGTCCCTGTGGAAGGAACATTTTAATCATGTAAAATAAATTGACAATATATTCATATGCTTGCCAGATCATGGTACAAAATATATTCAAAGCATACTTTTCTCCTTTGTATTTAACCCATATTAGCAATGAGATATATTTATACAATCAAAAATAAGTGTATATGTTTAAAAGCACTGTGTTGAACAGTCATAAAACAGATAAGTTTTCTTCCATCTACCCCAAAAGCCCCATCACCCCCTGAAAAAGCCTAGGAAAAAT